>CM046877.1:449953424-450553424 GCA_025667525.1 Glebionis coronaria | reverse complement strand
TCGTTTTGAGGGTAAGTTATCGTTGCGAGATAAACTTCCCTTTCTTTGAAGAACAGGTCACATACTGTGATTTGAATGTAAGCCATTGTATTAAGCTTAACCATGAATCCCCTGAGACACTTGTTTCTCCGATATCTGCTTCTTCAACAACCAAACTCTAAGAGTGTCCTTAATTGAACGGTATGCAACGATTGGACCGCTTCGTTCTTTTGGAACATCAACTTTGGTACCTGCATTCTCATTAGGAATTTGCATGCTCTGACATGGGTTAGCGATACCAATTTTAGAAGCACGTGGGGGTTCACAGTTGGCTTGAATTGTGTCAGAGGTGACCTGAGTAGATGATTCACTTGTCTTAGCTGGCAAACGTTTCCTTTTATAGAAAACCTTAAGTTTAGGCTTAAGTGAAGTATCATATTTATCAGTTTCCTCCCTAGTAGACTTAGTAGAATCGGAGACTATCCTAGTTAAAGGGTACTCGTTTCCTACAAGAGTGAAAGCTCTACCAGTGGGGCGACAAACTTTACCCATGGGTTTGATTTTAGCTATCCACTGGGTTTTAAGTCTAGCACGGGAGTTCACCTCATCAAGTAATTTCTTGACACAAGAATCATGATTTGCCGCAAAGACACATTTTCTACATGTTTTACAAGTAGCATATTTAATGTCCGAGTAATTCCTAGATGATTGATCGATGCTCCTAGGAGATGACATGCTACGGTTAGCAGTGTTGGGTAATCTAGAAGGCATCTGACTAGGTTTGACATTGCTATCTCTTACATGTGTCTTTTGCTTAGCTTCCCTTAGACCAGATTTATGGCAAACGTCATTTGAACTAGTTCTAGACGTGGTCTTGGTATTATTCGAGAAGCTAGAGGCAATCATGTGATTAGGTCTTGCTAAAGCTGTTTTGGTCACATCTGGCCTAGTTGCTGGAGTGACTGGTCTAGAAAGATGAACCAAATCAACTTGGGAGGCAAACCGCGGTCTCGAGGATTGTGGTCGCTCGGATCTAAATGTAGTCGGTTGTCTAACGAACTAATTTGTAGGCGGTTTCCCCAAGATTGATGGTTTTTCAAGCTTAGTGTCCACACTAGGTCCTCTAGTTTTCCTTAACTCGTTTTTCAACGCAGCTATAGCAAAACCCTTTTCCTGAACTTGAGCTTTTAAAGTTTCATTTTCTTTGAGCAATCTATCTTGGGATGCCAATTTAGACTCTAGTAACTGAATTTGTTTCAAAAGATTATCCTTTTCAGCTTTAGAATCTAAAACTTTTTGATCTAATTATCTTTCAAGAACAACGTTTGACTTTTCAAGTTTTTCAAAGTATGTTTCAAATTTGTCCGTTTATTATAAAATTCAAGTTTGGCATCCTCAAGATCTTTTGATTGTTGAGCTACAATCATTTCAAGCTCTCTAATCTTGGAATCAGAAGTAGTCAATGAAGCAGTTATAGGACAATTATCATGATGTTTAGAATTCTGAACACTTTCTCCCCCATTATAACTCACATCGGATGAATCATAAGTGGTATTTCTATCACTCTTTTCCATCCCATGTTTGTCATAATTAGGTTCAGAATGCTCAATATGCGACATGTCATCAGCATATACATCATAAACAACATTACATTGTACCATGTTTGTAGGCTCTTCGTCATAAACGGGTAAGGTGTCATCAAAAGAGATCTCGTGAGTGTTCCCTGAAGTGCCACTGGTATCATGTTGTTCTCCTGATTCCGTGCTCTTGCCATCGTTTGGCTCCAAGTTGTCAACCGTATGACCATTCTCCACTTGCATCTCAGATTCTTGCACTCCAGTATCATACGCTTGCTGAAGTCGAGATCTTTCATAAATTGAAGACGAGACCGATGTCATGAGTTTCAATATTGTACCATGGAAGTCTCGAATCTCGGTATGTGTATCTCGAAGAAATGATTGGCAAATCACTGAACTTTCAGACTTGATGATATTGAATTGGAGGAAAGGCGTGAGTTGTGTCACAAGAGTCTTATATGCAAGTGCCGATGCAGAGTGATTAAAGTTTTCATTTTTGAGTTGCTCGGCGAGTTGGGTCAAAGTGGTGAATATTGAGTCGATGAATATATGACGATCTTGACCAAAGATTGTCACAAATTCGCTCCCTCCTTGAATCCATGAAAGAGTGACAAGATGAGACTGAAGCATTCGAAATGAAGTGATGCCACTTTCTCTAACTTTGTCTTGCAAATTATGCGATTCTCCCTCGTTCGATGTCGAATGTAAAAAATCCATTGAATTTTGTGGTTGTTTTCGTGATTTTGCAGTTCGTGAAGAAATTTAGTAACAGAAATTCACGGAATATGACAAAACCAACGAAAAACTCTTTAAAAAAAATCCTCGTTTGATAATATATCTTTTTTCTCGGCTGAATAATTTCTTATCGGCTCAAACGTTGATAAAGCAAACCCGATCAAAAATCCGTAGCCACTAAAAATAAATCCCGTCACTTTGACTCGTCACTTTTGTCTTCAAATCCGGCCACAAAAACTTTTAACCCGTCAAATATATTTTCCCTTTGATACTTTAAAAATACCCGCCTCAACACAATTACCAAATCCAAATATATCAATTGACAAAAATATACAAAGTTAATTTTAAAATATAAAAATCTAAAAAGGTTGACTTAACTTAAAAAAATTTACTTAATTAAAATTCAAAAAAAAAAATCTAATAAATATGTGACTTTTCAAAAAAAAATCAACCATGTGTTTTTCTTTTAAAAAAAAAAATCTGAAAGTTGATTTGTCAAATTGAATAAGAACCCCACGTGGCCAAAAACCCTAAAAACGTGGCAGATGACTTAGAAATCCGAACCCACTATCACATAAAATAATGAGGCGTCTTTGTTTTCTCCGTCCCACCTAGTCAAACCCTTCTTCCTAAAACTGTATCTCTCTCCTCTCAATCCTCACAAACTCTCTCACCGCCTCTCTCTCTTCCCTCTCTCAAACACTCATTCTCAAACACAAATAACAAAATACCTCCATCTCTCTTTCTATGTTAATCTCTCTCTCACAAAATAGAAAACAACTTCGTCTTTCTCACACCCTAAAAACCCAGCCACAAAAAACAATTAAGCAAATCTCCAGATTTAGATCTCGACACCAAACACGTGCCGTTCGTGATTACTCTATCTCAATAACCTCTATATGATCTCAAAGCCATAATTTCACTTTATCTCAATATCTCACAGCCACCAATCGGTTGTCCGAATCACCAGACGTGAAGATCTTCAAGATCCTTAAAGTGGGTCTCGGGTAGGTTGTTTATATTGTTGCATGTGTGTGTGGATCGATGATTTGCTATCAGAGTGATGAGGTCGATGATTTCTTTTGGGTTTGGTGATGTGTGGGTGTCGTGTCGTGAGATTGGTTGGAGTCTGGATTTTTGTAGTGAGTCGAGTGTTTGTTTTTGGTTCGAGAGGTGAGGAAGTCGAGGGTTGTAAGTCGAAAGGGTTTTGTAAAATGTGTCGAGTGGTGTTTTTGGAGTCCTTGTCGAGGCTGTTTACGAGGGTGTGTGAATGAGGGTCGAGTCTAGGCTCAAAAGTGGGAGTCTTTGTTTGTGGGTGAGTTTTTGGTGTTCGATTCAATGGTTTTCGAGTCTTGAAAGAAAGCCGTGAGTAGGTGGGTGTAAATGTTTGGTCAGTTGAAGTCGAGGGTGGGGTCTTTGAGAGGGCGTCAGTTGGAGTCTTTTGTGTCGAGTCTGTTGGTTTTTGGAGTCCAGTGTTGGAGTCGAGGGTCTAGTTGTCGAGGTTGAGGTTAGGGTGTCGTTATATTTGAATTGAGTCTAAAATAGTTTTAGTCCCGTTGTGTTTGAATTTGGTTCACTCGGAAAAGTGTTCACTCAGAAAAACCTTTTCGCTCGGAAAAACCTGTTCACTCGGAAAAACCCGTTCACTCGGAAAACCCGTTCATTCGGAAAACCCGTTCATTCAGAAAACATGTTCATGCGGAAAACATGTTCATGCGGAAAACATGTTCATGCGGAAAAACCGTTCATGCGGAAAAAAAACTGTTCACTCAGAATAATAGGTTGATTCAGAAAAAAAATGTTGATTCTGAATACTCGTTTATTCGAAAAACTGTTCACTCGGAAAACATGTTCATGCGGAAAAATCTGTTGATTCGGAAAAAAATCTGTTGAATCGTTCTGAAAAAAAAAACTGTTCAGAAGAAACAGTTTTCTGTATAGAAGACAAAAGGACCAAACAAAAAAAAATGACAAAAATTTGAAACTATAAAAAATAAAAAATAAAGTTTAAAACTAAAATACTTGAAAATTGATTATCAATTTAACACTAAAATGAAAAGATAAAATAAAGATTTCAATCAAAAATTCAAATAAAAATTTAAACAGAAGAAAAATAAAACGTGGTTTCCAACCTTTTCTTTGATTATCAATCAAAAATTCAAAAATCAAAAATTAAAAAAAATAAAATTAAAAAAGTTTTTGATTATCAATTGAATAAATATGGAAAAAACAACCCGTAAGATTTGTAAAAAAATATAAACTTTTTATAAAAAACACAATTTTTTTTAAGATTTGAATATATATAACAAAAAATTCGTGATTTTTATATAAAAATTTGTGATTTTATATAAAATAAGTAAATCTAAAGATTTTACTATGATTTAAAGCATAAAAACACAAACTTTTCAAGATTTAAGCTTGATTAAACCAAAACCCACCAAAATCAATCAAAATAAAAGATAAGAATAAACCAATCTAACCTTAGCTCTTGATACCAATTGTAGGTCTACGCAAATCTTGGCTTATTCTACATGATGGATTGTATTGATTAGATGGTTTGAATGATTAAATAACAAAAGAAGATGAAGGGAGATGAGGGTGTAGAGAGAGAAAGGAGAGAAGGAGAGGAGTAGAGAGAGAAAGTAATATTGATTAATGACAAAATGTAAATCACCAACCCCTCCTAACATGCTAGGAGGGGGTATATATAGCCCACCCTACATGTGGGCTATATGGACTATATGTTTACTAAGTAGATCACGAGCCCATTACATAAATATCGTTGGAGCGACCGATCCTTCATAAATACGTAAACACGTATTTCCAACATTCGCGAAATGCATGCCTTAGATAAAAATGGTTTTGACTTCCTGTCTCTTTGTAAGATTAGGGTTGGGAATGGTTCGAAAGCTAGATTTTGGGAAGACACGTGGGTGCTGGACCGTCCCTTACGCCTGCGTTTTCCTCGGTTGTTCGCTTTGGAGACAGACAAAGATGCGACTGTTGCTAAGAAGTGTGAGGATTCTTCTCTCGATATCTCTTTCCGTCATAGGCCGAGAGATGGTTCGGAGGTCAAAAGTGGTTAGATTTGAATTCTATGATTAAGAGTATCACTCGTTCGTAGACACCAGATAGATGGATTATTGATATTAATGGTGATGGAACTTTTGTTGTCAAGGACATTCGTTCCAGGTTGGATGAGGTTCTGCTTCCGACTTCCAATGTGTCTACGAGATGGGTGAGGTATGTTCCCATTAAAATTAATGTTTTTTTTGGCGAGCAAGATTGGATTGTCTTCCTACTCGTGATAACTTGTTAAAACGGGGGGTTTCTATTGATTCTCCGTTATGTCCTTCCTGCGAGTTGGAGGCTAAAGACTCGCGACATCTCTTTTTCATATGTGATGTTGCGAAGTGTATTTATCAGAAGATTTTGTGTTGGTGGAATCTCCAAGGGGCTGTTGTGCAGTCTTTCGAGGAGTGGTTAGTGTGGTTCAGCAATTCTCGTATGCCAGGTAAAGCTAAAGAGTTACTGGAGGGCGTTTTCTATGTTGCATGGTGGCACATTTGGTATTTTCACAACTGCAAGGTCCATGATGTTGTTCCTCCTAGGCGATATGTTATTTGGGACGACATAGTTGCTTCTTCTTTAATTGGTGTTCTAATCGTTGTAAAAGTTCTTTTTCTTGGGAGGACTGGTTAAAAAATCCTTATTTAATTTCGTTGTAAGGTCTCTTCTAGCATCTTGCTAGTTTTTTAATGAAGTTTCCGTTAAAAAAAAATATTCTTATGCCCAAATGTTAACTTAATCTAATGATAATTATTCGTGAATGTGGGTGCAAGCAAGTTAAACTTTTATTAAACAACTCAAATTTGAATTTGAGCTAAGAGCTCTAGGTGTCATGACACAAAAACACCTCTTCATTTGTGCTTCACTAGATGTCACATCACTTAACACTCTCATTTTGAAAAAACCCATGTTATCATAACTAACTCCCTCTTCATTTGGATCCCACCACTATCTATTTTATTTCTTTTCCATCGTATTCTAATAAACTTAATTTATTTCATAAAAATAAAAATTACAAAACAAAATACAGTGACAACAATAAAAACGTATCAAATAAAAAAAATATACTTAAAAAAATTACATAATGCTTAATGATGTTGTGCCGCTTGAAGTAGATGTTGTTGCCAGGTATGCTCAATGATATTTCGTTGAAGTTTTGCGTGCGTTCGTTTATCACGAAGTTCTTTATCTAGTCTCCGATGGGTTTCACACCGCTCTTTCCAAGTCCGTAGAAAATTATTACGTGGATAAATTGAAAATTCCGACTCCTCCGATATTGCATATTTTTTTATGTAATGCCCCATTTTGGTAAATGGAATGTCGCGTGTAATTATGGCGTGTCATCAAATCATGCAAGGTAAATGTGTTAAAAACATTTATTGACCGTGAAGACAAATGCCGGAATTGAACATCAGCAGTCTTAACATAAGCTCACACACATGAAATATAAGTACTGAAATGGAAAAGGACTAAACAATATCCAAAGAAATGAAGTAAAGTGCTGAAATGTAAAGTATGAAAGTGCATAAGTAAATGAACGCCGGATAGCATCCATCCGTATGCACGTACTCTCAAAGCCTACGATCGTCCCTGAGTACCTGTCGTTTGGGAACATGAAAGGAAAATGGCTGAGCAAAACGCCCAGTGCACGGATATACAAAGATAGCATGAATAATATAAGCATAAAAGACATATAGCAGCGGAAATGAATAAGTCCTGGAAAACCTGGTATAACTAGTCAAACTGGTTTTATAGTTTGAAAAGTCTTATGTTTATCTTATGAAAACTGTATTACATGTAAACCAAAAGCCAGTATAGGTCGCGGAGTAACAACGTGCATGAATACTTAGAGGAGTGACCTCATCATGCAATTAGAGGGGTTGCCTCTAATTAATTAAGTCTGGGTATGAGGGATCAACTCCTTGTGAAGGATGCAAGGCACACATCACATTCACCTGAAAATCCTGTAAAACATGTAACCTAGGATGCACCCATACGCCCCACACGATAATATAATAATATGGCCAAAAATGAAAAGGGACGCCACGAGCTATCACTCCGCCGTGGTGAAGTCTTAACACTGGTGCCGGTTATGGTACCTCCATGACTAGGTGGAACTGGTCATGCATGTATATGTCTTAGGCATTTAAAACTAAACATAAGCAGATCAAAACATATGAAACATATACTGGGAAAACAGTTGGCTACAGACGGGGAATCCTAATAAGGAAAGAGAGTGTCCATACTAAAGGACGGGAAATCCGTACCTTGTGTCTAGTGAACAGAAAAGAAGAATAGATGGAAAGTCCTACTCCGATCTAACTAAAACGACATAAATAAAGGACATGTATGAGTTGTCTGATTACTTAGCATGTTACTGGTTCTTATATGTTCTAGCTTGTTTTATATGTTCTTGTCGTGTTTTACTGTTTTAAATTATATACTGTATTATTCATGTATTCTATGTATCCTGTTTATGAATTATCCTGTATTCTTGTGTTATTATACTTGTAGTGTAATAATAACTAACTTTCTAAAAATAGTAGATTTCTAAAAATTAAAAGTTTCCAAAAATAGAAAGTTTCCAAAATAGACCAGTTTCTAAAAGTAGAATAGTTTCTAAAATAGAAAGTTTCCAAAAATAGTAAGTTTCCTGAAATAGAAAGTTTCCATATTTAGAAATAAGCTGGATTAATAAGCTAGAAATTTAATCTAAAGTTTACTGATTAAATATCATAAGTCATGTAATTATTAGCTTAGTTTATTAACAATATCATGTTAATTAAATAAACCATAGGTTATACGATTTAATTAAATATAAGTATGATTTAATTAAGTTAAGGCATATAAAATACTTAGGTTAATCATGTATTAATAATTTATTAATTATAACCTAAGTCATGATTTATTAATTAATTATAGTCTTTGTTTTAAATAATTAATTAATAACTATAGTCTAATTAAATGGTAAAATACTTAGGTCAAATACATGTATTATTAATTAAAATAAATATAACCTAAGTCCATGTTAAATTAAATTAATTACTAGTCATGGTTAATTAATTTAATTAGCCTTGTAAAAAATGTACTTGTAAAAAATATAACTTGTATAAAAATGTAACTTGTAAAAATGTTCCCGTGCCCGTGTTTTAATATAATCAAACCATGAACCGGACCGGACCCCTTGAACCGGACCAAACCAAACACCCCTTAGCAGTGGCTACCCGGCCTAGCTAGTTGCCACTGCTCGAGTAAAATCACCACCGGATGCAGCCGGTGGTTTCCCCCTGTTTTACCTCGGCTACCCACTCCACACAACAAAGTTCCTACTGGTAGTAGGCCGGTGGTTCCCCCTGTCGTGCTGTGCGTTCCCCCTGTTCGAACCAATCAGCCACCGGTCTTGGACCGGTGGTGCTGATGTGCTGCGCCGAGACCCCAAACAAACCAAACACACCTCGACGTGAGTCGGGGTCCCCTATTTCTTGCGGCCGAGACACCAAAAACTAAACCGAGACCTTGAGGTCTCGGCTGGTGGTGATAGAAAGACCACCGAGATCCCATGGCTCTCGGTTCATGCGTCGGCCAAACAAACCCCACCAAACCAATTCCTTTTTACGTTTTCTTGATTAACCTACATGTATTCTCACTTGTTTTTAATGTTTAATAAACATATGTTCATGATTCAATAATAGAATTAAAAAGAAAAGGTTTACGAGGTTACCGAATGCGTGAATCAAATGAGACTAAGAACACGAACACGAATACCCAAATATCAATAACCAAAATCAAACAACACCCTCGGTGGTGTTCTTGGTAGCCAGCGGCAAGGAGGAGGAAGGAGGGGGCTAGGGTTTTTAATAATTTTGTAAAATCTTGTAAATGAAAAGTCTGTGTTTTCCCTTTTCCAAATTTAGTAAAAATCAAAATGGGCTTGGCCCTTTTTCCCTTCCTTGTCTGCGGCTATAAGGGGCCCACAAGGTTAACCCGAGCTTGTTCATGTTTAAATAAATTACGTGTTCGTTCGTTAGTATTTCCGTGTTACTTCGTAATTAATTATTCGTGTTATAATTAATACTTGTACGTAATCGATATTTATCGTATAATAATAAATATATATACGTAGTTTATATGTTCGTGTTTAATGTTCGTGATTATAATTATTATGGTTAATAATTATCGTATAATATCATGTACCTAATAATTATCGCGTATTAACACATACGTAACTTCTGAATTTAATATTCGTGACACGTGTTCATGATATAAAAGAAAATTTTTAATTACTTCATATGTTTACGTAGTGCATGTTCATTGTAAAAGCATGCGGGTTTTATAACTCTTCCCCCCTAAAAAGAATAATTCGTCCCTGAATTATTAGATAACGTAAACTGAAAGAGAAACATAACCGAATCAAAACTAGAAATGAGGGTAAGAAGTCCGGATAGAATCCTCCGTCTCCCAAGTGGCTTCCCGCTCGGAATGGTCCCTCCAAAGGATTTTGACGAAAGGGATCGTCTTCTTCCTTATGACTCGCTCCTGGAGATCGAGACCTTGTTCGGGTTCTTCAATGAAAGTAAGATCCTCTCAAATCTGTTCGAGTGGATAATGAACCATGTGACGGGGATGATAATTGTACCCTCTTAGTAAGGACACATGAAAGACATTATGAATGTGTGAAAGCTGCGGAGGTAGTGCTAAACGACATGATACTTCACCGACTCGTTCGAGGATATCAAACGGTCCGATGAATCGAGGACTGAGTTTCCATTTTATACCAAAGCGTCTAACTCCATGCGCCGGTGATACTTTAAGAAAGATATGATCTCCCACCTTGAAATGCAAATCCCTCCGATGCTTATCACCATAACACTTTTAGCGTGCACGAGCTTCTTGCAGCTTTGACTTAGCTATGGCGACTTTCTTGTTGGTTATCTCTATCATCTCCGGACCTTCGAGAATTCACTCACCAACCTGATCCCAACAGATAGATGCGCGACATTTTCTGCCATACAACATTTCAAATGGTGCACACTTGATGTTGGCGTGCCAACTGTTGTTGTATGCAAATTCTACCAGGCAGATAGAATCGTCCCAATATCCTGTCCATTCTAGTGCACATGCTCGAAGCATGTCTGAATGGTTCGCTTCGAATGCCCGTCTGTTTGAGGATGAAAAGCCATGCTAAGCTTAAGTTTGGTACCCCAAGCTTTCTGCACACTTTTCCAGAATCGTGAAGTAAACCGAGGATCACTGTCCGAGACGATGTTGGATGGAGCACCATGAAGTCTCATGATCTCCCTCCTATAAGTGTCAGCCAATTTTCTAACTGGATGATCCTTGCGGATCGGTAAGAAATGTGCTGATTTGGTAAGTCGATCAACGATAACCCAAATTGTATCATGCTTCCTCTTGGTCTACGGAAGACCGATAACAAAATCCATAGTGATCTTGTCCCACTTCCACTCTGGAATGTCTAACGGTTGTAGTAGACCACTAGACCGCTGATGCTCGATCTTGACCTGCTGGGAGGTAAGACATTTGGAGACATAAGTAGCAACATCCTGTTTCATACCACTCCACCAAAGGTATTGCTTCATGTCGTGGTAGATCTTGGTTGAACCAGGATGAATGGAGAATGGGGAGTTATGAGCTTCAGATAATAACGCTTCCCTGAGTGCAAGATCATTAGGAACACAAAGTCTCGTTGTTGGGTCAAAAGTTGATGTGGCAGAAACTCAAATTGAAGAAATATCAAGACGTTTGTTCAGACGCTGACATGTGAAAGCTAGACGCTGACACATGTATTCTAGACGCCGACGGATGTCTACGGGCTGATGGAGAATTCTATTTAGGGAATATATTGCGTATATTATTTATGATATATTCGATATATAGTTTATCTAAATAGAATATTTAGATGTTTATTTGATTTTATCTCTTGTACATTCTGTTCCTTACTCTATAAAAGGAACAAGGGTCTTAGGTTTTATTTATCAGTTTCATTCACAATGTAAACCTAAAGTGTGTGTCGACTAGACGTGGGATTAAATGTATGCACGTCTAGTGATTGTTTATTATTAATATAATGAGCAATCCTTTGAGTAATTCATGTGTCTTGTTCCTAAACACCTTGTTTCATAGTTGTTGTTCTATTCCGCTGCGATTGTATGATCACATGAACAATGATTATGCCTAGTAGCTTAAAGATCTGAGGAATCTTAGGTTTCCACAATTGGTATCAGAGCCTCGTGGCTCGTGATGCTAGGACCAACAAGGTGTTCGTGTTTTGAGAAGAAAAGTAAAATTCGTCTAGGGTTTTTCTGGGTGATTTTGTGTGCGCAACAGTAGTCAGAAGACCATAACTTTTTATTGAACCGTTGGATCACCACGCAATTTTTTGTGTGTGTGTTCTACACACATATATCTAGATATTCACTGGAGGGATTGTCAACTTTTATCCCCAAGAAAAAGTTATTAAGCGTCGAAGTCAGCAGCAGGAGATGTGATCTTATGCAGATCTCTGTGAACAGCCGTAGTAGGAAGACGATTTCTCCTTCGTTAACCGTTGGATCATCGTGCAATTTTTTCTGTAGATTCTTTGCACTTGTGTCTAGGATCTCACCGGAGCGATCTTCGATTGGAGCTTTCAATATCGAGTTATAATCTGTCGAAGTTGACATAAGAAAAGGTACTCAATTTTCTTCTTTCACATAAAATCATGATTAGGGGTTCTATAAACCCTAAATCGACTAAAGAAGAAAAGTTTGAGGTTCTTGGCTGTTATAACACATGATGGTTCATAAGGTTCAGACCCTAGTACGATTTTCTCATAACCCTAATTAGGGTTTCGATTTAAATCTGTCTAGTTCTAGGGTTGTATAATAGCAGCAGGTACAAACGAACGATCTTGAATGTTGTTGTGGTAATTGTACAAGAATAGCAGTTGGTTTGAATTGCTGTGGTCCCCAGTCGTGTACACAAAAGGCTGCATGACGAGTTACATATTATAACAGAATGCAAAGAGGGTCACGTGAGGTATACATATTATAACATATTTGGTGGTCTTCGTTCTTGTTTTTTATTTTCTGGTCAATGATGTAGTCTAATGTGGGACACCATCAATTCATGGGAAAGTCAAATGTAATGGCTGACTTTTGAATGAATATAACATGGGATATAAAAGCGACGAATATTTGTGTAAAGTGAATTAAAGCTTGACGCTGATGTTCATATATAAAGACGTTGACAGTAGGAGACACTGACAAGTTTGAGTTCGACGCTGACAGGTAATAAGTTAAGCGCTGACAGTAAGCGCTGACATGTGTTGTCCGAGAAGTTTTGTTCAAAGCGCTGATAGGTATCGTCCGATATTGGACAATACATCTGGTAAAATTATTGGACAAAGGAAGATATTGGATGACAAAGGAATTACTGCTGTTTGGAAAATTGTTAAGTTTTTGGCACACAAAACGAGATATTTACACACGAAGGTACATGGAATCTCTATTTTAATACAGAATATCATTTTGATATTAGTGGCTCGGATATTTTTAAGGGATCAATGATTTTTACGTGAGTTAGCAACAATTCGTGAAGTAATTTATTGGAGTAATATTTTATATGTAATCGGGGTAGCCTTGTGAAAGAGTTTTCTGTTCTAAAACTTTTACATACGAATATATTGTTTCATTGAGACTCGTCATGAAGAGGTGTTGGCTTAATGGGAAGAATTCTTATGGTAAATTTGATGCTTGAAGTAGATTTTCGCGAGTATGTGTTCTATCATATCTTTTCCATCTTGAAGATAACTTGTTCGTGCTTACATGGTTGGTGACGAAGACTTGCCAAATCTAGCAAAATGACTATTTCTATCACTTGAAGGAGTTACATTATCGTGCTCAGTGTCTCACAAAGGATGAGGATTTTGACAAGAGATCGAGATCTACTTATATTTACTCTCATCATATAAGTTCGACGTCACATGGATAGTGCAAGACATGGAACACAGGTTTGAGTTAGTCTATTTCTACATCAAGAATATTATAGTTATTTTTCTTCAAAATCATTACACAGAGCCTACATTTGGAGAATCTTCGATTGCATACATTGTTTGCTTCCCTATTTGATGTAACAAAAAGGGGAAGATATACATGCTACACTTGAGGGGAAGCAATTTGAAGATGATGGACCACTTACAAGAGATACACACAGAGTTTTGTCGACATCAACTAGGGGAAGATTGTTGGGTCAGAAAGTTGATGTGGCAGAAACTCAAATTGAAAAAATATCAAGACGTTTGTTCAGACGCTGACATGTGAAAGCTAGACGCTGACACATGTATTCTAGACGCTGATGGATGTCTACGGGCTGATGGAGAATTCTATTTAGGGAATATATTGCGTATATTATTTATGATATATTCAATATATAGTTTATCTAAATAGAATATTTAGATGTTTATTTGATTTTATCTCTTGTCGATTTTGTTCCTTACTCACTAAAGGAACAAGGGTCTTAGGTTTTATTTATCAGTTTCATTCAAAATGTAAACCTAAAGTGTGTGTCGACTAGACGTGGGATTAAATGTATACACGTCTAGTGATTGTTTATTATTAATATAATGAGCAATCCTTTGAGTAATTCATGTGTCTTGTGTCTAAACACCTTGTTTCATATTTGTTGTTCTATTCCGTTGTGATTGTATGATCACATGAACAATGATTATGCCTAGTAGCTTAAAGATCCAAGGAATCTTAGATTTACACACTCGTGCCCTGCCATAAGATACCATCGTGTCACGGAGTAATCCTTGAGACCCCGCGTGGCGTCCTTACACCGATAAGGACCAGCCTTCCATCCCGTGTATGATAGAGGTTCACTTGTTTCGTCCTGCCTTGGACTCATCAGGGGAGCGGCCCAACTCCCGACCAGTGTAGTGCCATATCGAGTCTCTACTCGTGGCACGTACTCCACCCTTATCGTTGGGGTACTCCAACGAGACCAACAAGAATAAACCAGGAACCCTCGCATTCATGTGCGCCTTCCAAGCAAAACCCGACCTTCAGAATTTGGCTCGTGACATTCTCCCACCACCAATTCATGCACGACCTCGTGCATGGTCATTCGCGCCAACGAACGACTACCCTCAAATGACTTTGGATTTACTTCGGCTTCATGGCTTAAAGGGACATTCGACTTTCAACTCTTTGGGTCCCAGTGTGCAGCGACTACTCATTAGTCCATTACCCTTTCTGGCGACTTAAGATCCAGCATGCAGCGACTGACATCTACCCTTTTGGATTAGTCCATTACTCTCTCTGGCTTCCATCGAATTTGATCTTGCGACCTCCACGCAACATCATATTGACTCTTAAATATCCCGGGATCTCACTCCCACCACTTTTACGCAGCCAAACACTTTTAAGAACTTATTGGGAGAACAATCTTGAACGATTCTGCTTCAGTCCGCCTCGGTCCGACTTGGCTCTAATACCACTTGTCACGGAGTCATCCTTTAGACCCCGCGTGGCGTCCTTACACCGATAAGGACCAGCCATCCATCCCGCGTATGATAGAGGTTCACTGGTTTCGTCCTGCCTTGGACTCATCAGGGGAGCGGCCCCAACTCCCGACCAGTGTAGTGCCATATCGAGTCTCTACTCGTGGCACGTACTACACCCTTATCGTTGGGGGTACTCCAACGAGACCAACAAGAAAAAACCAGGAACCCTCGCATTCATGTGCGCCTTCCAAGCAGAACCCGACCTTCTGAATTTGGCTCGTGACATTCTCCCACCACCAATTCATGCACGACCTCGTGCATGGTCATTCGCGCCAACGAACGACTACCCTTAAATGACTTTGGATTTACTCCGGCTTCATGGCTTAAAGGGAAATTCGACTTTTAACTCTTTGGGTCTCAGCGTGCAGCGACTACTCATTAGTCCATTACCCTTTCTGGCGACTTAAGATCCAGCGTGCAGCGACTGACATCCATCCTTTTGGATAAGTCTATTACTCTCTCTGGCTTCCATCGAATGCAATCTTGCGAACTCCACGCAACATCATATTGACTCTTCAATATCCCGGGATCTCACTCCCACCACCTTTACGCAACCAAACACTTTTAAGAACTTATTGGGAGAACAATCTTGAACTATTCTGCTTCGGTCCGCCTCGGTCCGACTTAGCTCTGATACCACTTGTCACGGAGTCATCCTTTAGACCCCGCGTGGCGTCCTTACACCGATAAGGACCAGCCATCCATCCCGCGTATGATAGAGGTTCACTAGTTTCATCCTGTCTTGGACTCATCAAGGGAGCGGCCCCAACTCCCGACCAGTGTAGTGCCATATCGAGTCTCTACTCATGGCACGTACTACAACCTTATCGTTGGGGGTACTCCAACGAGACCAACAAGAATAAACCAGGAACCCTCGCATTCATGTGCGCCTTCCAAGAAGAACCCGACCTTCAGAATTTGGCTCGTGTGTGACAACCCTGGTTTTGAGGTTCGTCACTTAGTTTTATTTTGTGCTAGTTACGTGTCTTTACGTGTTTATGTGCTTATTGGTGTGTATAGATTGTGGTTTGGATATCGTTTCCGGTACGGGGTACCTTGTAAATGAAACGATGTGTGATGATTTCATGTTCATGAGTTCACATGGTAGTGACTATGAAGTGAGATGGTGTTATTTGGTGGTTTTAAGTATACGTATATGTATTATAGAAAATCGTATTTTTACGATTTACGGTTTAGCATTTGGAGGTCTCGGATGAGGTAATTAGTCATATGGATATTTTTCGGGATGATTTTAAGTCATTTAGGACTTAGTTATAAAGTTTATTTCAAAATTTGAGATTTTTTTAAAAGTGTATATTTTACGTCTTTTACGGTAAAACGCGTAAATTTGACTAGTTTTACGGTTTTGAGGCTTTGGAGACTTTAGGAGCTGAAATAAATTAGGGAAAATTAAGTTAATATTATTAATACATATATTAATAATAAAAAGAAAAAAAATAAAAAAATATATGTGTAAGTCGGTTTTGGGACGCAAGGAAGAAAAAGAAAAGGGAAAAAGGAAAAAGGGGAACCGGGCTTTTGTAATGGGCCAATGACTTGTTAGGAAAGTATATAAAGCTTTATTTTTATCAAAACACTCCATAAAATCCCTGGAGATCAAGTATGGTTCGACATCTATGGAGAAATTTAGGGTTCTTCATTAATTTTTCTTCTTTCAAAAATCTTAAGGTAAAACCTTCATAATCTCTTTTTAATTTAATTGTTTTTAATGTTTATATAATCATCTTATGATGGATTTAGGTTAGGGTTTAATATAAAAACAGTAAATTAATGTTGTATTAATCATAATATGATGATTACATAAATTAGGGCTTGTAATTAGAGGGATTAGGGTTAATTAATGAGGTTGATTTTGTTAAACCCGTTTTAAAAAACTGGGCAGAATTTTGAGTCAATTGTTTTGATCATATCGGGAGTTCTAGGAACATTAAAGATGCGATCCAAGTATCCCTGAAAAGGTAATTGAAGTGGCTTTCCAATGAAAGAAACGAGAACTAAATTGGAGGTTGGGAAGTGGGTCAAAAATAGGTTACAACAGTCGGAGGTCAAAACAGTTTTGTAATCAGCCTGCTTTCTTTTTAAGTTTTGGGTTGTTTGGGGTACTTAGGGTTGCATTGGGATCTTCTAAAAAACATGAGAGATGGTTTATATATTGTAGTAAGTTTCTGCACTTGGGATAAGGTTTTGGTTTAGGGTAAGACCCCCTAATTGTAACAAACTTTTCATACGTTTAAAATCAGTGATTTCTGGATAGGTAGTAATATATATACATATATCGGGGCCTTAACAATAGCTTTAAGGTTAGGTCAAGTGGGAGGTTTTAGCTAACATATGTAAAAGTATGAATATTCCTTTTACAGAAACGATGGGTATGTTTAAGTAGACGTTTGACTTAAAGTTTTGAGACCTAAAAACTAGGACTGTTTTGTGTAAAATATGAACGGGATAGTTATTAAACTTAACCAAGTTAAGGACTTGTTAAGGAAGGGTAATGGGGTGATTAGAGCTTATCCATGAGGTATTTATATGGGAATAGGCTATATGTCCATCATAGGTTGATGAGCCATCTTAGTGATTGGTTCATGTATTGATTTCGTGTTTTTGGTTTGTTAGCTTGTTGCTAGTGTGAGGACTTGTGAAGAAGCAATCAGTTGAGTTTCATAGTCCCATGTTTAATATTGATTTTGACTTCCAGATGGGATGGAAGAGACACTGTGTTGATTTATTTATAAATTGATGCTGTGAATGTTTTTAAGGTTTGAGATGGACTTGTGTGTACATTATGTGATTAACTGCTATGTGATTCTTGTTTGTGTATGGTTTGGATCGGAAAGATACATAGGTGTATGGGCGCCTATGGTACTATGGTTGTTGGTAAGGCGTGATGCCTTGGAAATTATGGTTGTTGGTAAGGCGTGATGCCTTGGAAATTGTGGTTGTTGGTAAGGCGTGATGCCTTGGAATTGTGATGACTTGAGTGCTAGTTGTTAATACATAATTGTAGCGCATTGTCCATATGTTATTGTGTTGATGGTTGTTATTCACAGCTTGTAACTGATTTAGCGTTGGAGTCTAAACCTATGACTCTCACCAACTTTATGTTGACGTGTTTTAGTGTCTCTTTCAGGTGTGAATGTGTTTAAGCTTGAGGATAGAAGTGGCTAGACTTGGATGCCTTAGGATTGCATATAGAAGGAGATCCCCGTTCCTTCTTAGTTTACCTTTATGTTTTTTTGATAAGTGATACATGTTGGCACCTATATGTTTGTATGGTTTATGTTTATTGTTTGTCTTGGGTAAGTGGTAGGACTGTTACCTACTTACCTAGACTCCTGCATTTGATGAGATATTGTCATGACTTTTGTGTTACCATTTTATGACATTTCTTATTTCATATAGTTATCTCTATAGACACGCCATGTTGTGATGATATCCATACGTCGCGCCCCATATTCCGCCATGGTGGGGTGTGACATCGTGACATTCTTGTTACGGTGTAACACCCCATTTTCATAATGTAATGTCACGCGTAATTATGGCGTGTCATCAAAGCATACAAGGATAAATGTCTAAAACATTACAGGGCCATAGGGATAACCGGAATCAAACAGCGGTTCCCAAACATAAGCCCAAACATAATAAAGCAAAAGAAATGAATGAAAGACTAAACAAGAATAAGTATATGAAGGCAAAAAGAAAAAGAAGTCTCTATCAGCTTCCATCCTATGCACGTCCTCCAAATGCTCAAGTCATTCCTAGGGTACCTGTCGTTTTGGGACATGGAAAGGAAAGTAACGGCTGAGCAAAACGCTCAGTGCACGGATATAGACATAGTATAAATGACTAAAACATAATAAAGACTTAATAGCAGCAGAAATGTATAAGTCTTGGAAAACCTGGAACATGTTCATAAAACTGGTTTTATAGTTTGAAAAGCCTTATGTTTATCTTATGAAAACTGTTTAACATATTTTACCATTATCCAATATAGGTCATGAAAATCCATCGTGCATGAATACTTGGAGGGGTGACCTCATCATGCCAATTAGAGGGGCTGCCTCTATTTTAATATACTGGTTTTGGGTAGGAGGGATCAGCTCCTTGTGAAGGATGCAAGGCACACACCACATTCACACAGAGTAATCTGCTGAAAAAATTGTAACTAGGATGCACCCATACGCCCCACATGATAAATATAATAATATGGCCAAAAGCTGAAGGGACGCCACGAGCAATCACTCTGCCGTGGGGAAGTCATAACACCAGTGCCTCTAATGTTATGGTTATGGTACCTTCATAACTAGGTGAAACTGGTCATGCATGTATATGGCTATAGGTATTCTAAATTAAACATAAGCAATTCAAACATATAAACTTATACTACGGGAAAACAGTTGGCTGCATACGGGGAATCCTAATAAGGAAAGAATGTCCATACTGAAAGGACGGGAATCCGTACCTTATGTCCAGTGAACGAAGAAGACGAAGGGAAGAGAGTCCTACTTCGGTATCACTAATTCTACATAAATACATACGTGTATAAGTATCTGATTACTGAATACGTAACTGGTTTTATATCATGTCTTAGCTTATTTTATATGTTCATGTGATGTTTTACTGTTTTAAGCTTTATACTGTGTTTATCTTATATTCTGTCTATTCTGATTAAGTATTACTTGTATTTCATGTATTATTATACTTACTGTGTAATAATAAGTAACTTCTTAAAAATAGTAGGTTTCCTAAAATAGAAAGTTTCCAAAAATAGAAAGTTACAAAAAATAGAAATTTTCCAAAAATAGAAAGTTTCCAAAAATAGAAAGTTTCCAAAAATAGAATTACTGCTTAAAATAGATAAGTTTCTAAAAATAGAAAGTTTCCATAAATAGATATAAGCTGGTTAATTAAGCTAATTTTATAAGCTGAAGTGTTTTCTGATTATTATTCTAAGTCATGTGATTATATAGTATAGTTTATTAATTATTTCATGTAAATTATCTAAACTATAATTTAAAGTATTTAATTAACTATAACATGATTTAATTAAATGAAAGGTAATAATACTTAGGTTAAAACGTGTAGGATATGTAAATCTATGCTTATGTTTTAGAGAGAGAAAGAGATAGAAAGATGGTGAGAACACACACACTTAGAGAGAGAAAGTGAAAGAAAAACACTTTTTCACTATGTGTAAAAATGAGGAAAACACACACCCTCTCCATCAATGGAGAGGGTTTATATACCCAAGCCTTGTGATGGGTTTGGGCTTACAATGTTGGGCCGGCCTACACATGTTGTAGGCTAGGCTTGACTTTGTTTGTTTAATAAAGATATCTAGACTACGAGCTACTACTTAATATATTGTCAGAGTGACCGAATCTTCCTAAATACGTAAAAATGTATTTCCAACAATCTCCCCCTAAGGGAGGTCACTCCAAACAAGGGCGTTACCCGAGTTACAATAATGAAATAAACCTAGCATACTATGCTTGTCTTGAGCTCGTAGTCTTCGTCTTTCATTTCTTTTTTCTTTTCTGGTGAACATGCTGATGTGATCTTTGATATCAATCTTGAGCATTAATCTCTTGCCTTGATCTTGTGCATCCATCACTTGTGATCTTCGCCTCTTCGTGACCTCACGTCCCACATACTTATACCTTAGTAATCTTGAAAGCTTTAGAGTTCGATACAGCGGAAGACTTAACTTTTAGGCTTTCTTGAATTAGATGAGGTATTAAGTTCATAAAGTATAAGCATGCGGGGACGACTCCTTCTTGGATCCCGCAACGCCACCGTCTTCAAATGCCGCAACATAAGTAGACACGAACGAAATGGCTTTGAACATTTCATTCTAATTCGGTAGCATTTTACCTCCGGTCGGTGAAGACCGTTGGACGATATAAAATATCGTACTTGTGGCAGGTAGATTTAATTAAAAATCTCCTTGACAAGATTTCGCGGGTAAACCCGTTCTCTTTACTCGACCGTCCAAAGCTGACTGCGAACGTAAAGAGTGAATCATTTGGATAAAATTATCCGCATGATTGAAGCCGTCAATTCTGATTCCTGGAACAAGTTTGATTCATTAAAGAATCGCACCATCGTTTCTTTCCAGTTGTCACGAGCTTGATTCATATAGAATCTTGCAAGTTACCTACCAAGTGCTGTTTGAGGTTAACACTAGAAGGATTTCCACTCATCACCGTGAACACTAAGGTATCACTCCTAGTGTTCTGGCAAGATCACCAAGATATTGCGTAGAGGCCTGGAACGTGTTTAAATTCAGTTAAGAATTAAACCACTGTTGCTTTCTAGTTATCATAAGTTTGATTCATAAAGAATCGCACAAGTCACCTACCATGAGATTTTTAATGTTCGCTCAAGAAGGATTTGCATCTTCATTGTAAACACTTTCGTATTACTCGGATGTTCAGGCAAGATCATGAAGATTTTGCGTAGGACTCTTAAGATCTTTCTTACTTTTCACAGTGTGTGAAGAAGCAAGGAAATATGAAAGTGTGTCCTAATGAGATATTTGATGATCTCAAATGGCTCTAAACTCGATCGTGCATTTTGGATTTTAGTGATCGGAGGCTGGAGAGGAGTGCCACCTTTTCAATACCAATTTATTCGGAGTGAATAAATCAATAGATAATGTGTTGTCTCCGTGTGATTAAAACAAATACCTTTTGAGAGATATATGAGTTAGCTGGGATGGGTTGTGCATTGCATCACTGGGTCCATGATGTCTTATCTTTAATATCAAGCATCATTAAAAATGATCTCAATAGCATATGTATTGACCCAGTTTTTGCCTAAAGTTGTAAGGAGGGCTTCTTTCTTTACACCCTTTATCTTTACAATTCTTTTTCATTCTTCAACCCCTTCAATGCTTACCAATACGTCATCACTAGCACCTTGTTGTGATTGTTCCAGTGCTAACTTAAGTACTTGGTCGGCATTCAGCTACGTTCACAATCTTTCTCCATCTTTCCTAAGGACTACTATTTCTAGCTATGGAATGTCCTTGGGAAGATTCCTCCGGTTCTAGAAGAATCATAGGACTTAACCTATCCTACCATCCTTATGTCACCACAATCTTCATCGTCATAAAATAAATAGGTTTTGGGTAAGTATATGTCACCATGAAAATCCATTTTGATATCCAAATCCGTTTTGCTCCCCCTTAACATATGCCACGATATTCGAAAACATTTCGCATATGTCGGGATGAGCCAGCACATTAAGTCAAACCATTTGTGATAATATCCCATATTAAATCACATTTTCTCCCCCATATTAAAAAAATTAACCCAATCGATGTTTTTAATATCAATTGATTTAATGAAGTTTTAACAAAGGTTTTGGGAAAAAAAATGCGAGTCCGTTTTATCTTCATGATATCAAATGAGATATGATACCGATTTGTAACATGATCACATATTCACCATATTAGAAAAGAATTGACAAGGTTGGACCTGATAGATGAGAACATCATATGATAAGATCAAATGGTTCTTGTCAGCATATGTTGGTCGCCTCGTCATGTTGAAGTCATCTCTTGTCACTACGTGTACGATTGGTATTGTTGTCTTGACACCAACTTGTGAACTTGGCACGTTCGGCATCGAAGATTCTGAATGCTTGACAATTGCTCCCCCTTAATTGTTGACCCGTGTTCTATTGAAAGAGTTGTAGTCGTTGGTTGAGTAGTCGCAGCGTCGAGTATGTAGATACCAATTGTAGATTGCTATGGTTGTAGAGATGATAGCTTCATAAAAACAAGACTTCTCTTGTTTAAACAAATAAATGCACTGAAACGTACATAAATTTGTGTCAGACCAAGTTATAAAGTAAACTTGATCCCTTACAAGGTTTTAAAGTAAACCTTGCCCGAGAAAATTAATTCCCATTGAGAGCCAAAGCTTTCATAAGAAATACTTGACTTTAATGTGAAAACTGGGTTGCAGTCAGAAATAACTACAAGCCATTTAGGCATGTTTTATTAAATATTTACAACTTTTTTACGAACTCTATTTATGGCGTCGTGTCGATATTAATCAACATTTCTAAGGCGGTAAATATTATCGTACCAAAAGACATGCCTTTGAAAAAATAAAGTAAAAATATTTTTGGATTTTTCTAGATTTTTCAATTTTTATGGTTTTTATATGGTTTTATATTTTTGTATTTTGCTTTAGTGGATAAAAATATAAACAATATATACAGATGATCACCAAGGATACGGAGAATAGTTTACCATCACTATTCTTTCGCTTCATCTGCCAATTCCTTTAGAGTCTCAGACGAGAAGGTTCTCATTCCTAGCTTGTCGGCCAAAAATTCAATTCGAGCGCGATCTAAAGCCTTCGTGAAAATATCCGCCAATTGATACTCAGATCGGACAAAGTAAAGCTCGATTACACCATTTTCCACTTGCTCCTTGATGAAATGGTAGCGAATGTCAATATGCTTCGACCGGGAGAATTGAACACTGTTGTAGCATAAGGCAATTGCACTCTTATTGTCGCAGTACATCGTAATTTTGTTGAAACCTAGACCATAGTCGGTTAATTACGATCTCATCCAAAGAATTTGAGCACAACAACCGGACATAGCTATGTATTCTGCTTCCGTACTTGAAATTGCAGCGCTTTTCTGCCTTTTCGATGCCCAACTGATTAGTCGATCTCCTAGTAGTTGCAAAGTTCCACTCGTGCTACGCCTTGTATCTTGACAACCCGCGTGATCCGCATCTGCATATGCCATTAGTGCAATAGAAGAGTCCTTCGAATACCAAAGTCCCCGATTAATGGTTCCTTTAAGATATCGAAAGATCCGTTTAACAGTAGCTAAGTGTAACTCAGTAGGCCTAGTTTGATACCTAGCACACATACATATAGCAAACTGAAGATCAGGTCGACTAGCTGTGATATACAGAAGAGTCCCGATCATTCCACGATACAGTGTCGGATCAACAGCAAGTCCATGTGGATCTGCATCAAGTTTAGTTCTTTCCACCATTGGAGTATCCACGGGGTCGCAAGATTCCATCTTATATTTCTTAAGCGATTCAAGGGCATACTTGGATTGATTGATAAAGATGCCTCTGGGACTCTGAGATATCTGAAGACCTAAGAAGAATGATACCTTGCCCATCATTGACATCTTAAACTTGGAAGACATGAGTGTCCCAAACTCATCCGATAAGGTTTGGGTCGAGGCTGCAAATATAATATCATCAACATATATTTGTACCATAATCATATCTTTACCTCGTTTCTGAATGAACAACGTGGGATCCACCTTGCCTTTAGCGAAGCCTTGCGTAATAAGGAATTGTGACAATAGATCATACCATGCGCGAGGAGCTTGCTTCAACCCATAGAGAGACTTCTTAAGCTTGTACACATGATTAGGATATTTAGGATTCACAAAACCATCTGGTTGTTGAACATAGACCTCTTCCTTGAGTTTACCATTAAGAAATGCCGTCTTCACATCCATCTGATAGACGATCATATTCATGTGGGTTGCATAAGCGAGGAATAGTCTAATAGCTTCCAAACGGGCAACAGGTGCAAAGGATTCCATAAAGTCGATGCCCAATAATTGCTTGTATCCACGAGCTACTAGTCGAGCTTTGTTCTTCAATATTCCGCCTACCTCATCGAGTTTTACCTTGTAAACCCATTTCAAAGTGAGTAGCTGCACTTGATCCGGGCATGGGACAAGTTCCCATACTTCAAGACGTATAAATTCATTGAGTTCTTCTTGCATAGCTTCTATCCAACCTGATTGAGTAAAAGCTTGTTGCCATGTCTTAGGTTCAACTTCAGTGAGAAAAGCATCAAAGTGACAAAACATTACACTTTCTTGTAACTGACTTCATGTGGATATCGGACGATTAGGGTCACCAATAATAGAATCTATAGGATGATCCTTTGTCCACTTGCTGTCATGTTCACGAATCCATGGATTGGAGTAAACCGTAGAACGAGCTTCCTCTGAGGTGGACGACCCGACTTGTTAGGGTCGGGAATTGGTACACCAAAGAATGGAAGTTCACGCATTTGAGCGAATTCCAAATCGTGATCATCATCATCCTCTTCATCATCAATAGGCATGACATGGGTAGTTAGTTCGGGTGTTGCTTGAGAATTACTTGTTGAAGGTATATCTTGACCAATTGTAGGTGTAGACGTATCAGATTGTGCTTTGGTTGCTGGAGCGACAACTTCGGTTACCGGAGCTATTACCTCAGGTTCTGGAGCATCAATACTTGGAGGAGTAAAGAATTCATCAAAGAACGGTTGAAACAACGTATCCCATTCAGTCCTAGAAGGTGGTGTAAATGATGATGAAGTAGGGTTGTTTGGGACAAGACCAGAACTAATGTTACTGGGTCCCATTTCATGAAGTGCGGGTTTAGAGCTTCTTTGCTCAGAAGCCATAGCTGTTAGCTCATCAAAGTCAACATTCATAGTTTCGAGGATCTTGTGAGAGTTACGATTGTAGATACGGTATGCCTTCTTTGCGGGTGCGTAACCAATGAAAATACCAATATCAGCCTTTCGTTGAAGTTTTCCCAAATTGTCACCATCATTATTTGGATAGCAAAGAGAACCAAATACAAGAAGATATGATAAATCTGGTACTTTTCCATGGAGAATGTTGGAAATACGTTTTACGTATTTGTGAAGGATCGGTCGCTCCAACGATAATTATGTAATGGGCTCGTGGTCCAATTAGTAATGTATAGTCCATATAGCCCACATGTAGGGTGGGCTATATATATACCCCTCCTAGCATGTTAGGAGGGGGTTGGTTGGTTCATTCATTTACAATATTTCATTTTAATCTAATTTCACTTTCTCTCTCTACTTTTCTTTTCTCTCCTTTCTCTCTCTACACTCCATCTCCTTCTTCCCCATTTCCACCATCTAATCAATAGATCATCCATCATTTACCAAATCCTTAGAAATCGTAGGCCTTCAATTGGTATCAAGAGCCATGGTTGAATCTTAGGATTTGCATTTTTTTTATCTTTTGATTTGGTGGTAAAAATCCTTTCTTTTCTATTTTTTTTATCAATCTTTTCATCATTGGATCAACTTTTTATCAATTTTTATAAATTTTATCAATTTTTATTTTTTAATCAGTTTTATTTTTTTTCTCGTGTGGTTTTTACAATCAATTTTTTATTATCAGTTTTTTATTATCAGTTTTTTATTATCAGTTTTATCGATTTTTAAATCATCTAGTTTTATTAAATTTTTTTAATAATCAAGTTTTTTAATCATTTTTTTTAATCAGTCATTTTTTAATCATTTTTTTAATCAGTTTTTTCTTCCTTCTTTTTCATATCTGTCCATCGGTCCAATCTGTTTACACTGTTCACTCTGTCAAATCTGTCTACTGTCCAAACTTGTCCAAAAATTGTCCAATCAGTCCAAAATTGTCAAGTGTCATCTGTCTTTTTCCATCAGTCTATCAATTTTTGAGATCGAGCGATTTCATTTTTCAGCATAAGAAAACTTTCCGAATAGACAACACTTTCCGCATAGACAAAACTTTCCGAATAAACAAAATTTTCCGAATTGACTCAACTTTCCGAATTGACACAACTTTCCGAATAGACAAAAAATTCCGCATAGAAAACTTTCCGAATAGACAAAAAATTCCGCATAGAAAACTTTCCGCATAGGGATTCCGTGTAGACTCGATTTATTCCGTATAGACGTGACTCACTCTCGACTGACACCAAAAAGATTTAGAACCCAAACCAAACATCCCCAGACTCGATTTATCAAAACTTTCATCAAACTCTCGACTCTTTTTTCTTCACCCATCTCACACAAATCCCTCACTCTCTCCCTCGAACCGACTCTAAACAAATCCACACCTCTCGACTCACCCAAACAGAGACCAACACATCTGACTCGAAACTCTCTCTCTCGACTCGACACCAAAACCACACCCACGACTCAACTCCCAACTCGCGAAACATTTGTTAAGATTCGACTCAAACTCACGTTTACCCACCCTCGACACCTCCCCACCCTCTCAAACCAACACCCACCAAAAACCAATAGACCCACGCACAACCCTTATCACCCGACTCGAACCATTCTAAACAAGATCTCTGTCACCAGAAACAACATCATCGATCGACTCAAACCCTCAACACCAAACTTAAACTGATTCGACTCACATCAACACTCAAGACTAGATTTTTCGACAGAAAGACTCGTACAGTAGAGAGAAAGACTCAAACCATAATTAACATAAATAAAAAACAACACCTACCCGAGTCCTTCGAAAAGATCTTCTCTGGCCTCACGACTCGCGTTGTTGATCTTTAATTAGTTGCTAATTAATTAAGCAAAAACGTGTTTGGTCTTCTGCTTAATTAGAGATGGGGTTTCTTTTTGTATCTCGTAATTGATGTAGGATGAGATAGATGAGATTGATTGTCTCAAAGATTGAGATATGAGTGAAGTAGATGGGTATGATTTGTTGATCTTGATGATTTGAGACGGAAGTACGATGTGTAAGATTAGGGATATCAAATTGTTTGAGATGTGAGATGGTGTTAAGAAAGGGATTGGGTGAGAGCGTATTTGTTTAGGTGGGAGAGAGTTATGAAAACGGCTGAAGAGTATATGATTAGGGTTACGTTAGATTAGGTTTGGAGTGGTGATTTATATCCCAGTATTGTGGACGTGATTTACTATACTTATCATGGGCCAAGTCATACCCCAGTCATTCGTATAATATTTGGGCCTATGTTACATGATTGGTGATGGTTGTATACTTCGTAAACGCATGTCGCCTTATCAAATATGGGCTATGAATTAATTTTCAAATTTTTATTTTAGCAAATGATGTGATATTCCGTTATAGTCGGGACAAAGTGACGTGATATAGTGACAAGAATTATTTAGCCGACGGATTGTTAAGGCGGTTATTTTGAAAGTCAAAGTGGTAAAATAATTGACGGTTTCTGGCCGGATTTGAAGTCAAAACTGACGAGTGATCGTGACGGGATTTATTTTTAGTGGCTATGAATTTTTGATCGGGTTTAATTCATAATCGTTTGAGCCGACAACATCTTTTGAGCCGAATCAAATTATAAAATCCTGTAAACTACAACATCCACATCATTTTTCTTTATCTTTCCTCGATTTTCAATGGATTCGGTCAAATCGAACAAGGGAGAATTGCATCAAGTGCAAGCCAACGCTAGAGAAAGTGGCATCACTTCATTTCAAATGCTTCAGTCTCATCTGGTCACTCTTTCGAGGATTCAAGGAGGGAGCGAATTTGTGACAATCTTTGGACAAGATCGTCATATATTCATCGACTCAATTTTCACCACTTTGACCAAACTCGCCGAGCAACTCAACCATAACAACTTTAATCACTCTGCATCGGCACTTGCATACAAGGCTCTTGTGACACACCTCACACCTTTCCTCCAATTCAATGTCATCAAGCCTGAAAGTTCAGTGATTTGCCAATCATTTCTTCGAGATACACATACCGAGTTTAGAGCTTTCCGTGATACAATTTTGAAACTCATGACATCGGTATCGTCTTCGATTTATCAAAAATCACAACTTCAGCAAGCGTATGATAATGGAGTGCAAGAATCAATGACACAGATGCAAGAAGAGAATGGTCATACGGTTGACAACTTGGAGCCTAACGATGGCAAGAGCACGGAATCAGGAGGACAACATGATACCAGTGGCACGTCAGGGAATGTTCACGAGATTTCTTTTGATGACACCTTACCCATTTATGACGCAGAGCCTGCAAACATGGTACAATGTAATGTGGTTTATGATGTATATGCTGATGATATGCCGCATATTGAGTATTCTGAACCTAATTATGACAAACATGGGATGGAAAAGAGTGATAGCAATACCACTTCTGATTCATCCGATGTGAGTCATAATGGGGGAGAAAGTGTTCAAAATGCTATAGTTCATCATGATAAATGCTTTATAACTGCCTCGTTAACTGATTCTGATTCCAAGATTAAAGAGCTCGAAACGATCGTAGCTCGGCAATCAAAAGATCTTGAGGATGCCAAACTTGAATTTTCTAAGAAAACGGTCAAATTTGAAACATACTTTGAAAAACTTGAAAAATCAAACGTTGTTCTTGAAAGAAAATTGGATCAAACTGTTTTAGATTCTAAAGCTGAAAAGGATAATCTTTTGAAACAAATTCAACTGCTTGAATCTAAGTTGGCATCCCAAGATAACTTGCTCAAAGAGAATGAGACTTTAAAGGCCCAAGTACAGGAAAAGGTTTTTGCTATAGCTGCGTTGAAAAACGAGTTAAGGAAAAGTAAAGGACCTAGTGTGGATACTAAGCTTGAAAAACCATCAATCTTGGGGAAACTGCCTACAAAACAGTTCGTCAGACAACCAACTGTCAGACAACCTACTGCATTTGGATCCGAGCGATCACAATCCTCGAGACCGCGGTTTGCCTCCCAAGTTGATTTGGTTCATCTTTCTAGACCAGACACTCCAGCAACTAGGCCCAATGTGATCACTCCAGCTTTAGCAAGACCAAATCATATGATTGCCTCTAGTTTCCCTAAAAATACCAAGACCACGTCTAGAACTAGTTCAAATGACGTTTGCCATAAATCTGGTCAAAGGGAAACTATTGAAAAGACACATGTAAGAGATAGCAATGTCCAACCTAGTCAGATGCCTTCTAGATTACCCAACACTGCTAACCGTAGCATGCCATCTTCTAGGAGCATCGATCAATCATCTAGGAATTATTCAGACATTAAATATGCTACTTGTAAAACATGTAGAAAATGTGTCTTTACGGCAAATCATGATGCTTGTGTCAAAAAATTACTTGATGAGGTGAACTCCCGTGCTAGACTTAAGTCCCAGTGGATAGCTAAAATCAAACCCTTTGGTAAAGTTTGGCGCCCCACTGGTAGAACTTTCACTCTTGTAGGAAACGAGTGCCCTTTAACTAGGATAGTCTCTGATTCTACGAAGACTACTAGGGAGGAAATTCCAAAGGATGATACATCACTTAAGCCTGAACTTAAGATTTTCTATAAAAGGAAACGTTTGCCAACTAAGACAAGTGAATCATCCCCTCAGGCCACCTCTGACACAAGTAAAGCCAACTGTGCACCCCCACGTGCTTCAAAAATAGATATCTCTAACCCATGCAAAAGTATACAAACTCCTAATGAGAATGCAGGTACCAAAGTTGATGTTCCAAAAGAACGAAGCGGTCCAATCGTTGTGTACCGTTCAACTAAGGACACTCTTAGAGTTTGGTTGCTGAAGAAGCAGATATCAGAGAAACAAATGTCTCAGGGGATTCATGGTTAAGCTGCAAACAAGGACTTACAGTCACATAACAGACTGTAACTCGCTCATCAAAGAAAGGAAAGTTTATCGCCGATGATAAACTTATCCTAACAACGAGAAATTAAATTTTCTCGGGCATGAGCTTATATCAAAAACATTCCAAGTTTTTAAGCTCATGCATTAAGGCTTATAGATAAATGACAGTCTATAACCCGTTCTTCAAAGGCAGGAAAGTTTATCGCCGATGATAAACTTATCCTTACAACGAGAAATTAAGTTTTCTCGGGCATGAGCTAATATTAAAAACATTCGAAGTTTTTAAGCTCATGCACAATGACTTACAGTTAAATGTCAGACTGTAACTCGAACTTCAAATAAAGGAAAGTTTATCATTAATGATAAACTTATCCTCATAACGAGAAATTCAATTTTCTCGGTCATGAGCTTGTCTTAAAACATTCGAAGTTTTAAGCTTAGAAAGGAAAGTGTATCTTTTAAATAAGAGAACTTTTCCTCATAACGAGAAATTCACCTTTCTCGGTCATGAGCTTTCCGTTAAAACAGTCAAAGTTTTCAAGCTCATGAAAACGACTTCTAAGTAAATGTCAGCTTAGGACTCGTTCTTCAGATAAAAGGAAAGTTTATCGCCGATGATAAACTTATCCTTAACAACGGGAAGTTTACAACTTCTCGGACTTGAGCTTTCCTAAGATATTCCAAATCTTAAGCTCAAGTAATTGGTTTTCAAAACTTTGAACACAATTTTTCGAGAATTTCTCAAATGGTTTTTCTAAATCTTTCAAAATTGTGTGTTCAAAAATGTTTTGATAAAAAGAGCATGTCTTCTGGAATCGATAATATTTACGAACCTAGAAATGTCATTCAATAATGACACGGGGTTGTAAATAAAGTTCGAGCAGAAGTTTAAAAGATTTAAAACATGCTCCATATGGTTTGCTATTATTTCAGATAGCAACCCGCTTTTCATAATCAAGTCAAGCATTTCACTGGAAAGCTTTGACTCAACAACGGGAATTAATTTTCTCGGGGACGTGACGAGGTGACCAACATTCGTGAACAAGAACCATGTGCTTCTTTCATATGATGTTCTCCATTATTCAGGTCCAACCTCGTACATTGCTAATCTTGTGAATTCATTATCATATATTGATCTTTGCACGTGTTAAATACCTTACACTTGTGTTTAAAAGGTATTTAATTTACGTTTCAAGTACACCCTCATTAATTTGAGGGGGAGCTTGTGTAATTCATGAAGATAATTGGATTTACATTTTTCTTCCCAAATTTTCTTAAAAGGCTATTAAATCAATTGATATTAAAAACATCGATTGGGTTAATATTTTAAATATGGAGGAGAAAATGTGATTTAATATGGGAAATGATTAATCACAAATGGTTTGACTTAACGTGTTAGCTCATCCCGACATGTGCGAAATGTTTTCGAATATCGTAGCATATGTTAAGGGGGAGCAAAATGGATTTGCACTTCAAAATGGATTTCATGGTGACATACACTTACCCAAAACATCTCTATTCACGACGGTGAAGATTGTGGTGACATAAGGATGGTAGGATAGGTTAAAGTCCAATGATTTCTCTAGAACCGGAGGAATCTTCCCAAGGACATTCCATAGCTAGAAATAGTAGTCCTTAGGAAAGATGGAGAAAGATTGTGAACGTAGCTGAATGCCGACCAAGTACTTAAGTTAGCACTGGAACAATCACAACAAGGTGCTAGTTATGACGTATTGGTAAGCATTGAAGGGGTTGAAGAATGAAAAAGAATAGTAAAGATAAAGGGTGTAAAGAAAGAAGCCCTCCTTACAACCTTAGGCAGAAACCGGGTCAATTCATATGCTATTGAGTTCATTTATGACTCTTGATATTGAAGATAGACATCATGGACCCAGTGATGCAAGGCACAACCCATCCCAGCTAACTCAGATATCTCTCAAAAGATATTTGTTTTAATCACACGGAGACAACACATTATCTATTGATTTATTCACTCCGAATAAATTGGTATTGAAAAGGTGGCACTCCTCTCCAGCCTCCGATCACTAAAATCCAAAATGCACGATCGAGTCTAGAGCCATTTGAGATCATCAAATATCTCATTAGGACACACGTTCATATTTACTTGCTTCTTCACACACTGTGAAAAGTAAGAAAGTTCTTAAGAGTCCTACGCAAAATCTTCATGATCTTGCCTGAACATCCGAGTAATACGAAAGTATTTACAATGAAGATGGAAATCCTTCTTGAGCGAACATCAAAAAGCTCATGGTAGGTGCTTGTGCGATTCTTTATGGATCAAACTTGTGATAACTGGAAAGCAACAGTGGTTTAATTCTTAAATGAATTTAAACACGTTCCAGGCCTCTACGCAATATCTTAGTGATCTTGCCAGAACATTCAGAGTAATACTATTAAGTATCTACAGTGACGAATGGAAATCCTTCTAGTGTTAACATCAAACAGCACTTGGTAGGTAACTTGCAAGATTCTATATGAATCAAGCTAGTGACAACTGGAAAGCAACGATGGTGCGGTTCTTAATTGAACTTCACTTGTTCCAGGAACATGAATTGACGGCTTCAAATCATGCGGATAATATTATCCAAATGATTCACTCTTTACGTTCGCAGTCAGCTTTGGACGGTCGAGTAAAGAGAACGGGTTTACCCGCGAAATCTTGTCAAGGAGGTTCTTTATTGAAACTACCTGTCACAAGTACGATATTTAATATCGTCCAACGGTCTTCACCGACCGGAGGTAAAATGCTACTGAATTAGAATGAAATGTTCAAGGCCATTTCATCCGTGTATATGGTTTGTTGCTAACTATCTTATGCAGCGTAACAAGAAGGTGGCATTGCGGTGTATAATCCAGAAGAATTCGTCACCACATGCTTATACTACATACACTTAGTACTTCACAAATTCAAGAAAGTCTGAAGGTCAAGTCTTCCGCTGTATCAAACTCTGAAGCTTTCAAGAATTTAAAGGTATAAGTATGTGGAACATGAAGTCACGAAGAGGCAAATTTCACAAGTGATGAATGCACAAGGTCAAGGCAAGGAAACATGCTCAAGACTAAAGTCAAAGATCATATCAAGCATATTCACAAGAACAAGATCGAAGACTCAAGCATAGATGCTAGGTTTAAGATTTTGTAAAATGGTGTGACCTCCCTTAGGGGGAGATTGTTGGAAATATGTTTTCCCAAAGAAAGTCTCGGTCACATCATTATTAGCATAGATCACGAGCTATAGAATATTTAGAACTTTGTAACTTGGAGCGACCTCCCTTAGGGGGAGATTGTTGGAAATACGTTTTACGTATTTGTGAAGGATCGGTCGCTCCAACGATAATTATGTAATGGGCTCGTGGTCCAATTAGTAATGTATAGTCCATATAGCCCACATGTAGGGTGGGCTATATATATACCCCTCCTAGCATGTTAGGAGGGGGTTGGTTGGTTCATTCATTTACAATATTTCATTTTAATCTAATTTCACTTTCTCTCTCTACTTTTCTTTTCTCTCCTTTCTCTCTCTACACTCCATCTCCTTCTTCCCCATTTCCACCATCTAATCAATAGATCATCCATCATTTACCAAATCCTTAGAAATCGTAGGCCTTCAGAGAAGCTCATAAGGTGTTTTACCATGGCGTTTACGAATTAGTGGCCGGTTTTGGGTGTACACTGCTGTAGATACTGCTTCTGCCCATAAAAACAATGGAGCCTTTGCGTAAATTAACATCGTTCGAGCAGCTTCCATAAGTGTGTGATTTCGCCTTTCAACGACACCGTTTTGTTGTGGAGTGCGTGCAACGGATGTTTCATGAGATATTCCAACTTCTTCATAATAATCACGCAGGATTTGATTCATAAATTCGGTTCCATTATCTGTACGAATGCGTCGGACAGTAGTGTTGAAACGCACTTGAATCATCTTGAGAAATCCGATGATGAATTTAGGTGCCTCATTTTTTGCTTTAAGAAATTTCACCCATGTAAACCGAGAGTAATCATCGACAATGACGAGGATGTACTTTTTGCCACTAAGACTTTCAACACACATTGGCCCACAAAGATCCATATGCAACAAATAAAGTTCTCTTGGTTGGTGTCTTCCGTCTTGGGTCTGTATGATTTGTTAGTGCTTTTCCCCATTGTACCCACGGAACACAAATGATCCTTGTGAAATGATAGTTTAGGAAGACCACAAACAAGTTCATTTTTTGCCAAGTGATTAATAGCGTCAAAGTTAAGATGAGATAACCGTCGATGCCATAACCATGACTTAGTCTTCGATGTTTTGGAGAGAAGACATACGGGAGAAGCGACCATCATGTCTTGTAGAGACAGAGTATACAAATTATTCCCTCGAGTACCTTTCAATAAATCAACCCCTTCCAAATTACGAATGAAGCAGGTATGCTCTCGAAAAGCAACTTCTAGGTTTGCATCACAAAATTGTCCCACAGAAAATATGTTGTGACCGAGACCTTCCACATAATACACTCTCGAAATATAACATTCCCAATATGATATTCACCATAACCCATTATCTTTGCAGTATGATCATTTCCAAATCGAACCGTACCAAGAAACTTGCTGACAAAATTTCTGAGCTGAGAGCGATCTCCGGTCATATGCTTGGAGCAACCAGAGTCCAAATACTAGAGAACAATTTGGACTACCTGTTTTCAACAACAATAGTAGACCATGCATTGGAAACTATTGGTTCCGCAGTGTTAACAGATACAGATAAAGTATTATCAGAATTACTAACAGGTTTGAGACCCTTAGATTTCCTGCGTTTTCTAATGTGAGTTTTATCACTAACAGGTTTTACTGTTCCAACTTTCTTAGGTTTTGGATTATTCGCGAGCACTACAGTGGGAGTAGACCTATTTAAAGGGCACTTAGTTCCTACGGTAGTGTTGGTGTTCCTAGTTAAAGGACACGCTTGTGTTTTGGTAGCCTTGGTACTCCTAGTTAAAGGGCACGATTTCTTCACTTCAGTGGGAGTGATCCTAGTTAAAGGGCACGCATTTCCTACTATAGTGAAAGTTCTACCAGTGGGGCGCCACATCCAACCAACTTGGGCTAACACTTTCCCAGTCGGTTTCCATTCTAATCCATTTTTTCGGGCATACATCTCATTCACATGGTCAATAAGGAAAGAATCATGACGACTAGAAAACATACATTCATTGCAATTCCAACATTTCAAATTAGAATTCACACTAGGCTTAGAACGCTGCACAACTGTAGAGCCTTTAGGTTTAGCCACATGATTCTTTTTATTCAAAACAGAAATAACATTCCTAGGATGGGCTTCTACTTTCTTCTTCACTTGACTACTAGATGGGGGCAAGATCCTATCATTCTTCTTGTTTCTCTTAAGCTTAGATCTTTGAGCCTTAGTAGTGGTGCTTACTCCTGTAGAAGGCAACACGGGAATATTAGAAGCTGGTTTTGATTCCGCCTTATCTTTAGTGACCAAAGTTTGAGATGGTTCAGTCCTAGGGCCCTTGTTAAGTGGTGTGACGGCTATAAGGTTCCTTTTGATTGCACTAGAGGACGATGCTGAGACAGTGGCTGCGTTATCCACAACATTCTTACCTTTTAGAGTACGAAGTGTTTCCTTTAACTCAGCCAAGACCAGATTCTTATCAAAAATTTGTTCCCTCAAATCAGATATTTCCACCGACTTTCGATTCAATTGTTCAATCAATGATTGATTCTGTGTAGTGGTATCAACACATGCGGGCTTTACTGAATTGAAAAGTCGTGTATTTTTCTATTTTAAGTTATCAACTTTGGACAAAATCTTGGAAACTCGATTATCTAGATCCAGTTTAAAATTCTCAGCGGCCTCAAGTACGTTCACACAGTTAAGCTCCTTAGATTTCTCTATTTCTATCGGCAGAGATGTAGCAACTTTGTCACTTGGCCGACACTGTTTTGATTGTAAATTCAATTGAAAATTCTTTTCAAAGTTTGCATCATCGATATTAACACCTTCGAATGACGTTTCAAAGATTTCTTGAATAAATTGTTGCTTGCATTCAAGCGAAATACAATGTGTTTGAATCTCATCAAAACATTTTGAAAGCGAAGAATATGAGTCTTGAAGCTTTAAAAATTCAGCGTCAGATTCGTGACAATTACTATCTACCACATTATCCACAGATTCAACATTATGCACAATATAATCATTATCAACACTTTTATTCACACAGACAGAAACTATATCATGAGACATCACTTGCTTCAGAAGCTGATCATTTTGGCGTGAAACCCGTTCTATTTCAAGTAAACTATTTTCAAAAGCATCTTCCATTTCATTGAAAACACGTCTAACTTCTTCTATTTCCAAAAAACAAATCTTGATCAAGATTACTAAGACAAGCCTTAACATTGTCTACAAACGGAACAATTTCATTTCGGAACGCAGCTCTAGTGTGCTCAAAGTTCCATTCACCTTCCGTTATAGCCGAAGCCGTCGTACGTTCCAAAATGACCTTGTCAAAATCGGCTAAGTGTTGGTGAACCGCATTTAAGTTAACGGACGCCTTGCTTACCGGTGGAATTTACATTGTTAAATCCGTTTTGACAAGTGTAAGAGACGTACTAGGAAGGTTTACATTTGACAAACTTTGGGGCACAAGAACTGTCAATTCTGCTAATTCCTTTTGTAAGCGAATGCGTGTCTTTTTCAAAAATTGATCTTTGTTATGTTGATCATAATCAATTGTATGGAATTTTGAAAGCATTTTAGAATGAGTTTCATCCGCAAGTGAGTGTGTCTCCTCAATACTACGAACAAAAGGTGCTTCTTTCGATTTGCCAATTATGGTCATATCATAAAGACCGAGAATATATTCCTGAGCTTGTTTTGCATAACCGGGATTAGGTGGTAAATCTTGAAGACGTTTAAGTTCGAGTTCTTTAAATGATTTAGTTAAAAGATGAACCTTTTCTGTGGAAGCGTATTGTTTTAAAAGCTGTTGCTCCTTGAATTTAAGAAGTTTGGTAGCATTAATTTCTGATTCAACCTTTTTAGACTCGAGAGTTTCGAAATCCATTTTAAGTTTCCGAAAATCATTGACAACCGACTCCTTTTCTTTTAATTCATTAGAAAGATTAGCTTTTAATGATTCTATTTCTTTCAAGTGTTCAATCTTTTCAAAACGAAATTGGTCAAATTCAGAACATGTTAATTTCTCTGCTTGAGGGACCATTTCAAAAGTTTTGACCTTTTCTTTATGCAACGCAAGCTCAACAGTTAGGGTGGAATTGGTATCTACAGATTGTCTGAGGGCCATATGCATTTGATCAATAATATGTTTAGGCACCATGACCAAATCATGTTGAGCATAAGATTCCATACCCGTCATAGCATTTGGTTGAGATCCACTCAAATGTGTAGGATTGGGTACCACATCATTTGAGTTACTAGTTCCCGAATGCTGTTCGAGGTTGTCCTTTTCATGCCCAACTTGATGTTGGTTATCATCAATATTATTAGATGTGGTTGTTACCTCACTGGCGACATCAGAACCGTAGTGAGAGAGATTAGCAACGAGAGCAGCTTGGGCAGAGTGAATGTCATCACAATCCGAATCATATGCGTCAAGATCATCTGCTTGATAAGCTGCATTAGAAGTAGAAACGACTACAATGCCTTCAGTATCTTCTGCCCCTGGGTCTGCAAGAAATGCTAACTCCTCTGAATCCAAAATCTTCCCCTTAGACTGAGCATCAACCAAATACATCTTCTCACGAAACCATGCATCATCCCTCCTCCTTTTCGGCTGAGTGCATTCCCTAGCCATATGACCTTGTCCTCGGCAATTGTAGCAAGTCACAACCTTTTTAGGACCAATAGGACTCCCATTTCCACTAGCTTGAGAATTCACAGCTTGATTGTTCCCAATCCTTGTAGGAGGTCCATATGAATTTTGCCTTCCCTGAATTGGTTGCACCGTCACTTGACCATCTTGAACTGATGACGTATAGTCCCCAAACCGGGTCATGAGCCCGGCCCACGGGTACTACCCGTATCCGGCCCATCACAGATGGGTGGATAAATATCACTCAGGCTTATGGGCTTGAGTGAACAGTGCTCGCACATGTGTGCGGCCCACGGCCCAAGGCGGCCGACATAAGATCAGACAGAATAATATTCTGTCTAGGCATATCTTAATCCTAATACGAAGAGATATTCATTGCCAGAATTAGAAGATAACAATCATTCTAATTCTGGTGCTTATCTCTTCCTTGGGGCCGAAGGGTCAGTGAAAGCCCACTGGGGTTTCACTGCCTATAAAAGGAACCCCCAAGGGTTCCACAAAGGTATCACAATTCTCTCTAAACTCACATATAACCCTAAATCGATTACTTACTCTCACGCCGGAGTCTAATCGTGGGAAACCTTCCCACGGTAAGCTTAACGCGTGTTGTTTAGTGTGCAGGATCCCAACCAGACGATTCACTTGGTGCAGGAGCCGGTACCCAGCCAACCCGAATTAAGCCTAATTCGGGTCTAGCAAGGATCAACCAACTTTTGCATCAACATGAACAGTGGCTTGTTGTCGAGGATTTGATGAGGTGCGGAGCTGATTGTTTGTTGGTGGAAATCCTCTAGTTGCAACAAGTTTTGACAAGTAGGCTGTGAGATGGTTTAGAACATCAGCTGGCGTATCATTTGGAGTAAAGACCGGTGCTTGGATTGGTGGAAGTTCATTAGAGTAGAAAGCTTGTGCTGGTTGTGCTTCTATTGGAAAATATCCTTGCTGAGGAGTATAGCCCATTGGAGAAGTGTTGGCTTGTGACGGTGATGTCTGATATGATGATTGCTGCGGAAAAGATTGTTGATGAACACCTTGTTGAAATACTTGCTGTGGCATCATTGGTGGTTGATAAGATGGTTGCTGATAGGTGTGTGGTGGTGGTTGCTGCAAGTATGATGGTTGTTGATAAGTATAAGCCATGTTTTGTTGAGAAGCATACATTGCAAGTGGATCATGAACTTGAGGTGTAGACAACCGAGCCTCGATCACATGGCATTCGTGTTGTTGAAGAAAAGCTTGAAGTTGATCCACATTGGTGTTATCCAAGTCCTTAGCCAATTTAACATCCGTCACGTATTTTTTCCATTCTGAAGGAAGAGTGTTAAAATACTTGGTGTTCAATTGAAAGGTAGGAATTGTCATGCCATAGATATTGAGCTCATTCAACAATAGGGTAAATCTCAGATAGTAATCATTGAGAGTCTCCCCTGGCACATAGGCAAACTTATCAAAAGTATCATAAAGCTTACACTCTCGTTCTTGTTTAGTTAACGAGGTGCCTTGCATGAGAACACGAATTATATCCCATAACTCTTTGGCAACTTTATGTTTGCTGACGAGTTTGTAGACATCTGGAGGAAGGGCTTGGAGAATGATGTTTGTAGCATACTTATCACATTTGTCTTGAATCTTCATATCTCCAGTCAATTAACCCGTTGTGCGAGGACGAGTAGTTGTACCTTCCGTCACTATACCATAATCTAATGGTCCATTGAGCACCGATGCCCAAATGAGATGTCCATTCTCCTTGTTCAACATATAAAGTTCCATTCGGAAAGCCCATTCCTCATACATAGTCTTCACCAACATTGGTGGACGATTATCCGTACCCGAGAGGATGGACTTATCCGTAAGAGATGTGTACTCCATTTCAATAAGTTAAGATTTACAAACGTTGATCGATCAATGAAAGAAAGTAAATGTGTTTGTTGTTGTGAATTGAAGTCGAGAAACAATGTTAAAATCCCCTAAAATATGTCCTCGATAAACCAAAAATTCCAAGTCGAAATTTTTTAAGGAATAATTTTTGTTATCGGAATGTTGATCGGAATAGTGATCGGAATATCAGTCGGAATAAGCCCTATCGGAATAACCTTGATCGGAATCTCCCAAATCGGAATAAACCCTAATCTGAATGTCAAAGATCGGAAAGTCCTAAATCGGAATGAACCAAATCGGAATGTCCCTTTTCGGAATGTGCCAAATCAGAATGTCCCTTTTCGGAATGCCAAATCAGAATACCTAATCGGAATACCTATTCGGAATACCTGATCGGAATGTACCCAAAATCGGAATCCCTAAACCCTATTCTGATTACACTGATCGGAATGTCCTATAAACCCTTTTCCGATGACCTGATCGGAATAATTCCCACTTTTCTCGGACAAAACTCAACCAATTCGTGATTTTAAGCCAAAAAATGATCAAAACACCCAAAAATTTTGTGTTTCTAGCCAAAGTAACTATACCAAATCCCTACCACAACTATTTAGAAGATTTGTATCAAGAAAAAACCATCAAAAACACAAAAAAAAATTGGTTCGTGTAAAAATGGATCAAAATAGGCGTATGAATCAAGAACACAAACACATGAACAATACAATCATCCCATGGCTCAGATACCATTTGTAGGATATGTAAATCTATGCTTATGTTTTAGAGAGAGAAAGAGATAGAAAGATGGTGAGAACACACACATTTAGAGAGAGAAAGTGAAAGAAAAACACTTTTTCACTATGTGTAAAAATGAGGAAAACATACACCCTCTCCATCAATGGAGAGGGTATATATACCCAAGCCTTGTGATGGGATTGGGCTTACAATGTTGGGCCGGCCTACACATGTTGTAGGCTAGGCTTGACTTTGTTTGTTTAATAAAGATATCTAGACTACGAGCTACTACTTAATATATTGTCGGAGTGACCGAATCTTCCTAAATACGTAAAAACGTATTTCCAACAAAACATGTATTAATGTTTAGTATTAATATAACCTAAGTCATGTAAATAATTAATTATAAGTCATGATTATTAATTAATTAATTATATAGTCTAATTTAAAAGTAAATACTTAGTTTAAAATTCATATATTATTATTAATAATAATAACCTAAGTCATGATGTAATTAAATTAATTAAGTAACATGTCACGTTAATTTAATTAGCTTGTAAATAAATAATCTTGATATTATAAGTCGTGTTTTATTAATTTAATTTACCTCGTAAAGTAATATACACGTTAAAGCTAATAACTTGTAAAATAATAACCCGTACTCATGTATTATTTTATTGAAACGTGTCGAAAACCAAACCCGTGACACTCGTATTATGTTTACATATAAACCTAACCAAACAGCCCCTTAATTATATCTAAAACTGTTTGCCAAACACCCTTCTAAACCCGTAGCCAAACACCCCTTGTCCCTGGTTTTCCCCTGCTTGTTATAAGTTCCCACCGAGACCCAGGTGGTCTCGGTTTCTACTGCTAGAAAAGTCACACCACTAACCGCAACCAGTGGTTTCCCCTGCTGGTTGTCGTTCCCACTGCTAGCACAGACCAAGCCAAAACCCAATTAAGGTTGCGGCTGGTGGATCAATTTTACCACCGAGACACATGAGTGTCTCGGTTTGTGTGCAAACTGGCCAAAACAAATGACCCCCATGAATCTAATATTAGCATTAGTGTTCTTAACATGTTTTAGACATGGATTCGTGATTCAATACGCAAAGAAAGAAAAGAAGACGAGATTAGGGTTTTACCTTGTTTTTCGTGTTAGGGTTTATGAAATCAACGAATACAACTCCTTCTTTATCATCTAACATGCGTTTTCCTTGATCCTTGTGGTGGAAAATGACGGCGACCAGGAGGACAGAAGAAGAAACAAAGGGCGGCTGTTTTTATTGTTTTAGGGTTTCCTGGTTTGTGTTGTTTGTGTCGACAAAAAGAAAAACAAAAACCCCCCGTCTTTTATTCATGTTATACGGTTTAGGAGTCCAAGTGGGCCTTGAGCCCACTTCCTTCTTTTCTTCTTTGTCTAAAACAGCCCAAAAAACATTTGTACATTTAATTAAATCGCGTCTTGCTAATGACGCGCGTAATCGAGTATTGAGTGTCGTGAATTTTCCTCATGGTTATCTTATACATGTAAAACGTAATCATTACGTATGTAATAACTTAACGTGTTTGATTTAATATACGGCGAATAATCGTGCTAATCATTCGTGCTTACGTGTTACGTATTTATTACTTATTCATGCTATTATAATTCGTGTTATTATAATTACTTGTTCGTAACGACATTCATCGTATTAATAATATACGTAAGTTCGTAATTATCTGTTCGTGATTTTAATTATTATTGGAATAATTATCGTGTATTCATACGTAATAAATACGTATCGTGTTCTAACATGTACGTAATACTCAAAATTCTTATACATGAAACGTAAACATGTTATAAAAGGAAAGTTTTATTCATATACGTACGATCTTAAGGGTACTATTCATGGTAAAAGCATGCGTGTTTTACAACTCTTCCCCCCTAAAAAGAATAATTCGTCCTCGAATTATAGATAACATAAATGAAAGAGAAACATACCCGAATCAAACTGAGAGGGTATGTAAGATTAATGAACGTACAGGTAACCTGGTAGAAGGAACGGGAACATGACATGTCTTGAAAGGACATGGAACGTGACGTGACTGAAAGGACATATCTAATTGATAAGAGAAAAAATGGATAAGAAGTCCGGATGGACTTGTCCGTTTCCAAGTGGCCTCCCGTTTGGAACGATTTCTTCTCAAGATCTTGACACAATGTTAAATCTTGGTCCTCCTGACCTTGACCTGAAAACTCTAAAAGTTCATTGTCATTTACGTAAGATAGATCCCCTGAATTCGATCGAGGGAAAATGAATTGACGTGTAAAGGCACTGAAACGTTATCGTGCAAAACACTCTAACTTAATTGGTAATTAGAAACGATGCGCGAGACACAAAGAAACGTAGTATGTGAAATTTTTGAACGTGATACGTGGAAAACTTTTTAACGTGATCCGTGGAAAATTTGGTGAGTGTAGTATGAGTAACATATCATGATCCATGATACGTGTAACATATCTTGATCATGATATGAGGAACGTGGAATGAACATGACATGTGAAACATATCATGAACATAGAATATAATGGCGGTAACGCCAAACGCTACAAGGTGAGACATAGAATATGATGAGAAACGTCTATCTGAGGATAGGGAGTTATACTAAACTTGGGTCTGGTCTCTCAAGTTCTTACAAAACATCCTAGAATGAGGAAAATGAACGTAAAATCGTAAGCCGAGATACCATAGTTTCATGAACACGAGCGCGAAAGCAAGTCGTGGAATTTGAATGAAGACATGAAGTAAATAAGGAGCACAATTATGAATATTTGTCTGACCCGATAACTGAGGAATTGCCAAGTGATCGGATGAGCCTTGGCTGGAACATGTCTGATCAATCTGTTGGTTCTGAAATCCTTACGGATGTAAGGATTCTGCAGACTTGATCAAACTGTTTTCAATAAACAGATAGCATCATGCTTCTTCTGAGTTTGCGTTAAACTGGTAACCACAAATCCGTGGAGATCTTGTCCCATTTCAGTTCACCATTTCTGATGATGGAAAGACATCCTAGTCTGTTGGTGTTCTATCAAAGCCTGTTGGTATGTCAGGTACATAGATATGAACGTAGTTGTATCCTGCTTCGTAGAAACTTGATACATAGAAGTTTGCGAAACTCTGATTCTCCGAGATTAGACTTTTCTTAGCGTAAGAATTCCTAGAACACCTAATGTAATGTAGGGTTCTCTCCTTTACGCATAAGTTGAGTCTGTTAAGATTAACCATGAAAATCCATCTGATCTAGCGTGTCACTGTAATCAACCAGAATTGATATTGGAAATTTCCAGGGTGGAATTTCTCCTGTCATAGAATTTCTAACATGGTGAAAATATGGTCTTCCTGTTCTTCTCTAGGCTTAGAGGAAATCAGGTTATCCTCAACGAAAATGCTAATGAATTTGCTTATGAGTTCATGGAAACTCAATTTATTAAGTCCATAATGCTGTTGGAGCATTTATGAGACTAATACAGAATCATGAATTTAGCCTAACCAAGTCGTGTACGAATAGCAGTCATGGACATGTCCTGCTCTTTCACTCGTCACTGTTGGCAGCATGATCATGAGTTCGATCTTGGAAAAGTGATTAACACTATAAGGTCGATTGGACATGTTGTCAATACGTGGAGGAGAATAACGGTCATGAATGGTGATTTGTTTAAATCGACGGTAGTCGACACATAATCTCATGGTACCATCCTTCTCCTTGTAGGTTCTTCTGGAATGTATAGGAAGATTTTGGAATAATCAACTGGCTATGCGTAAAAGACTTAAGTGGCCGTGTCTTACTAATAGCTAGAAAATTTTAGCGCACATGCTTGTAAGCATAGATAATTTGTACAGATTTTCCCGATGGAAAATCAAGCTGAATGTATTCAGGAGCCTGAACATTACTGTACATAATTATGAATCGCAGCATGGTGTGCTGTTCATAGTCCATAATTAGGATAAAATTCATCTCGTGTCTGTCCGAGGAAATGCGTTATCAGCTTGGATCACATCATTAAGCTGAAGGAAAACCTTCGTATACGTGGGAATACGAAAGGCGTCCTTCATGGTCATGAATATATGAAATATGGTGAAAGAAATGAAAGTGACATCGGCAACGTGACAGTTCTCACTGATGCGCCGGTAATGGTATTGAAATTCTTGTGGCCTGATTAATACATGGCACAACAAAATGGGTATACCCTTGGAGGGTACCCTGAATTTCTTAGAAATGTTCCATAGTTGGACGTGAGTCATGTGTCTTGACTCGTGTCTTGGAAATATAAGCATGACATATGTCTTGACTGGTGTCTTGACATGTGTCTTCAGAAAGTATACGTGAGACATGTGTCTTGACTGATGTCTTGACATGTGTCTCGAGACGTGAAACAATAGAACTACAGTATTAGGTTATTATGCCAGAATTGGCGGATCGGTTGGACTACTGATCATTTGTATGTCTGATCACGTCCGCGGCCGGGGCCTCGGTTCCGATTCTAGGATAGTTATTGTCATAGTAGTGGTTACTATCATCCTGTCTGTCAGTTCCATGACGGTCATTCTCATGACCGTGATTCATGTAACTATTCAGCTGAGTGGCCGGCTAGTACCGGTTTGCACTCATATGACTGAAACGACAACTGAATGACGTGTGACATATAACTAAGAATTAGGGACAATGATTGATGAAAATCATCTAATGGTGAAGCATCTTCTCGTCCAATCGCTTTGATCTAACGCCTTTTTCTTCGTCTTGTAAGATCTCCAGGTTGTGAACAACATCAGCATCTCGTAACGTCTCCAAACATCAGCAGCATCAACCCTAGTAACTTCTCCAAGCTATGAGTGGCATCAGCAATCTTGTAGAATATCAGCAAGTGGACATATGCCTGAGATGATTCAGAATCGACTAGCGAATACTCGTAAAGTATTGAAAGTTAAATACACATGGGTTTAGGTACGTGTAATACACATGGAATACAATACATGGAGTACACATGGAATGCACATGAAATTATCGGTATGGGGTCGATCATTTGTCATGTTTTTAAAGGAACTATAATCGGTTAAACGGTTAGAAAAACCATCATGATAACCTGGCAATGCCAGTATATACCTCATTCTGGTTGCAAGGAGAAACGTTAAAGTGTGATTACACAAAATTCAAGATGATTTGCCTGAAAGCATGATCAATGAAAACCAACCATGACTATCATGAAGGAAAAATTTACATGAATTCCAACAGTGTCTTGCATGGAAGCAAAGACAACAAAAGAGACGTAAGACATAATCACGTGAAGACCAAGTCATTATGAAGAAACATGGAACAACTCAATGTGAAGGAGTGTATAACATAATCAGCATGAAACTGAAGTTAACCATGACAGTATGACAACATACTTGACATAAAAACATAATAACTTATGAGGGGACATGAAAAAATTTATGCCAATAAATCATGAGAAAAATTTTATGCATGAAAAACAGTGCATGAATGCGTAATCTAGTTTATAAAAACCTTTATATGTGCGAGGGGACGCCTATGGGTCGGTCCCAAAACAAAAGACATGGCGAGGGGACGCCTATGGGTCGGTCCCCAAGTTAAAAGTTTCGATAATAGCACATGCGACTAAATAGGGCCTGTCCTGTACCAACCATTACTTAGTCATAATTCCTGCAACAATGATACATGAAACATAAATAAATGAAACTCATCTGTCAAAACTTATCAGAAAAAAATTATGTGACTAATTATGAACTACTGGGGTTCAGTCCACATAACCACAGTTCTCGAGGAACATTATGCATGAAACAATGACACATAACTAAATATGAATGACGATTGTCCATCCATATTAGTAAAACAGTATCGATGAAAACATCAAGGTTAAAACCTCAAGGTGCTGAAAACATCATGGTTAAAATAACAATGCGCTGAAAACATCAATACGTAGAATAACAAACGTTGGCTTAGTAAGCTCCTGGTGACTACCCACTAGTCACATGTCGAGTTTTAGAGCCTACAGGTCGAAACCTTGGTCTCTGATACCATAATTGTACACCCCATTTTAATAATGGAATGTCACGCGTAATTATGGAGTGTCATCAAACATACAAGGATAAATGTCTAAAACATTACATGACCATAGGGATAACCGGAATCAAACATCGGTTCCCAAACATAAGCCTAAAACATAATAAAGCAAAAGAAATGCATGAAAGACTAAACAAGCATAAGTATATGAAGGCAAAAAGGAAAAGAAGTCTCTAGCAGCTTCCATCCTATGCACGTCCTCCAAATGCTCGAGTCTTTCCTAGGGTACCTGCCGTTTTGGGACATGGAAAGGAAAGTAACGGCTGAGCAAAACGCTCAGTGCACGGATATAGACATAGTATAAATGACTAAAACATAATAAAGACTTAATAGCAGCAGAAATGTATAAGTCCTGCAAAACCTAGAACATGTTCATAAAACTGGTATTATAGTTTGAAAAGCCTTATGTTTATCTTATGAAAACTGTTTAACATATTTTACCATTAGCCAATATAGGTCATGAAAATCCACCGTGCATGAATACTTGGAGGGGTGACCTCATCATACAAATTAGAGGGGCTGCCTCTAATTCAATATACTGGTTTTGGGTAGGAGGGATCAGCTCCTTGTGAAGGATGCAAGGCACACACCACATTCACACCGAGTAATCTGCTGAAAAACATGTAACTAGGATGCACCCGTACACCGCACATGATAAATAAAATAATATGGCCAAAAGCTGAAGGGACGCCACGAGCAATCACTCCGCCGTGTGGAAGTCATAACACCAGTGCCTCTAATGTTATGGTTATGGTACCTCCATAACTAGGTGAAACTGGTCATGCATGTATATGGCTATAGGTATTCTAAATTAAACATAAGCAATTCAAACATATAAACTTATACTACGGGAAAACAGTTGGTTGCATTCGGGGAATCCTAATAAGGAATGAATGTCCATACTGAAAGGACGGGAATCCTTACCTTATGTCTAGTGAACGAAGAAGACGAACGGAAGAGAGTCCTACTTCGGTATCACTAATGCTACATAAATACATACGTGTATAAGTATCTAATTACCGAATACGTAACTGGTTTTATATCATGTCTTAGCTTATTTTATACGTTCATGTGATGTTTTACTGTTTTAAGCTTTATACTGTGTTTATCTTATATTCTGTCTATTCTGATTAAGTATTACTTGTATTTCATGTATGTGGATTTGCTATATATGATCCGGTGGTCTAACATGGTGGTAGATGGTGGTGGTAGCCATTGTTGATAGAGAGAGAGAAGAGAGGTTGTGTGAAAATGAAAGAAAATGAATTAAAGTGAAAATGACACAAGCAACACCCCTCCTTGGAAGCAAAGGAGGGGTATATATAGTCACACACGATACACTTAACTATACATGAACCTAGTGTAGTCTAAACGTGTGTGACTATGATAACTAATGGGAATTCTTAAATGTCGTCACATAAAGTGAGTTTCCAACAATCTTCCCCCATGGGACGACGTGTAGAATTCCTTACAATATTTTTCCTAATAAGTACATAATGATTAAGAACAAGAGCTTTCATGAAGCGTCTAATGCTGATGAAGTCTTCTGAGGCTTTCGTCTTCAAAACGACTCATCTTTAAAGTAACTTGTAGAAGAAATACTGTAACGGCACGAGCTAAGTAACTCATACACTTCTGGTTAAGGAGAAGCTTCTGAATTAGCTTCCCCCTAATTCATGCCACATAAACTTGATGTAGAAGCTTTTAAATAGCTTCCCCCTAAATCGACAATCCTCGTAAGCAACTTCAAAGCTTTCAATAAAGCTTAGAATGATTAAGCGCACAGCGGAATCTAACAAGCAAATCCCATCATATAACATGATAACGTTGCTAAGAGGGATTGAAAGTAAGGGGTACACCAAGTAGATCAACAACTTTTCTTCTCACGCTTGAATAATTCTTCAGAATTTTTCTTCCCCCTGAGAGTTCAAGTTATGCATACCAGAAAAAATCAAGACATTTCTTCCCCCACATAGTTGAAGAAATTAAATCAATCCCCATTATGAAGCTCAAATACTGAAGTGGACACTTTATCCCATTCATGAAGTTGACATCGTAACACCAGAGTCAATTAAGTCCCGGAAATGCACATATCTTCTTCCGGAGATGCACCAGAGTCAATTAAGTCCCGGGAATGCATATAGGATAATGATGATGAATAATTGCAACAATCAAAAAATTAAACCTCGAATCAGTAGTGTACCGTTTAGAGATTGATAACGCCACGAGTTAAAACACTGATTTTCTCTGCGGCTATGACAAATGTCATCCCGGAATGTCTTCAAATCAAAAGAAGGTATGAAGTTCATCACGTGTACTCGTTGTGCGTTCAATGTGTCTTCTTCTTCCCCCTTGATGGTTTCGAAACTCGGAACCATCAATAAATTGTACGCACATGAACCTGAAATCTCGTGAGAATAATAAATAAACTGAATTATATATTTTGTGAGAATCAGCTGTTGATCAAAAATCTCTTCTCATAAACTCTCCATGGCCACCTTTACCAACCCACGTGAAAGCAATTTGAAGTGACCACCGATAGAATTAACCGGATACATCAAACATGAAACTGAATAAGAATCCTTCGATCTTGTGACTTAAGCTTGCACAATTGTTGAATGAAGAACGGTGGAGAAATCTATAAGTACTCAATGCATCACTGAAGAAGTCTATAAGCACAACACCTCTTGAAATTATCCACGTCGACTAAGCGCGTGACACTGAGTACAACAATGTAACCCCTTTAAGTGATAGTTATCCGAGTCATCAACCATCCACCCCGAACCCGGAAACCAGATAACCAAGTCTTCATTCTAATATGAAGTACGAGCAAGTTATCTTTGAAAGATAAAATAAGTTCACGCCTTCGAAAAAACCATTTTCAATGTCACGTAATTAATACCCGATCAAACAAATCCGTAGCCTCTAAAAAATCGCCCATTTTTTCTTGGTCTCGTCTCAAATAAATTCTCGTCACAATGTCTCGTCACTTTGTCACGTCACTTGTTGTCACGTCCCGATGATGACCGAAGTATAACTTAATACACACAAAATTTATAAAAAAAAATCGTTTGTATAGAATAAAGTCACATGGCCCATCTTAATACTAGATAATCCGAGCCCATCATCAATCATTCACAAGGCCCAAGTATACGCGATCCATTTAGAGATCATTTGGAAATAAATACTCAACAATCCCTAAATTTCCTCATTATACTTAACCCTAACCATTTTCCTAGAAACATCCGCCTACTTTTCTCTCTCACACTCCCACTTCGTATCCTCCGTCCCCCATTAATCTTCATCATCTTCTCAGTTCCCAAATTAATAAATCCCCATCCTAATCACATCACCTCGTTTAATCCTCCTCAAAAACCTCCAACCTCCATCTAAACACCATGAAACAACTCTTCATCTCTTACCGAATCTTAAATATCACGAAACCCTTTTAAATCCATCAAAGACCATAAAAGTTGAAACCTTTTATGTGATGTGTTGAAAATCGAACTCAGGTTATGCATGCTTTTATATTTTCGAACCATAGTGAACCCAAGAAAGACGTGGCTTCAAGATCCATTAGGGTCTCGGGTAGGTTAATATTGGTTCGTGTGTATTTTAGACGAATTAAAGAAAGATTATAACAAAATTGTTATAAATCTTCTTTGCTTTCGTAAATAAGAACAGATCTGATTTTGCATGTTGGTTTTACTCTCGAAAAAATGAGAGATCATAACGATAAATGTTATGAATCTTCAATATTTTTCGTATATAAAAAAAGGGTTAATCCCCAAGATAGATCAATGATGATACCCGTTTTCGTGTTTGATCTTTAATGATCTCAACATGCATGTATATCACGAAAAAGTAATATGAGATCCTTAAGTTTCTGTTTTTATTTTGAGTTTTGAGAGTGTAACACCCCATTTTGGAAATGGAATATTACGCATAATCATGGCGTGTCATCAAAGCATACAAGGATAAATGTCTAAGCATTATTCAACCATAAAAGGGAAATACCGGAATCAAACATCGGTATCCCAAAGTAAAGCTCATCACACACAAACGTAAATACTGTAAAAGGAAAGGACGAAACAATGTCCATAGCAACTGTATCAAAGTAAAGGAAATGCATAAAGTAAAGAAAGACAGTAAAGCTTCCAGTCCATATGCACCTACGTTTGAGATCTACGAGCGTCCCTGAGTACCTGCCGTTTTGGGAACATGAAAAGGAAAACGGCTGAGCAAGACGCTCAGTGCACGGATGTGCAATAAAGCATGATATAGGATAAGCATGTAACATATAACAGCGGAAGACTAAGTACTGAGTAAACTGGTTAAGTAACAAGAAAACTGGTTTTATAGTTTGAAAAGCCTTATGTTTAACCTGTGAAAACTGTTTTAACATATATATACTATAGCCCATATAGGTCATGAAAAGGTCACGTGCATGAATACTTGGAGGGGTGACCTCATCATGCTGATTAGAGGGGATGCCTCTAATCAATATACTGATTTGGGTAGGAGGGATCAACTCCTTGTGAAGGGTGCAAGGCACACACCACATTCACCATGATAAACTGAATAAAACATGTAACTAGGATGCACCCATACGCCCCACATGATATAATAATATGGCCAAAACTGAAAGGGACGCCACGAGCAATCACTCCGCCGTGGGGAAGTCATAACATCGGTGCCTCCAATGCTATGGTTATGGTACCTCCATAACTAGGTGAAACTGGTCATGCTTGTATATGGCTATAGTTTATGCTAAATTAACATAAGCAGTTCAAAACAATAAAACAAATGCTGGGGAAAACAGTTGGTTGCATACGGAGAAATCCTAATAAGGAAGGAATGTCCATACTGAAAGGACGGGAATCCGTACCTCAAGTCCAGTGAATGAACGGAAGAAAGACTCCTACTTCTGGATCACTAACGCTACATGAATACACACGTGTATAAGTATCGATTCACTGATTACGTACTGGGTTTTGTGTCTCATTATAGCTGAATTGGTATGTTTTAGGTCATGGTTCACTGTTTAAAGCCTTAAACTGTGTTTATCTTGTATTCTGATTAATCTGATTAAGTATTACTGGTGTTTCATGTATTATTATACTTACTTTGTAATAATAAGTAACTTTCCAAAAATAGCAGGTTTCCAAAAATAGAAAGTTTCCAAAAATAGAAAGTTTCCAAAAATAGAAAGTTTCCAAAAATAGAAAGTTACCAAAAATAGAAAGTTTCCAAAAATAGAAAGTTTCCAAAAATAGAAAGTTTCCAAAAATAGAAAGTTTCCAAAAATAGAATTTACTGCCTAAAATAGATTAGTTTCTAAAAATAGAAAGTTTCCAAAAATAGATCAGCTGCCTTAATTAAATAAGTTTCCATATATAGAAGGTTTCCATAATTAGATTAGCTGCCTGAAATAGATTGATTTCCATATATAGAAGGTTTCCATAATTAGATTTGTTGCCTTATTTAATTAAGTTTCTATAAATAGAAGTTTCCATAATTAGAATTAAGCTGATTACATAAGCTAACATATAAGTCTAAGTGTTATAAGCTTATTCTTAAGTCATATGATATAGTGTATAGTTTAATTATTATTTCATGTATTTTAATTAAACTATAGGTTAAGCATTTTAATTAAAGTATAACATGTTTTAATTAAAATGAAATGAAAATACTTAGGTTAAAATGTGCATTATTATTAATAATAATATAACCTAAGTCATGTCTAAATTAATTAATTATAGGCATGTTTTAATAATTAATTAATTATAACTTATAACATAAAATACTTAGGTTAAATTAATGTCATGATAAACTAATAATTAAAATAACCTAAGTCATGATTTAATTAATATTTCATGTTATTAATTAATTATATCCTAAGTTCATAATTCATAAAAATTAACATGTAGCATGAATCATGATTTAACCAACGAACCATGAATCGGGTATGAATTCGACAGCGTACCCCGGGCCAAACCCGGGGAACACGTGTCCCCTTGCTGCCGTGGGTCCCACATGAGCCAACCAAGACCAAAAGTGGTCTTGGTGGTGGCGGCAATAGCAAACCAAACCCCCCTCGGGTTTGTTTTGCTAGGCGGCTAGAAACAAACACCCCTTTAAATCATTCCTTGATTTTAATTAATACCAAAACATGTTAGATCAATGATTAATTACCTTGTTTTAATAAGAAAAAAAAAATAATAACATGTTCATGAAAATAATCAAAGATCAAAAGAATTAAAAGAATTAGAAAGAAGGGTTTGAAAGGTATACCACTATGTAGCTTGGAAAGAGGATGAACAAACACTGATTATACAATAGTTCTTAAGATCAAAATCAAACAAATCACCCCCTATGGTGGTGTTTATGTGGCGGCACAAAGAGGAGAAAAAGGAGAGGAGAAAACTCTTTTTAGGGTTTTTATGTTTATTTCTTGAAAATGAAAATGAAAACATGTTTTTACTTTTACCCCCCTTTACTTGTAAAGTCCATGGGCTAAGCCTATTTCTTGTATGTGTGCCGTGGGTATGGGGGCCCCACATGGGGTACCCGTACCTTTCTCGTGTCCCGATGTTTCGTGTTCGTTCGTGGTTAAACGTGCTCGTGTTTAAAGTGTTTCTGTTTAATCTAACGTGTCGTTTATCGTCAACTTAACGCTCGTAAATATATTATAAGTATTTACGTAATTATTTTAGTTAGTATTTTAAATGGTGATCATGATTTAATTATGTTCACGTGATATATTATTAACTGTTTATCATGAGTTCGTACGTAATCGATACTTGTCATGTCATACACGTATGCACTTGCTTGATTATTAGCACATGAATGTGATCAATACTACATGAGGTAAGTTTTAATCAAGAACGTACGATCTTAAGGGCACTATTCATGGTAAAAGCATGCGGGTTTTACAATTCTTCCCCCCTAAAAAGAATAATTCGTCCCCGAATTATAGGTAAAGTAAGCTGAAAAGAAGTGACGTACCCGAACTCAAAATATGAAGTGAGGGTAAGAAGCCCGGATAGACTCCTCTGTTTCCCAAGTGGCTTCCCGCTCGGTATGGTCCCTCCAAAGGATTTTGACGAATGGAATCGTCTTCCTTCTCATGACTCGTTCTTGCCTGTCGAGTACTCGTTCGGGTTCTTCTATAAACGTGAGATCTTCACGTATCTGTTCCAGTGGATACTGAACCATGTGAAGAGGATGATAATTGTACCCTCTGAGTAAGGACACATGGAACACGTTATGCACGTGCGAAAGCTGAGGAGGTAACGCCAATCGGTAAGATACTTCGCCGATTCGTTCAACGATATCAAATGGTCCGATGAACCGAGGACTGAGTTTTCCTTTGATCCCGAAGCGTTTAACACCACGTGCCGGCGAAACCTTGAGGAAGACGTGATCTCCCACATTAAAATGTATGTCCCTACGATGCTTATCGTCGTAACTCTTCTGACGTGAACGCGCTTCCTGCAGCTTCTGTTTAGCTACCTCAATCTTCTCATTGGTCATTTCTATAATCTCTGGTCCTTCGAGTGTTCGCTCTCCCACTTGATCCCAGCAAGTTGGAGCGCGACACTTTCTGCCATACAACATTTCGAAAGGAGCACATTTGATACTTGCGTGCCAGCTGTTGTTGTATGCAAACTCAACTAAACAGATGTAATCGTCCCAATCACCTGTCCATTCCAACGCACACGACCTTAACATATCTTCCAATGTCTGAATTGTTCGCTCCGATTGTCCGTCCGTTTGAGGATGAAAGGCTGTGCTCAGCTTAAGTTGTGTACCCCAAGCTTTTTGCAGACCTTTCCAGAATTGCGACGTGAAACGAGGATCTCTGTCTGAGACGATGCTGGAGGGAGTGCCGTGGAGTCTCATGATCTCCCTTCTGTACGTATCTGCGAGTTTACTTACCGGATCTTCCTTGCGTATCGGTAAGAAATGAGCTGATTTGGTGAGTCGATCAACGATGACCCAAATAGCATCGTGCTTCTTCTTGGTAGGCGGAAGACCGGTAACAAAATCCATGGTGATTTTGTCCCACTTCCACTCTGGAATATCCAACGGTTGAAGGAGACCGCTAGATCGCTGATGTTCAATCTTAACCTGCTGGCAGGTAAGACATTTGGAGACATACGTGGCTACATCCTGTTTCATACCACTCCACCAAAAGTGCTGTCTGATGTCATGGTACATTTTTGTCGACCCAGGATGTATAGAAAATGGGGAGCTGTGAGCTTCAGCTAACAATGCTTCCCGGAGTTCTGGATTGTCAGGAACACAAAGTCTCGTGCCCTGCCAAACGATACCGTCTGCGTCCATTCTGAATTCTGTCTGCTTCTCCAAATTCTGAATTATCGCCCAAATCTCTCCATCATCCTTCTGCGCTTCCTTAATCCTAGTCAGTAACTCAGGTTCTACTCTAAGATTCGCCCAGTATCCGTGCTGCCCACGTACCATGATTTCGATGTCAAGCCGCTCCAAGTCTCTTATGTTTTGTTCCTTGATCTCAATGCCGTTTATCATTCCGGACTTTCTGCTGAGTGCATCTGCTACTACATTAGCTTTCCCGGGATGATACTGTAGGTTAATATCATAATCCTTCAACAGTTCCAACCATCTCCTTTGTCTCATGTTCAATTCTCGCTGTGTGAAGATATACTTCAAGCTCTTGTGATCTGTGAAAATGTCGCATGATTCTCCGTATAAGTAATGCCTCCATATCTTTAATGCGAACACCACTGCAGCAAGTTCCAGGTCATGCGTAGGGTAGTTTTCTTCATAGGGCTTAAGCTGCCGTGAAGCATACGCGATCACTTTCCCATGTTGCATGAGAACACAGCCCAGTCCCTTCCCCGATGCATCGCTATAGATCTGAAATCCACCTGTACCAGATGGGAGAGTAAGAATAGGTGCAGATACTAACTTCTGCTTTAGGTCTTCGAAGCTCTTCTCTCGTTCTTCCGTCCAGACGAATTTCTCTCCTTTTCGCATCAGTTTGGTGAGAGGTAGTGCCAAGCGGGAAAAGTTCTCCACGAATCTTCGATAATATCCAGCTAAGCCTAAGAAACTGCGGACTTCTGTCGCTGATGTTGGTCTTGGCCATTTAGTGATAGCCTCAACCTTCGCTGGGTCCATAGTGATCCCTTCTGCTGATACAATGTGACCTAAGAATGCCACCTTGTTTAACCAGAACTCACACTTGGAGAATTTCGCATACAGCTGCTTCTGACGAAGAATCTGTAGTACAGTACGGAGATGATCTTCGTGTTCCTCCGTGGACTTTGAGAATATCAAGATGTCATCGATGAATACAATGACAAATTTATCAAGGAATTCATGGAAGATTCTGTTCATCAGATCCATGAATACTGCTGGAGCGTTAGTCAGGCCGAATGGCATGACCACAAACTCATAATGGCCATAGCGGGTACGAAAAGCAGTCTTGGCAATATCCTTCTCTTTAACCCTTAGCTGATGGTATCCTGACCTTAGATCGATCTTAGAGAAGTGTTTGGCTCCTTGAAGTTGGTCAAACAGATCGTCTATACGTGGCAGTGGATATCTGTTGCGGATGGTAATCTTATTAAGTTCACGGTAGTCAATGCAAAGTCGCATGCTGCCGTCCTTCTTCTTAACGAACAAGACCGGTGCGCCCCATGGAGATGCGCTTGGTCTAATGAATCCTCGTTCAAGAAGTTCCTGCAGTTGGTCCTTCAGTTCTTTTAGCTCTATGGGAGCCATACGATACGGAGCCTTAGAGATTGGCTCAGCTCCTGGAACAAGGTCGATATTGAACTCCACTTCTCTTGCAGGTGGTATGCCTGGAAGTTCATCTGGGAAGACGTCTTGAAATTCCGAAACTACTGGTTGATCCTGAATCGATGGGGATTCAGCATCCATGTCATGAACCGTAGCGAGATAACCTTCGCAGCCATGTGACAGTAATGCACGTGCTTGCAAGGTAGATATGACTTGTACAGACCGTCCGGGTATGAACCCGTTATGGATGTACTCTGGTGCATTAATGTCGCCGAAGATCACTCGATATGAGTGGCAGTCTATAGTAGCATGGTGCTTGGATAGCCAATCCATGCCGAGAATCATATCGAACTCAATCATGTCTAGAGGAAGTGCATCTACTGCACGAACTTTATCGTCAAACTCTAGAGGAAGACTCTTGTATACATGAGTTATTAATACAGAGTCCCTCAGAGGCGTGGAAATGGTAAGCTTATTTTCTAATGGCAAGGGAAGTGTCCTGATGTTCTTAGCATAAGTAGTGGAAACAACTGAATGAGTGGCACCCGCGTCGAAAAGAACACATGCAGCCTGGCCGTACATATACAAAATTCCAGTAATGGTACCTGTAGATTTGTTTGCCTGATCGCGCGATGTCGTGTAGACACGCCCAGTGGTAGGAGGCGGTTTAGTATCAGCATGACCCGAAGTACCCTCCATTTCACCCTTACGGCAATCTCTCATACGATGGCCAGGGAGGCCGCACTTGTAGCACGCGTCGGAGTCACGACGACATGGGCCAGGGTGTCTGCGATGGCAAGTGCTGCAAAGAGGATGAGTGAATCCTCCAGCAGGAGTCCTTGCTTGCTGAGGGCCTGCTGATGACAAAACGTGTTAAGAATAAGGTATATGCACGAGTATAAGACGTAAACGTCGTAAGATGCTTACCAGTGTTAGCTGAACGGTTAGGCTGAGAACCCCTGTGGTTCTGGTCCCTTCCGTTACCGTGGTTCCTGGTAGAGATTAATATAGTGTCAGCATGAGAGATATAACATGAAATCATAAGAAGATGCGTAAATAGTAGGACCTGCTGTTGTTGGAGTGTCCCGCATTGTTACGGTAATTATCATTACCGTTGCGCCTTTCCACAACAGAACGGTCGTTAGAGTGACCGTTTCCTTTGGACTGATTGGGCTGCTGCTGAGTAGCCGGCTGAGACCGGTCCCCAGTTTTCTGCCTGGAAGATACAGTTTAAGAGATGATTATAGAACATATAACGATAGGATGCGGTCTGGTTAACGCTAGAACATGAAATGTTTTACCTCTTGTCGGGTCTTTCAGCTTCCCCGAACTCATCGCGTTCCTGCAACATCTCAAGCTTCCTTGCTGCGTAAGCCACTTGTGCCACAGTATCCAACGGGGCACCCGATAAATCATTTGCAATCCTTGGATTAAGGCCCCAACGAAAATGTAGTGCTTGTTCTTCAGTGGTGCCTGCGGATGCCCTTAGGACAGCTGTGTACCCAAGGAACCTCTGCATGAACTGACCACAATTCTCGTCGGGTCTCTGTCTCATGGCGTAGTATTCCCTCATGAGTCGATTACTTCCTTCCATGGGAAAAATGATAGGTGGGGGAGGATATTCGTCTTCATGAAGAACGGCGTCTTGCCTTTCTGCCTCCATGTTTTCAAATAACTCCCAGAGTTTGTCTGTGTTTGCCATCTGACAGTATAACATAAAACATATGATTAACAGTTCAAACATAAAAAAAAATTTATGCCAAAAAATTTCACGAGAAAAATTTTATGCAAGAAAATCTTTGTATGAATGCATGATGCAGTTTTATGAAAACTTTGATGCTCGAGAGTGAACGCCTTAGGTCAGTTCACTCAAATAAAAGACATATCGAGGGGACGCCTATGGGTCGGTCCCAAATCTAAAAGTTTCGATAAAACACATGCGACAAAATAGGGCCAGTCCTGTACCAACCATTACTTAGTCAAAAACCCTGTAACAATGACATGTATATGTATGCTTAAAAATGATGAATGCATGAAAACAACTGTCAGTTCTAGGAAGACCGTAGTGACTACCCACTAATCACAGGTCATATTCGAGAGCCTACAGGTCGAAGCCTTGGGCTCTGATACCATAATTGTAACACCCCATTTTGGAAATGGAGTATTACGCATAATCATGGCGTGTCATCAAAGCATACAAGGATAAATGTCTAAGCATTATTCAACCATAAAAGGGAAATACCGGAATCAAACATCGGTATCCCAAAGTAAAGCTCATCACACACAAACGTAAATACTGTAAAAGGAAAGGACGAAACAATGTCCATAGCAACTGTATCAAAGTAAAGGAAATGCATAAAGTAAAGAAAGACAGTAAAGCTTCCAGTCCATATGCACCTACGTTTGAGATCTACGAGCGTCCCTGAGTACCTGCCGTTTTGGGAACATGAAAAGGAAAACGGCTGAGCAAGACGCTCAGTGCACGGATGTACAATAAAGCATGATATAGGATAAGCATGTAACATATAACAGCGGAAGACTAAGTACTGAGTAAACTGGTTAAGTAACAAGAAAACTGGTTTTATAGTTTGAAAAGCCTTATGTTTAACCTGTGAAAACTGTTTTAACATATATATACCATAGCCCATATAGGTCATGAAAAGGTCACGTGCATGAATACTTGGAGGGGTGACCTCATCATGCTGATTAGAGGGGATGCCTCTAATCAATATACTGATTTGGGTAGGAGGGATCAACTCCTTGTGAAGGGTGCAAGGCACACACCACATTCACCATGATAAACTGAATAAAACATGTAACTAGGATGCACCCATACGCCCCACATGATATAATAATATGGCCAAAACTGAAAGGGACGCCACGAGCAATCACTCCGCCGTGGGGAAGTCATAACATCGGTGCCTCCAATGCTATGGTTATGGTACCTCCATAACTAGGTGAAACTGGTCATGCTTGTATATGGCTATAGTTTATGCTAAATTAACATAAGCAGTTCAAAACAATAAAACAAATGCTGGGGAAAACAGTTGGCTGCATACGGGGAAATCCTAATAAGGAAGGAATGTCCATACTGAAAGGACGGGAATCCGTACCTCAAGTCCAGTGAATGAATGGAAGAAAGACTCCTACTTCTGGATCACTAACGCTACATGAATACACACGTGTATAAGTATCGATTCACTGATTACGTACTGGGTTTTGTGTCTCATTATAGCTGAATTGGTATGTTTTAGGTCATGGTTCACTGTTTAAAGCCTTAAACTGTGTTTATCTTGTATTCTGATTAATCTGATTAAGTATTACTGGTGTTTCATGTATTATTATACTTACTGTGTAATAATAAGTAACTTTCCAAAAATAGCAGGTTTCCAAAAATAGAAAGTTTCCAAAAATAGAAAGTTTCCAAAAATAGAAAGTTTCCAAAAATAGAAAGTTACCAAAAATAGAAAGTTTCCAAAAATAGAAAGTTTCCAAAAATAGAAAGTTTCCAAAAATAGAAAGTTTCCAAAAATAGAATTTACTGCCTAAAATAGATTAGTTTCTAAAAATAGAAAGTTTCCAAAAATAGATCAGCTGCCTTAATTAAATAAGTTTCCATATATAGAAGGTTTCCATAATTAGATTAGCTGCCTGAAATAGATTGATTTCCATATATAGAAGGTTTCCATAATTAGATTTGTTGCCTTATTTAATTAAGTTTCTATAAATAGAAGTTTCCATAATTAGAATTAAGCTGATTACATAAGCTAACATATAAGTCTAAGTGTTATAAGCTTATTCTTAAGTCATATGATATAGTGTATAGTTTAATTATTATTTCATGTATTTTAATTAAACTATAGGTTAAGCATTTTAATTAAAGTATAACATGTTTTAATTAAAATGAAATGAAAATACTTAGGTTAAAATGTGCATTATTATTAATAATAATATAACCTAAGTCATGTCTAAATTAATTAATTATAGGCATGTTTTAATAATTAATTAATTATAACTTATAACATAAAATACTTAGGTTAAATTAATGTCATGATAAACTAATAATTAAAATAACCTAAGTCATGATTTAATTAATATTTCATGTTATTAATTAATTATATCCTAAGTTCATAATTCATAAAAATTAACATGTAGCATGAATCATGATTTAACCAACGAACCATGAATCGGGTATGAATTCGACAGCGTACCCCGGGCCAAACCCGGGGAACACGTGTCCCCTTGCTGCCGTGGGTCCCACATGAGCCAACCAAGACCAAAAGTGGTCTTGGTGGTGGCGGCAATAGCAAACCAAACCCCCCTCGGGTTTGTTTTGCTAGGCGGCTAGAAACAAACACCCCTTTAAATCATTCCTTGATTTTAATTAATACCAAAACATGTTAGATCAATGATTAATTACCTTGTTTTAATAAGAAAAAAAAAATAATAACATGTTCATGAAAATAATCAAAGATCAAAAGAATTAAAAGAATTAGAAAGAAGGGTTTGAAAGGTATACCACTATGTAGCTTGGAAAGAGGATGAACAAACACTGATTATACAATAGTTCTTAAGATCAAAATCAAACAAATCACCCCCTATGGTGGTGTTTATGTGGCGGCACAAAGAGGAGAAAAAGGAGAGGAGAAAACTCTTTTTAGGGTTTTTATGTTTATTTCTTGAAAATGAAAATGAAAACATGTTTTTACTTTTACCCCCCTTTACTTGTAAAGTCCATGGGCTAAGCCCATTTCTTGTATGTGTGCCGTGGGTATGGGGGCCCCACATGGGGTACCCGTACCTTTCTCGTGTCCTGATGTTTCGTGTTCGTTCGTGGTTAAACGTGCTCGTGTTTAAAGTGTTTCTGTTTAATCTAACGTGTCGTTTATCGTCAACTTAACGCTCGTAAATATATTATAAGTATTTACGTAATTATTTTAGTTAGTATTTTAAATGGTGATCATGATTTAATTATGTTCACGTGATATATTATTAACTGTTTATCATGAGTTCGTACGTAATCGATACTTGTCATGTCATACACGTATGCACTTGCTTGATTATTAGCACATGAATGTGATCAATACTACATGAGGTAAGTTTTAATCTAGAACGTACGATCTTAAGGGCACTATTCATGGTAAAAGCATGCGGGTTTTACAGAGAGTATGTAGATGGGATAGGTGACGAAGGGAATTATGGTAGATGATTGAAGGTGTTGTGGAGGTAAAAGGTGGTGAGTTAAGTATGGTCTAGTGTTGAGTCACCTGAGTCAACGCGGTAATGACCGAGTTGACTCAGCTGTGTTGATGAAATTTTTTTGTGGAGGTCAAACAAAGTCTGATAGAGTCAAAAGCAATGTTTTCAGAAGAAAAAAACTGATGCACCATCGGAATGTTTAAGTCTCCATCGAAATGTTTTGTAGTCTCCATCGGAATGTCTTGTAGTCTCCATCGGAATGTTTTTTAAGTCTTCATCTGAATCAAACAAACACCCCCATCGGAATGGCTATCCGAATAATCATCGAAATGACCATCCGAATAATTATCGGAATAAGCGTAATCTGAATCCCCATCTAAATCCCCATCGGAATCCCCATCTGAATCCCTATCGGAAAAGGGTTTTGACCCATTTACATGGTATTCCGATAAGAATGAATCTGTTATCTTTTCGTACTATTTCCGATTTTTCAGGATCATGTGAATCTGACTAATTTTCTGGGTAAATATATCATCAAAAAGAATAATAGAAACCAAAAAAATTTGACCCAATGAAAATATCAGATATGGACTGTGAGACCAAGTGATTTTTTTAGACAGATGTGGACCAAGAAATCGATATGAAATGATAAACCAATGAAACTGTTTGGACACAATAATAAGAAGACGTGACAAAAAATTGTAACAGATTGGACCAAAAATATTATAGAACGAGACACAAAAAAAACTAGACCACCAAATCGAAAAAATATAACACGATCCAAGGATGGAACCGAAGCTCTGATGCCAATTGTGGATTTGCTATATATGATCCGGTGGTCTAACATGGTGGTAGATGGTGGTGGTAGCCATTGTTAATAGAGAGAGAGAAGAGAGGTTGTGTGAAAATGAAAGAAAATGAATTAAAGTGAAAATGACACAAGCAACACCCCTCCTTGGAAGCAAAGGAGGAGTATATATAGTCACACACGATACACTTAACTATACATGAACCTAGTCTAGTCTAAACGTGTGTGACTATGATAACTAATGAGAATTCTTAAATGTCGTCACATAAAGTGAGTTTCCAACAATGCATTATTATACTTACTGTGTAATAATAAGTAACTTTCTAAAAATAGCAGGTTTCCTAAAATAGAAAGTTTCCAAACATAGAAAGTTACCAAAATTGAAATTTTCCAAAAATAGAAAGTTTCCAAAAATAGAAAGTTTCCAAAAATAGAATTACAGCTTAAAATAGATAAGTTTCTAAAAATAGAAAGTTTCCATAAATAGATATAAGCTGGTTAATTAAGCTAATTATATAAGCTGAAGTGTTTACTGATTATTATTCTAAGTCATGTGATTATATAGAATAGTTTATTAATTATTTCATGTAAATTATCTAAACTATAATTTAAAGTATTTAATTAACTATAACATGATTTAATCAAATGAAAGGTAATAATACTTAGGTTAAAACGTGTATTAATGTTTAGTATTAATATAACCTAAGTCATGTAAATTAATTAATTAGAAGTCATGATTATTAATTAATTAGTTATATAGTCTAATTTAAAAGTAAATACTTAGGTTAAAATTCATGTATTATTATTAATAATAATAACCTAAGTCATGATGTAATTAAATTAATTAAGTAACATGTCAGATTAATTTAATTAGCTTGTAAATAAATAATCCTGAAATTATAAGTCGTGTTTTATTAATTTAATTTACCTCGTAAATTAATATACACGTTAAAGCTAATAACTTGTAAAATAATAACCCGTACTCATGTATTATTTTATTGAAACGTGTCGAAAACCGAACCCGTGACACTCGTATTATGTTTACATATAAACCTAACCAAACAGCCCCTTAATTATATCTAAAACTATTTGCCAAACACCCTTCTAAACCCGTAGCCAAACACCCCTTGTCCCTGGTTTTCCCCTGCTTGTTATAAGTTCCCACCGAGACCCAGGTGGTCTCGGTTCCCACTGCTAGAACAGTCACACCACTGGCCGCAGCCAGTGGCTTCCCCTGCTGGTTGTCATTCCCACTGCTAGCACAGACCAAGCCAAAACCCAATTAGGGTTGCGGCTGGTGGATCTATTTTACCACTGAGACACATGAGTGTCTCGGTTTGTGTGCAAACTGGCCAAAACAAAAGACCCCCATGAATCTAATATTAGCATTACGTGTTCTTAACATGTTTTAGACATGGATTCGTGATTCAATACGCAAAGAAAGAAAAGAAGACGAGATTAGGGTTTTACCTTGTTTTTCGTGTTAGGGTTTATGAAATCAACGAATACAAGTCCTTCTTTATCATCTAACATGCGTTTTCCTTGATCCTTGTGGTGGAAAATGACGGCGACCAGGAGGACAGAAGAAGAAACAAAGGGCGGTTGTTTTTATTGTTTTAGGGTTTCCTGGTTTGTGTTGTTTGTGTCGACAAAAAGAAAAACAACCCCCCCCCCCCCCCCCCCCCCGTCTTTTATTCATGTTATACGGTTTTAGGAGTCCAAGTGGGCCTTGAGCCCACTTCCTTTTTTTCTTCTTTGTCTAAAACAGCCCAAAAAACATTTGTACTTTTAATTAAATCACGTCTTGCTAATGACGCGCGTAATCGAGTATTGAGTGTCGTGAATTTTCCTCATGGTTATCTTATACGTGTAAAACGTAATCATTACGTATGTAATAACTTAACGTGTTTGATTTAATATACGAAGAATAATCGTGCTAATTATTCGTGCTTACGTGTTACGTATTTATTACTTATTCATGCTATTATAATTCGTGTTATTATAATTACTTGTTCGTAACGACATTCATCGTATTAATAATATACGTAAGTTCGTAATTATCTGTTCGTGATTTTAATTATTATTGGAATAATTATCGTGTATTCATACGTAATAAATACTTATCGTGTTCTAACACGTACGTAATACTCGGAATTCTTATACATGAAACGTAAACATGTTATAAAAGGAAAGTTCTATTCATATACGTACGATTTTAAGGGTACTATTCATGGTAAAATCATGCGGGTTTTACACACGGAGTCATCCTTTAGACCCCGCGTGGCGTCCTTACAGCGATAAGGACCAGCCATCCATCCCCCGTATGATAGAGGTTCACTGGTTTCGTCCTGCCTTGGACTCATCAGGGGAGCGGCCCCAACTCCCGACCAGTGTAGTGCCATATCGAGTCTCTAGTCGTGGCACGTACTACACCCTTATCGTTGGGGTACTCCAACGAGACCAACAAGAATAAATCAGGAACCCTCGCATTCATGTGCACCTTCCAAGCAGAACCCGACCTTCAGAATTTGGCTCGTGACATTCTCCCACCACCAATTCATGCACGACCTCGTGCATGGTCATTCGCGCCAACGAACGACTACCCTCAAATGACTTTGGCTTTACTCCGGCTTCATTGCTTAAAGGGACATTCTACTTTCAACTCTTTGGGTCCAAGCGTGCAGCGACTACTCATTAGTCCATTACCCTTTCTGGCGACTTAAGATCCAGCGTGCAGCGACTGACGTCCACCCTTTTGGATTAGTCTATTACTCTCTCTGGCTTCCATCGAATGCGATCTTGCGAACTCCACGCAACATCATATTGACTCTTCAATATCCCAGGATATCACTCCCACCACCTTTACGCAGCCAAACACTTTTAAGAACTTATTGGGAGAACAATCTTGAACGATTCTGCTTCGGTCCGCCTCGGTCCAACTTGGCTCTGATACCACTTGTCACGGAGTCATCCTTTAGACCCTGCGTGGCGTCCTTACACCGATAAGGACCAGCCATCCATCCCGCGTATGATAGAGGTTCACTGGTTTCGTCCTGCCTTGGACTCATCAGGGGAACGGCCCCAACTCCCGACCAGTGTAGTGCCATATCGAGTCTCTACTCGTGGCACATACTACACCCTTATCGTTGGGGTACTCCAACGTGACCAACAAGAATAAACCAGGAACCCTCGCATTCATGTGCGCCTTCCAAGCAGAACCCGACCTTCTGAATTTGGCTCGTGACAATCGTCATCTAACCGAAACTCTGTTTGTGCTGATCTAAGTTCTGAATGATTGCCTCGATTTCACCATCATCCTTCTGAGATTCTTTAATCCTAGAGAGTAAGTCAGGTTCTAATATAAGATTCACCCAGTACCCATGTTGTCCACGTACCATGATCTCAATATCTAGTCGCTCCAAGTCTCGTATAATCTCTTCTTCTATCTTAATGCTGTTGATCATACCCGACTTCCTACTAAGAGCATCTGCCACTACATTTGCCTTGCCGAGATGATACTACAGATTAACATCATAATCCTTCAACAACTCTTGTAACACCCCCAAATGGTCAAATGCAGCGAAAAGGTACGTTTGGGGTGTTACTTTTGAAGGTGGATCGATAGCACACACTATATAGAGCAATGATCATCAAATGACATTAAAACATATTACATGAGTCTAACTGTGCAAATTAAATAACTGTCTTGAAAACATTATTTGTAGAAAAATCCCAGCCAGATGGTAAACATGATGCTTCCTTAATGCTGGAATCCAATTCAAGTACCTGCTTACTTTCCTGAGAAAATATAGAAAGTAAAATGTGGGGGTCAACACGAGGTTGGTGAATTCACAGGTTTAATTATAATGTAAAAGTATTTATATGCAAAACACCACGGGGATAGCAGCGCATAAAGCCACATACTATAGTAGTTCCTATTGCCCTGTAATAGATGCTAGACATGATTCTTAGGTGCCTATCTAGATCATCCTGATGAGAGACCCTTAGTTCGATAATGAAATAAACCTATTGCTTGGCCTAAGCATTTCGTGTAGCAAGTCACGCAGGTCGGGTGTTGTCAATACCCAGATAGATCTATCGATAAAATTTCGCGCTACACTATTAACTATTACAGTCCACGAGAATAGATGGGGAAAAATAGGCAGTAATAAGTTTTTGTCTGTAAGCGTGTGCATATAAATAAGTTGGTATGTTTTCTCCCCCAGTTATAAAACAGTAAAAGATGGGGCTATGAACTCACCTCTGTAGTAATGATGTGGTGATAATGTCACTGAATGCACTGGAGCAGTATGATCACGAAGTGATGAAATTACCTAAGTAATTTATATGACTCAGTATATGCACAAATAAAATGCACAAATAAATGTAACTGATGAAAATGCATGATCACGAATTAATAGGTGGTTACTATTGTTTAAACGTTAATCTTATAGTAAGTCATCGATAATAATATATTTTTAGTTTCTAAAAATATATTCAAATTGTTTCTACACAAAAGTGTAATAAATTAAATAAATAGATTTTTATTTAATTAATTAATTGTAAGAAAAATAATATATTCCATTAAATTTTCTTAAGGTTCCAAATATATTAATATGATTCGTTCATTATAAAAATGTCATAAATAAATCTTAATAGTTTATTTAATAATCAAAATAACTTAATTTAATTTATTAATAAAATAATTTATTAATGTTTTAATTAAATTAAATGTACACATAAGTCCCTGTAGTATAATAACTTCCAAAAATAACCCCTAGGGTTTCGTTCGTTAAGTGTATTACATCGTTAGTCCTTATTCGTTATGTTTATTTTCAAAACCACCCCTAGGGCTCGTAACACTTTCGAAATGTGGCAAACATGGTCCCTAGGGTTTCATAACTTTTGAATAAATACAAACCGAGTCCCTAGGGCTCGGTTAAGTTTGGTAAAATGGCAAAACACACCCTCCAAGTCTTGAAAATTATAAGGAATAGTATTAGGGCTTGGTTTGAGTTAATAATATGTCATATTTAGTCCTTGTGTTTGTGTTGGTTGGTTCTAGGTACAAAAACAAACGCGCCCTTTACTTTCAAGTTTGGCGATTATGGTCCTTAGACTTTACAAAAGTCTCAAAAAAATATATAGGTTTTATAAATTATGTTCCTAGCCTATACTTTCATAATTGGCAATATTGGAACAAAAAGTCTCCAACTATAGTGTTTAGTGCCTAATAGGCTCGGTTGGCCCATTAAGGGTTTGTTTGGTTTTGTGGGCCTAACGGGCTCATGACTTGGGCTTGTTAAGTTACTAGTAAGTTTATTAAGCAAAACAAAATAATCTAAACTTATTACTTGAGCTTATGGGCTTGTTTAATATTCGGCTTATATTCATAAAAGCTTATTGGGATTATGGGCTTATATAATTAAGGTCTAATTGGCTTATGGCCTATATGGTTCTCGACTTATGGCTTAAATGGTTCTCGGCTTATGGCTTATACACGTGAGCTTATCTAGCTTATTCATGGGCTCATCTAGTTTCTAGCTTAATTGTTAGGTTCCTCTAATCCTAATAAAACATTTTAGCTACATGGCTCGTCAAACCAAAGATTTATACTCTGCTTAAAAATAAGCCGAGACCCTTGAGCTTATATCTATAGGGTTCACGTTTACTATATTAGATCTAGCTTCTAGGGTTCATAAGCATGGCTTTTCAACTAGTTCTCCATAGATCTAGGGTTTCCAAAGGTATGTTTACCCATGAAACATAATAAACGGTGGGCTTATATGGTGTTTGTGGGTCGTGTTATGGTGGTTTTACGTGTGCATGCACATCTAGTCGCGTTTCCTAGGGTTCCACATGTATGGTAGGCAATGGAGAGTATGGTAAGAATGAAATGGAGGCTTGGAGGCGTTTTACTTACTTGTGTAATGTGGATGATGGTGGTGATGAATGAATGAGCAAGACTAGCTAGCTCCTTGTTTTCTACTCGTCTAGTACTCTGAAATCGTGACCTAGTATGCCTTGAAAACCAAGATTCGAGTGAGGTATTCAATGCTTGCTCTTTAATGACCTTGAGACCAAGATTTCGTGTTGTAAATGCTTGTGTAAGTATGGTTCGTGTATGTGATATGTCAGATACGAAAATGGGTGCCAAGTGAGTGAGATTGGGAAGTTTATGAGTTAGCTAAATATCCAAGAGTGAGTGAGGTGTGTGGTTTGGGCTTAGGCTACGGAAAGAGAGAAGAGGATGGAAAGATTTGTGTAATCTTCCAAGTACATAGTAAATCTAACCTAGGATTTTTATAGTACTATGTTTTAATGACATGATGTACATTTGCCCCCTAAAAACCTTCCTAGCCGTCGCATGATATGGGTCAAAGGAACAAGAGGTGTTTTGTGTAGTGTAGGATTTAATTAGGGTGTGATGTACATGTTTGTGTAAAGTCAAAGTGGGTTTGAAAGGTTTCAAAATAGGTGTATGTGTATATGTATGGTATATTCGGCTAAGTAAGTAGCATGGGATAGTTTTTGGTTCAATTCTAGTGTTCTTGTGTAGTTACTAGGAGTCTAAGTGTTATATTGTATGAGTAGGTTTGAGTCCAATTCGATTTGGTTAGGTTTTAGGGTTTTTGAGTGAAAGTATAGTCTAGAATAATTAAAAGTATAAGATTCTTAAATAATTGTTATAATTTGTTAGATACCAAATTATATGATGACAATAGCTTTTGTTGATTGTTAAAACACTTAAAGTGCAGAGAAAATATATAGTATATATATATATATATATATTTTGTAGTAATATGATAAAAATAAGTATTATTAATTGTGATCATGGTTTTAGGTTTTAAAATCCTAAAACGATGCATGAGTATGTTCATGAGTTTATAGGTGACTTAAAAGTCCCATAATGATGTCTTGTGTTCTGTATGATCACATAGTGTAGCCATACATAAGATATGATAAAATGTGGTATGTTCGTATGCTCATAAAGATGTATTCATACATGTTGTTCCTGTGATCCCATGATTGAATATTCACAATCATAATGTATTGTTCCATGTTCTTGTTGCTCAATTGTTTCAACTGTTCCATATATGATAAATGCTCAAAGCTCCAGGGATCAAAATGATGTATGCTCATGAATGATACATATGATTGTGCAAAATTTTATGTAAAGGTGAGAATATATAATATATATATCATGAGGTGACGTGTACAATGATGACATAGTCAAAACCTGAAAACTACAGGTTTTACAACACTACTCCGTTATTTTTAGATTTGTCCTCAAAGCTTAAGTTGACGTCACTGCTCAGATGAACAGGTGTTGGTACTTAGATCTAAACGAGTCTTCGCATTCCCTAGTGAACTCAGGACCTCTCCTGGAGTTACAACGTATTTTAACTAACGAAATTTGGTTACGCTTCAGTTTCTTGACTGCTCTCTTCATGACTTCCACGGGTTCTTCTGTGTTTGTCATCAAAATGGAATCCATCCAATGGCATGGATAACGGCTCATCCGCGTAGCACTTCTTTAGGTTTGAAACATGAAACGTAGAGTGTACCCAGCTCAATTGCTGGGGTAACTCTAGACGATAAGCAACTTCACCGATTCTGGCTATCACCTTGAAGGGTCCTACATACCGGGGGTTTAGCTTCCTACGTTTCCCAAAATGTAAAACGCCCTTCCAAGGTGATACCTTAAGCATAACATGGTCACCTACTTCAAATTCCATAGGTTTCTGTTTGCGATCTGCATAACTCTTCTGTCGGTCTTGTGCAGCTTGAATCCTCTGTCTGATGAGGGTGATCTTCTCAGCAGTCTCTTGGATTAACTCAGGTCCAGTAAGCTAAAATTACACTACCTCTGCCCAGCACACGGGTGATCTGCATTTGCGGCCATAGAGAGCCTCAAATGGTATGGCTTTGGTGCTGTAATGGTAGCTATTGTTGTAGGAGTCAACTAAGGGTATATGTTCGAACCATCCTTTTCCAAAGTTGATCACACATGCTCTCAGCATGTCTTACAAGGTTTGGATTGTCCTTTCACTCTGACCGTCGGTCTGTGGTGATAAGCGGTACTCATATCCAAATTTGTTCCTAAAGCTCTTTGAAAATCTTTCCAAAAGTTTGACGTAAACCTTCCGTCTCGATCACAAATAATTGAGACTGGTATGCCGTGTCTAGTCACAACTTCTTTCAGGTACAGTTTCGCTAACTTGCTCAAAGAGTCATTTTCTCTTACGGGTAGAAAATGAGCGGATTTTGTGAGTCGATCGACGATTAACCAAATGGTATCGTAACCGTGAGATGAAGTAGGAAGTTTGGTAATGAAATCCATGGTGATGTTGTCCCATTTCCATTTTGGTATCTCGGGTTGGACCATTAATCCTAATGGCCTCCGATGTTCAGTCTTCACTCTAGCACATGTCAGGCATTTCTTCACGTATGTTGCAATGTCTGCCTTCATGTTTGGCCACCAATACAACTTCTTCACATCTTGATACATCTTTTCAGATCCGGGATGTATGGAGTACTTAGACTTATGAGATTCGTGCATGATCACGCTTCTCAAGTCTCCGTAACATGGTAACCAACTTCTTCCATGTAGACATAACGTTCAGTATGCTCTGGCTTCTAACTTCTCCTTGCTTAGATTAGATCTAAGCATTCCCCCTATGTTATCTTTCCCAGTGTTTTCAGGCTTTTGTGCTTGGAGTTGAGCCTCTAATATCTGCGTGGGTAGATCCAAGCTAATGGTCATAACTAAGGCTCGAACTCTCATGGGAGGATCGGTTCCCTTGCAGCTTAGTGCATCTACAACTATGTTGACTTTACCTGGGTGGTATTTGATGTCACAATCGTAGTCACTAAGAAGCTCTATCCAACGACGTTGTCTCATGTTCAACTCCTTTTGGTCTAGAATGTTTTGTAAACTCTCGTGGTCGGTGTGCAAAGTACACTTTGTTCCGTATAGGTAGCGCCTCCAGATTTTTAAGGTGAAAACTACGGATCCATGTTCTAGATCACGAGTAGAGTAATTCTGATCGTGCTTCTTCAGTTGTCTTGAAGCGTAGGCGATTAATTTCTTTCTTTGCATCAGAACAACACCTAAGCCTTTGTGTGAAGCATCACAGTAGACAACAAAGGCTTCGTTACCAAATCTTATCATGACAAGAAACTTCGAATCCGAAAAGAATTCAAGAAAGGAGACAAAGTTCTCTTGTTTAATATGCGATATAAATTCAAATCTCCAAAGCTTAAACAAAAGTGGTACGGTCCTTTTATAGTAAAACATGGATACCCGTCCGGTTATGTTGAATTGTATGACAAGAATGGAGGAAGCATCATTGTTAATGGACACCGTGTTAAACTATACCATGATGAGTGGAGTGAACATTTCCGCTCGATAAAAATAAAGAAAACTAAAAAGAAGTACGAGTCAGGCTGATAACTCAATAAAAAATAAGCGCTTCTCAGGAGGCAACCCGTGTGTTTTAAAATTTTTAAGTGTGATTTTCTTTTCTTTTTAAAAATAAATTCATGCTTACACCCCATAATTTTTAACCAATGTTTTGCTTAAGTGTGAGGGGGAGTAGCATGTGTCGCTTTTTATATATAAAAACCAAAAATAGAGTGTTTTCGTATTTTTGTGTGTTTTATCTTTTTGTAGGTACCGCAAGTTGAAGGCGAAGACAAGACTCTTGTATGATACATGATATGCCCGTGATTCTGGTTTTTCTCTTATTCCCTATACTTATGTTCAGTTTCATCACATTGAGGACAATGCTAAACTTAAGTGTGAGGGGTTTGTAGAGAAATCGGGAAAAAAAGATGCTTAATTGCCATATTTTTGGGCTATTCTAAATTTTTGTTTTGTTTTGCCCTCGTAAATAAAAGGTTTCAAGCAAATGTATAAAAATAATTAAGAAATTATCCAATCGGTAAATTTTGAAAATTTGAGATATATTTTTGTGTCAAACTTACCAAAGTCAAAGTCTCATATAATAGTAGAAGAAAAATCCAAAAAAATAGGAGAAAGTTGCAAGTTCCGTGTTTGTCAATACAACATGAACTTTGTAAGTATGTTGACCCATGGCTAGGAGTTTTAGCCAAGAAAAAAAAGTCAGAAAGACAAATAAATAGCCAATGAGCTACAATATTATGAAGTTGAAGGAAGAAGAAGAAATAAAAGGTATCGATTAGCCAATGTGCTAAGTCGGGATACATGTTGCTTCAATTCACATGTTATTAGTGTAGTTAGAAATAAAAGACTTTCTAGATTTTTATGGGTATTGACTTTATATCTCAATTTTTCAACCTTAGAAACTTAAGTCGATAAGTTTTATCTTGTACTTGTACTTAGTAGACTTGCATCAAATTTTTATAAAATACATGCACCTTTGGTTTTAATTTTCTTTTCTTCTTGCTTGAGGGCAAGCAAAACTTAAGTGTGAGGGGATTTGATAACACCTAAATCCAACATGTTTTTGGGAGCATTATCCGTACTTTTGTACATGTATATTCGTTATATCTATGATTCTTTTGTGCATATTTATGCCCAATTGTATTTGCAAGTCTTTGTGTAGCCAATTGCAGGAATAGAGTGTAAAACAACGCAAACATGGAGATTAGTACGAGTACGAAGAATCCTAGTCAAGTTCAAGACCCGTGTACAAGTTACAAGCCTTTGAAGATCAATTCCGGGTGCAAGAACAAGTATTTCCAAGAAGCATACAAGTCACTCAGCATGAAGTTGCCACCAGCAAAACTCATCAAAGTTGCCACCAGCAGCATGAAGTTGCCACCGACATTTGTGTTGACAGAATTTGTGTCTACATTCATGCAAACTCAAAGGAAAACATACAAGAAGCTTCTAGACTTTCTTTGGCTCCAAGCACTTGTCTTTGGCTCCAAGTATTTGTCTTTGGCTCCAAGCCATGCATTCACTCCATGCCTTCAACTTTGCCTATAAATAAGACCCTTGGGGTCATGTAATCATATGTCTTTTACAACAACTCATTAGTACTTTCATTACTCTTTCATAACCACAAAATAACTCTCTCAACCTTGTCCAAACCTCCATTCCCGGATTTGAGCAAGGTGGTGCAAGAAAACTCACTTTTAGAGTCCGAAAAGCAAAGTTAACATCACGAAACTCTTAAGGATCATTATCCTAATCATTAGCAACATATTTCCACTTTGTAAGACTCTTAATTATGACTTGTAAGCTTATTATTTTAGAGTTTATTTCATTGTTTGTTATGAGTAGCTAAATCTCATTCTACACTTGGTAGGATGATGTTTGTGGTATGAAGTAGTGGTTGTGATTGTGATTTATGTTTATTTCTGTTAGCCCTATATTTTATATAGTCGAACAAGAATGTAATAGGTCATCTTAGTCGTAAATGGTCTTGTATTGTAATAGGTTAGTCGGGAAAACCGGGCTTGGACTTTAAGCTAATATTATATAAGTTAGGGGCGTAAGCCCAAAACAAAGCCAAGCACGGCCCAAGGATACTAAACCCACGGCCCATATGCCAAGGGTATATATACCCTCTTCCATGTGTGGAAGAGGGTGTTGGTTCATTTTACTTTCTCTCTCTAGTAAACATAAACCTTCCAAAACCTCTCTTGTTTCTCTCTCTACATTTCTTCTCTTTCTCTCTCTAAATATCTCTTCTAAATCTTGTGTTATGGATTAAATGTGATTAACATTTGGTATCAGAGCCTATAGTGGATAGGTGATTGAAGATTCGTGTGGTGTGTTCTTGATTTTTCGTGGTTATTTTGATCTTTATCTCACGTCCCAAAACAATTTCTTGTGTTTTTTATGGTTTTTTCTCGATACAAGTCTTCTACATAGTTGTGGTAGAGATTTGGTATGTTTACTTTGGCTAACCACACAAAATTTTTAGGTGTTTTGATCATCTTTTGGCTTAAAATCTCGAATTGGTTGAGTTTTGTCCGAGAAAAGTGGGATTTATTTCGATTAGGGATATTCCGATCTGTGTCATCGAAAAAGGATTTAAGTTTTCCGATCATATTCAGATCAAGTGATTCCGATTGCATTCCAATTTGGACATTCTGATTTGGACATTCCGATTTGATATTCCAATTTGAGTATTCCAATTTGGACATTCCGATTGGACATTTCGATTTGGACATTCCGATAGAGAGATTCCGACAAGGTTATTCCGACAAGGGTATTCCGATTAGGGATATTCGATCAGGGTATTCCGATAGGGTTTATTCCGACAAGGTTATTCCGACAAGGATATTCCGATCAAGGACATTCCGACAAGGTTATTACGATGGACATTCCGATGGATATTTTGTTTGAGTAATTTTTAGACTTAGCCACTATCTAGACTAGTTTCGGAACATCAAGTAAAATCAAATTTTTTCCCTACTAGTTTTTGGCTATTTCTAACTCAAATTCAAAATTTGGCGATACAAAATTTTTCGGCTTACCGTTTTGTCAGACTGTGGAATTTATTGTCGGACTGAGAATTTTTTTTTGAATTTTCGGAATTTCAATTTTAACCACACATCATCACAACAAATCCACTAAGATCTGCAATTCATTCACGAGTATTCACAATGTCTAACAACAACATCAACATTGCAACTGCTAATCAAATTCGTTTGGAACAAGGTGGCAACGGTAATCCACCTGTGCTCACTGCCGGTTGCTACGTTCAATGGAGATCTCGTTTTATCAGATTTCTCGACGGAAAAGAAAACCGAACTGCTCTTCGTCACTGCCTTGAGAATCCACCTCCATTTTTTGAATTCAGACCAATTACAACACAGGCAGAGGATGGTACTTCATCAACTATACGAGCTATGGAGGATTTTGACACATGTTCTGCTGAGAAAAAGAAACTCCTCCAAGCTGAAGCTGATGCTGTAAATTTCATACTCACTGGAATTGATAACGATATCTATTCCACAGTTGATGCATGTCTTAATGCTATGGAAATGTGGAATGCAATTCATCGATTGAAGTAAGGGGAGTCGATCAATGTTCAAGATCTCGAGACTAATCTACTTTGGGAGTTTGGAAAATTCACATCTGAAGATGGTGAATCCATTGACTCATATTACTCGAGATTCTACAAAATGATGAATGAGCTTGTCAGAAATCAGTGCACCATCTCCAATCATCATGCCAACGTTCAGTTTCTACTTCAACTCAAACCGGAATGGCAAAGGTTTGTGAATTTGGTTAAACAAAGGGAAGATATCAAGACCATCTCCTATCACAAACTTTATGATATCTTGATACAACATCAGAATGAAGTGAATGAACTAAGGGCTGAAAAGGCAGAACGGTCTGCTAATTCTATTGCTTTTGTGGCTGCTACTTCAACAAAACCCGTTCCTCGTCAACAACCACCTACTCATTCCTCGAAGTCATCAAGCTCATCCAACAAACCTCTAGCTGCTGCTAAACACAAAGCAAAAGCAATTGTCCCCACTCCACCTCCAAAGTATGACACCGAGTCAGATGGAGACAGTGATGATGAACAAACTTCAAGGGATAAGAAGATTGAAGAACTCATGTCTTTACTCACCACAACTTATAAGAATATCTACAAACCTACCAACAACAACCTCAGATCATCATCCAATGCTAGATATAAGGAAGTTGATCATGCACCTCGGTATGATCGTGATGCTAGGTATGATAATCAGAGGATGCCGAATCAAGTTGGGGCTAGAGACACTGTAGGCACTCCGGTTGTGCAAAAGACTGGGATTCAATGCTTCAACTGCAAGGGATTTGGGCACATGGCTAGGGAATGCAAGAAGCCAAAATGGGTTAAGGATTCAGGATATCACAAGGAAAAGATGTTGTTGTGTAAGAAAGAAGAAGCAGGAATTCCACTCACAACAGATGAAGTTGACTGGCGTGATGACACTGATGATGAAGCCGATGATCAAGAGTCGGAGGCACATTATGTGTACATGGCAAAGATTCAAGAAGTGATCCCAAAGACTGATGATACTTCTGGACCCATCTATTATTCTGAGCCACTTGAAAAGCTCGTCGAAATCATCCTATTCATAATGGACTCCGGGTGCACAAAGCACATGACGGGCAATCTCAAGCTTCTCATTAACTTCGTGGAGAAGTTTCTGGGTACGGTACGGTTTGGAAATGATCAATTTGCACCGATACTCGGATATGGAGACTTGGTTCAAGGGAATATCACTATAAAACGGGTTTATTACGTCGAGGGACTGAATCATAATTTATTCTCGGTTGGTCCATTTTGTGATGCGGATTTGGAAGTGGCTTTTCGGAAATCTACTTGCTATGTTAGAGACTACGATGGGAATGACCTTTTTACAGGTTCTCGTGGTTCTGATCTCTACATAGTAACTCTTCAAGACACATCTTCAACAAATCCAATTTGCTTAATAGCTAAAGCTTCATCCTCTCAAGCATGGTTATGGCATCAACGATTGTCACATCTCAACTTTGACACCATTAACTTGCTTTCGAAAAATGATATTGTGACCGGTCTTCCTAAGTTAAAATTCGTCAAAGACCATCTTTGTTCTTCTTGTGAGTTGGAGAAAGCAAAACAGAAGTCTTTCAAATCAAAGACTACCCCAAGCTCAAAAGGACGATTGGAACTTCTACACATGGATTTATGTGGTCCCATGCATGTAGAGAATATTAACGGGAAAAAGTATATTCTCGTGATTGTTGTGATTACTCTAGATACACATGGACTTTCTTCTTAAGGTCCAAAGATGAAACACCAGAGGTTCTCAAAAACTTTCTCAAGATGATACAACGCAATCTTCAAGCTCAAGTATTAACCGTAAGAACGGATAGGGGTACTGAATTTTTGAACAAGAATTTGCAATCTTACTTTCAAGAAGAAGGCATCGAACATCAAACATCTATTGCTCGGACTCCTAAACAAAACGGCATTGTCGAAAGGCGGAACCGTACTTTGGTTGAGGCTGCTCGAACAATGCTTTCTGCTTCAAATTTACCGCTATTCTTCTGGGCTGAAGCAATTCCAACTGCCTGTTATACTCAGAATCGTTCTCTCGTCGTCCCTAGACATGAAAAGACACCTTACCACATCATCAATGGCAGGAAACCTACTTTCAAATTCTTTCACGTATTTGGATCTTTATGCTACATTCTTAAAGACGGTGAGAATCTCGACAAAATGAAAGAAAAAGGTTATGCATGTATTTTTGTGGGGTATGCGACATTGTCGAAAGGATATCGGGTCTATAACAAGGGAACAAAGATTATTGTCGAAACAATTCATGTGAACTTTGACGAATTTCAACAAATGGTACTTGAACACAACAGCTCAAGTCCCGCTCCTCAATGTCCAACAATGGCACATACACAAAACAGTGTACGTCCCGTGCAAGAATGTCAACAAAGTACTCCTACAGAAGACTCGACGGATACGACACAAATGAATGAGTTGGTTGATTTATATGATCCAATGTATGAAGAATATTAATATGGAAACAATTAAGTTGTGTCAAAGCCTTCCGCTGTCAATACTGCTGATGAACCCGAACCAAGTTCACAAGACACAACTACCTCTACTTCAGCAACCGTTGCTCAAAAGAATATTCCATTGGATACTCAACAAACTCCAGAAACAGTCATACAACTAACATCACCAACCGTCAATGCTGAAGGAGGTAATAACAATCAAGCAGTCGATGCACAACCTGACGAAGAAGAATTTATCAATCCGTTCGGTACACCGATACACGAAGTCGGAGAGTCTTCTACTCAACATGTTGATCCATACATTCTACCAACCATATCCATCCACTCACCGTTGGACACGTGATCATCCATTGGAGCAAGTCATTAGAAATCCTTCACAACCAGTTCGAACACGCAGACAACTCGAAACCGATGGCGATGTGTGTATGTATGCACTCACCGTGAGTTCAACTATACCTACAAACATCAAACAAGCCATGACTGATCATGCGTGGATTGAATCAATGCAAGACAAAATTTATCAGTTTAAACGCCTAAATGTTTGGGAACTTGTTGACCGACTCTATGGAATGTCAGTTTTAGATTTCAAATGGATCTGGAAAAACAAACTGGATGAAGAACAAACCATCATCAAAAACAAATCTCGTCTTGTGGTTAAGGGATACTGTCAACAAGAAGGCATATGAATCATTCGCTCCAGTCGCTCGTTTGGAAGCAGTCAGGATATTCCTTGCTTATGCTGCACATAAGGGCTTCACGGTTTTTCAGATGGACGTTACATCTGCTTTTCTCAACGGTCATTTGAAGTGTATGTGAATCAGTCGGAAGGATTCATCGATCCTCATCATCCTGACAAAGTCTATCGTCTCAAGAAGGCTGTATATGGACTTAAACAAGCTCCAAGGGCATGGTACGAAGAACTTTCAAACTTCTTGGTGTCTAAAGGATTCTCCAAAGGTTCTATTGATCCTACTCTCTTTACTAATAAATATGGGGATGACATAATGCTGGTGCAAGTTTATGTTGATGACATTATTTTTGGTTCTACGAACCCAAAACTTTCAAAACGTTTTGAAAAATTAATGCACAACAGATTTGAAATGTCAATGATGGGGGAGCTAAAATTCTTTTTAGGCCTCCAGATTCATCAGTCCCCACGTGGTATCTTCATTAACCAAGCTAAGTATGCTCAAGAGATACTTAAAAAGCATGGTATGACCTCATGTGCTCGCGTTGGTACACCATTGTCGACCACATCCCTAGACGCTGACTTGTACTCGTATCCCGTAGACCAAACGCGATATCGCAGTATGATCGGGTCACTTATGTACCTTACAGCCAGCAGGCCTGATATTCATCATGCCACATGCTATTGTGCACGATATCAAGCCAGACCTACTCAAAAACACCTTAAAGAGGTTAAACGGATCTTTCGGTAGCTTAAGAATACCATTCACATGGGACTCTGGTATCCGAGGGAAACCGGTTTTCATCTAACAGCTTTTTCAGATTCTGATCACGCAGGTTGTCTTGATAGTCAAAAAAGCACTTCTGGTAGCATACAATTTCTAGGGAAAGACAAGCTTGTCAGCTGGTCGTCAAAGAAGTAGGATTGCACTTCGCTCTCATCAGCTGAAGCAAAATATGTGGCTCTATCCGCGTGCTGTGCTGAAGTCCTCTGGATGAGAACTCAACTCACAGATTATGGCTTCCACTTTGATAAAATATCTATGTATTGTGACTCAAAGTCGGCCATAGCCATATCTTTCAATCCAGTTCAGCACTCCCGCACCAAGCACATCGATGTCAGATATCACTTCATCAAGGAACAAGTGGAATGCGACATCGTGGAATTATACTTTGTCAGAACTGAGTACCAGCTGGCAGACTTGTTTACAAAAGCTCTATCGAAAGATAGGTTTGCGTATCTCGTTGGTCGTCTTGGTATGAAGTATATGAATCCAGAAGACTTGGAGGTTTTGGCAAATGAAGCTGCTTGATATTCTCTCATAATGACTTCTAAGCACATCACAGCTTAGGACTCGGACCTCAAATAAGGAAAGTTTATCTCGGACGATAACTTATCCTTTTCAACGAGAAATTCATATTTCTCGGTCATGAGCTTCTCATAAAAACATTCAAAGTTTTTAAGTTCATGAAAAACGATTTCTAAGTAAATGTCAGCTTAGAACTCGAACTTCAACTTAAGGAAAGTTTATCACGGATGATAACTTATCCTTCACAACGAGAAATTTATTTTTCTTGGTCATGAGCTAGTCACAAAACAATCAAAAGTTTTGAGCTCATGAAAAACGGACCCGAAAGGGGAGTGTACGTTTCAGTGCGCTTTCCCTAAGCAATATAAGAGAAGTCTTCTATCCTGATTATTTTAAAACCCTTGAACACAATTTTTCAAGACTTTCTCAAAAGGTTTTTCTAAATCTTTCAAAATTGTGTGTTCAACACTCCCTTCCTCATAATAGGTTTTTATATCTCAAAATGTCATATGTTATTTTGATCAATATTTAAGGGGGAGCGTTTTAAAATCAAGCCTTTTAATGTTGTTGGGTACATCTCTAAGATTGTCATATATTATGTATCCAACACATTCCGAAAATGATAATAAATCTGTCATATATATTATCGATAAAGGCATCTCATCTCCGTACCTCAACATATTTTATGGTGTCCTTTCTCCAAAATTTTGTCAAATTTTGACTCAAGACACACATATATTGTTGAGGGGGAGCATCCCGACTGAAAACGTTCCATGATTCATGCGTGCACACATGTTTCTCTCCCGTCGATTTTTAGAAAATTGTCATATTTTAATCAATTGGTATCTCTAATATTATATTTTTATATTAGAGATAGGGGGAGAAAATGTGATTAAAATGTAATATATCGCAACAAGTGATCTTAAAGACTCAAGTGTAACTCTTTCCTTCACATGCTAAACTATTTCGTATATCGATGCATGTGTGTAGGGGGAGCTTTTCGGAAATGTAAAACTTTCAAAGTGTTAAAAGTTTTGATTTTTATCAAGCACTTTGAATGGTTTTCAATGGTTTTATGGTTACGATCTTTACCCAAAACAACCTATTATCCACGACGGAACGATGGAGTCAAAAGGTGGTTTAGGATAGGAAACTATGTCCTATGATCCAACCAGAACCGGAGGGATCTACCCAAGGACATTCCATAGATAGAAATAGTTGTCCTTAGGAAAGATGGAGTTGAATGAAGCTGAATGCGGACCAATTACTTAAGTTAGCACTGGAACAATCACAACAAGGTGCTAGTGATGACGTATTGGTAAGCATTGAAGGAGTTGAATATTCTATGCAACTTAGGCAGAAACTGGGTTAACACATCTTTTGAAGACAAGTGTCATGGACCCAGTGATGCGATGCACAACCCTTACCTAGCCATTCGAGTTTCTCTCAAAAGAAACTTGTCTCATTGTCACGGAGATCAACACGTATCTATTGACTTTCTCACTCCGAGTTAGTTAATATTGAAAAGGTGGCAGTCTGCTCCAGCCTCTGATTACCAAAATGCACTTATTGAGTCTAGAGCCAAAACGAGATCTATCTATCATCTCATTAGGACACAATCGAGTCCCACGCATTATCTTTGCGATACTGCCAGAACATCTGAGTGATACGATTCACAATGAAGATGGAAATCCTGCTTGAGCCAGCATCAAACAAGCTCATGGTAGGTAACTTGTGCGGTTCTACATGAATCAAACTTGTGATAACTAGAAAGCAACTAAGTTTGGATTCTTAATTGATTCAAACTTGATTCCAGGTTTCTTTGCAAAATCCGTGTGATCTTGCCAGAACATTCAGAGTGACACTCTTCAGTGTTCACAGTGATGAACAGAAATCCTTCCAGTGTCAACATCAAACAGCACTGCGGTAGGTAACATGCAAGATTCTTATGAATCGAGCTTGTGGCAAATTGGAAAGCAACAATGGTGCGATTCTTATAGAATCAAACTTGTTCCAAGAATTCTGAATTGACGACTCTAATAAAATGGATAACCGTATCCTTTTTTATTCACTCTTTACGTTCGTAGTCTGCTTTGAGACGGAAGAGTAAAGAGAACTGGCTACTACCGCGGGGAAACCCTGTCAAGGAGATTCTTAATCGAATCTACCCGATCACAGGTATGGTATCTAACACCGTCTAAACGGTCTTCACCGACCGGAGGTAAAACGCTACCGAGTTAGGATGAAATGTTCAAAGCCTTTTTATCCGTGTCTATATATGTTGCTGCATATCAAGAAGGTGGCGTAGCTGTGCAACCGATGTCGATTCAGAAGTCACAAGAGCACAAGATGGTGATAATCAAGATACTTAAGAATGTAAGAATGTAATAGGTCATCTTGTCACTAGAGGTCAAGATGAACACTATCAAGAATAGATTGAAGATCTCAAGCACTCAAAGTCAAATGACAAAGGCTCAAGATAAAGATCACGAAAGCATGAAGGAACAAAGCTATTACAAACAAGATCAGGACCAAGATACAAGACCAAAGCAGGAAGATCTCCTCTACAAGAATGTATTCACTCAACCATCTTATGCTTTTTAAGCTTTTTAAGATGACCGATACATTGGGGGAGATTGTTAGCCCTATATTTTATATAGTCGAACAAGAATGTAATAGGTAATATTAGTCGTTAATGGTCTTGTATTGTAATAGGTTAGTCGGGAAAACCGGGCTTGGACTTTAAGCTAATATTGTATATGTTAGGGGCGTAAGCCTAAAACAAAGCCAAGCCCGGCCCAAGGATACTAAACCCACGACCCATATGCCAAGGGTATATATACCCTCTTCCATGTGTGGAAGAGGGTGTTGGTTCATTTTACTTTCTCTCTCTAGTAAACATTAACCTTCCAAAAAATCTCTCTTGTTTCTCTCTCTACATTTTCTTCTCTTTCTCTCTCTAAATATCTCTTCTTAATCTTGTGTTATGGATTGATATGGGATTAACACACCCCATCTACTTTGCTAGTAGAACTCTAAACGCATCCCAAAAAAATTACACCATCACGTAAAAAGAGCTCATGGTTGTAGTTTATGCGTTTGACAAATTTCGATCATACCTCGTATTGTCAAAAATAATAGTTTACACCGATTGCTCAGCCTTAAAATACTTGTTTAAGAAGCAAGATGCCAAACCTCGTCTCATACGATGGATATTGCTTTTACAAGAATTTGATTTTGAAATTAAAGATAAAAAAGGAGTTTAGAATGTTGTTGCCGATCATTTATCTCGCATAGTGAATGATGGCTCCAGCGATGATGAAATCGATGATTTTCCCAATGAACACATAATGCAAATAAATACTAACAATACACCATGGTTCGCAGACTTTGCAAACTATTTGGATGTATGTATTTTACGAAAGGGAATGACACATCAACAAAAGAAAAGATTCTTTTCTGAACTAAAAAAATACTTTTGGGACGATCCTTGCCTACTTAAAATCTGTTTCGATGGAATGATACGACGTTGTATTTCCGGATCCGAATCTCAAAAAATTCTCGATGAATGTCACTACGGACCGACCGGAGGACATTATGCAGCGAACACCACCGCTAAAAAAGTGTTTGACGCTCGCTTTTACTGGCTAACGATTATTCGTGAAGCTCATACCTTAGTACGATTATGCGAAGCATGTCAAGGGACTGGAAATTGTACAAAAAGAGATGAAATGCCTCTAAATAATATCCAAGTCTATGAAATCTTTGACGTGTGGGGTATCGACCTCATGAGACCATTTCCTAAATCTTATAAATGTGAAGACATTTTAGTCGCCGTCGACTATGTATCAAAATAGGCTGAAGATCAAGCCTTACAAACTAACGATTCAAGAGTTGTTATAGCATTCTTAAAGAAATTATTCTGTCGTTTTAGAATTCGAAAAGCACTAATAAGTAACAGAGGAACTTATTTCTGTAACAAACTCATGGAAAAATCATGAAAAGATATGGAGTCAACCACCAATTTTCCACTTCTTACCACCCTCAAACGAGTGGCCAAGTTGAAAACACTAATAGAGCTCTTAAGCGAATCCTTTAAAAGACCGTCCAAAACAACCCTGCTTGTTGGTCTAAAAACTTAGAAGATGCTCTATGGGCCTTTCGTACCGCATTCAAAACACTAACTAGAACCACACTGTACAAGCTCTTGTATGGAAAAACATGCCACTTACCAATAGAAATTGAACACCGCGCATATTGGGCACTTAATAACTGCAACCCTGGTCTTATTGCAGCTGGAGAAAAACATATATTCCAACTTCATGAGTTAGATGAATTTCGACATCAAGCTTATGAAAGTTCACGTTTATATAAAGAACGAACCAAAGTTTGGCATGATTGCAAACTACGACAAAGAAAAGAATTCAAACATGGAGATAAAGTACTTCTCTTTATCTCGAAATATAAGTTCAAGCAACCTAAGCTTACTTCGAGATGGGCTGGACCTTATACAGTGAAACACCAATATCCATCAGGATATGTTGAACTCTACGATAGAGACAATACCACTTTTATTGTCAATGGAGATAGACTCAAGCTCTACCATGAAGAAGAAAACTGTAATGAATTCGATGAAGAAGAAATCCCCTTCTTTTTAAAAATAAAACCGAGTAGCCGAGTCTGGCTGAAGACTCTAAACTTAGCGCTTCTCGGAAGGCAATCCGTATTTTATCCCCCACTTTTCATATTAAGTGTGGAGGATGACTTGTAAAATAAATAAAACCGTCCTTGTATATATTTTGCATATTTTTTTTTGTTTTATAATATCATGCATGAAAATAGCAATCTTGGAGCTCTAAGCTGGATTCATCTCTTGAAGTCCCGCAATTTTCTACTAAGCCCCGAGAAGTTCTCGTTTCCCTTTGCATTTTTCCTATTTTTAGTTTTTATCAGTTATCACCTCGAGGACGATGTTCACCTTAAGTGTGGAGGAGGAGACAAATAGGAAAAATAATAATAAATAATAAATTTCTCCACATAAAAATCTTTTTAGAAAATAAAATAAAAATGAAAATATATATGTTTTTGAAAATAAATAAAGTTTTAGCAAAGCAAAAATCTCATTGACTGACACTATAACTAAGCACAAAAACCATCCACCAAATAGGTGAGAAAACCTAGCCTTATATTTCTCTATTTTGTGTAAAAGATGAAAATCTAGTATTCTTCAGAATTTGTGCTTGATCATCATTTACTAAACCGCAGTGAGGTTAATCTATAGATATTTTCAAAAAGAGGCAAAATAAATAACTATTTTATCATTTTAGTTAAGCTACACTGGCTTGCTAAAATATGTTGCACTCGTACCTGTGTGCTATATTATCCCTTGTGCTATTATCTCGATAAGATGCCTATCCATTTGTCAAGTAAAAAAAGTATATATAATGTTCTTTTAAAAAAAGGTATTCTAGTATATTTGTTCTACGACTTTGACAAGGCATATTTTGTTCCAAACCCTCATTATTATCACGTTTTGCTTCTTTGAAAATTTATCTGGTGCTCACGTTGCAACGGTTATGTTTATGTGTCATGTACAAACTTATGGTAGCTATCTATTTTATGACCGAGCTACTTGAGTGTTATATTACATTTACCCTTTGTGAGTGACATTTGTGTGAACTTAAAATCCAAACACTATCCATGTGAGGTGCTGAATTTATTTTGTCATTTGCTTTGCTACTTAGAAAAATTTAATCATTTTCCTATCATACTTCACAATACTTAAAAGTTTTAAAAATATAATTTGTTTTCTCGCTTTGATTGCTTGAGGGAAAGGAATATCTAAGTGTGGAGGAATTTGATAATGACCTAAATATACATATTTAACCCGTTATATAATGCCACTTTGTATTATAAATAAGAGCTTTCGATACTTAATATATTGCGTTTTACATGCAGGTATAAAGTTTGAAGAAGCAAAGTGAAGAAATACAAAGAAGGGTCCTTAATGTGCAAATAAACAAATCTGTAGAAACTAGAAGGGGGGTTGAATAGTTTCTAGTTCATATTCAAAACATTTCGGCTTAATCCATTGTGCGCGGTTGTTTATTGTACCCGCGGTTCTTTATCAATAAAGAACCGCCGGTCCATTTAGGGAACCGCCGACAGTGGACGAAACCATTTATTCAATGTTAAACTTAAACAATCCTTGGTATCAAATTCTCGATGAAGCTTGACTAGATATGAGATGTGTTGGATTGAAAGATAAATACTACAAGTAAGAAAACACACAAACACATCAAATCAAGAGTACATCAAGCAATAGTCTAAACACTAAGCACACACGTACTAAGCATAACCTTTTCCGCAACTAAGATGTTTAGACTAAGTGATGTACACTTGACCATAACCTAAACATGAAGACACACGTACTAAGCCTTAAATTTTCCGCAACTTAGATGTTTAGATTATGAGATGCACACAACACACAACAACATATAAATGCATCAATAAGAGTAAAGACATAAATGTAAATATTGGGCCAATGAAAATTTTAACTATGGCCCAGTCTAGATTTGTTTAAATTAGGCTAAGTGTTACTGGTCGCTGAGAGGACCAGCGATAGAGACCAGACCAGCGGAAGGCAAAGCCTCAGCTGGCACACCATGAACATTCAAGTCAAAGACAACGTCAGAGAAGTCGAAGACAATTTGAAGCCATACTTACCAGCGATTATGAATAGCTGGGATGTAGAAGGAATGCGTTGGTGTTCAAGGATCTCTGAGTTGACAATACTCAGAGATCACTTAAGAACCCTAGAAGTCTGATACAAGCAAAGCTTATCTAATCCTTTTATAGTTTAGGCGGGAGAATCTACAAAGTGTTTTGAGCTGGACAAAACAACAGATTCAAGATAAAGCCTAGTACGACCTAGTGGGACAAATGTGAATAGTTGGAAGAACTGTTCACCTAAAGTAGTTTAAAGGTATGTCTCGATTTGGACATGCATTTAATACGTTGTACTCTTCCACTCAGAAAATGACATGTATCAACTACTCCCACTAAGGAAGCAACCTCGTACCACTATTAATAGGAGTGAGAAAGAAGAGTTAATAAACCCTTGTGCATGGATAAATCATCTAAGTTCTTTCTCTCTTTGGAACCTCTGAGCCCTCAGCTGTCTACCAGTGACTCAAAGGTTCTCTTGTAAACTTGAGACTCGAATCAAGTTTACTCGTTCTAGGGTTCATTTCTTATTGTTATTCAACAGGTGCATTCATAGCACTTTGTAATAATTTGTTTATAATAGTTAATAAAGCATTACGCGTTTGAAAAGTATTTTGTTGTGAATTTGTGTTTATACGAGTTATAGTTTCGACAATTGTTATATTTTGGGACTTTTAATTGGTATCAGAACGGTTTGATTTGTAAAAGTTTTTATAAACCTTTCTTGTTTTTAAAATCAAGATCCAAATATGACTGAAACTGTGCCTCATATACCACCACCCTTTGGTCAAACTAGTTAAGGTAACACTTCGACCAACGCATCGGCCACCACATCTACTACCATGCCTATACCGGTTGTAAGTACTGGTAATAATGATGATGACCTTCCCCAACTTCTTGATGTTCGTGGGGTCTCACATGTGTCCAATGTTCCAGCGTTTGATGAAGAAGATTTCTCAAGTTGTAAGAGTGAATTTCTTATATATTTAGATGACTTAGAACCCTTCTTGATAGAAATCTTAGAAAATGGTCCTTATGTACCACTGGTCGTTTCCTCTACCCCTGAGAGACCCATTAAGAAGCCTGTTAAGCAATGGTCTCCAGCGGATAGACGTCTGGCTAACCAGGACAAGAGACTCAAAAGTATCATAGTCTCTTGCCTAGCCAAGAACATTATGAAGTCCATAATCAAAAGCAACTCTGCTAAAGAGATGTGGACTGAATTAGTTCTAGGGTATGAAGGTCCAGAGGAAACAAAAGAAACCAAAATCCAAGCCCTTAGACTCAAGTTTAATGCTTTTAAAGCTTTGGAAACAGAAACTGTTGCTCAAACTTATACTAGGCTTAAGATTTTGTTGAATGATTTGGGAAACAATGGAGTTTTTCTACCTAAGGCTGAGGTTAATGCTACATTTGTCAATAGTTTACCTAGAAAATGGCTTAGCCTAAACCAGACATTAAGAGCAAATAATGATATCAAGAATGATACTCTGGCCCAACTGTTTGGTAGATATAATTATGAAGAAGGGCTAATTGACTCCATCTACAAATCAGAGACTGATAGGTTTACCACCAATATCACTGGTTCAAAAGCTCTTGTTGCTAACCATTCTTTTCAGGACAGTGATTCTGACATAGAAGAGGACACCAGAAGAAGTCAAGAAGTTCTTGATGAATTGCATGTTGAGTTCCATGACAGGGCTCTTCTAGCTGACCAGAAGAGATACTACAAGAGATCTGGTAGAGTTGGAGCTGCTAAAGTCGACAATTCAAAGGTGTCATGCTACACTTGTGGAAAAACTGGTCACTTTCAGAAAGATTGTTGGTCAAACAAAACCTCATCTTCGAGCTTTCCTTCATCCAGCAGCAACCACATCAGCAAAAAGAAGTTCCCTCCATCACCTTTCAAACAAACTTCCCACTCTGACTCAGAGGGAAAGAAGGACTACAAGGTCAAGTACAAAGCATTGAAAGCTGAGCTGATGAATCTCAACCAAAAGGCTGAAGACGCAACAAAGAAAAAGGACAACAAAAAGACTGAAAAAGGTCTGATTGCTGCTTCATTTGACTGGGATGATGAAACTCTTACATCAGAGGATGAAGGAACCACTACTGTCAGAGCTTTTATGGTTGTCACTCATGAAGAACCCGCTGTTGGAAAGAGCGAAGCTAGATCAGGTCAATAGGTGGACATCACCATGAAAAAGGTACAAAGATTGCTTTCTATGCATGAAGGTCCTGGTAGAGACCATGTCAGTGACTACACCTTAGTTGACCTCCACTTTGTGGAAGAGCAAAGAAAAAACCTGTTAAAAAAGTTCCATAGTCTTAAAACTGAGTTAAATCTTTATCATGCTGAGTTAACTAATCTCAAACCTTTTGTGAATCTTGACAATCAACTTCAAAATGAGGTAATCAAACTTTCCATTGAAAATGAGTCTTTAAATGATGAAAAAGTTGAACTCAGAAGAACAATAGAAAAATGGAACCTGGCTCAATCCACTGTGGAGGAAATAGTTGTTGAAGCCATTCCAGGTGATGTGGTTTAGGCTATAGGGGAGAAGGGTAGGTTCAAAAATCACATACCTGTGCCTAAAGTTAAATTTGTCCCTTAAGATGTCTCTTCTCCGTCTTCCACCTCTGTGGATGAGAAAAGCTCTGACAAGGAATTTGATGTACCAGCATTAGCCAAACTCGCTGGTGCTAACCCATCTGATTCCTTGCTTGGCCCAAAACCTCCCACCAAAACCTTTGGGACTTCAAATCTCAAAGTCGCTGATAAAGCGTACAAAAAGGTTTTTGTGGCCGAAGACTCTGCCAAACCCACTCCTCCCCCTGAAGAGCTTTCACTTACCAAAAAACTTCTCCCCAACCTGATGCAAGAAGTAAAGGATTTAAAAGAACAGATCAACCCTAGAGTTAACAGTCCATCTGCCAACTCTCTTGATGAAGGATCAAGTAGCTCAAAGGGGAGAGCTTTATTCAGACTTTGCAAACATTATGGTTTCAAAAATCATTCCTCTGAGGATTGCACTAAGTAACCTAAATGTATCACATGTGAGTCTGTTGAACACACATCCAGAGAGCATGAGGAGACTATTGTTGTTCAAAGAACCAGAACCCAGTTAAGGTCAAAAACTCCTCACAGGCCCTCTAGGAGACCTGAACCCAAACCCAGAGATAACTCTCAGGGTTACAGACCAAATCCTCCCTCCAAGTATTGTGGTTTCTATGACCATCACTCTAATAAGTGTGAACATTATCCGGATGTGACATCTGTGAAAGCATGCATCATGAAACCAGAGACTGCAACCAACTAGGGGGAGACATGAACCAGAGAAGACCTCATGTCGCTGGTCAACGACAGCATGGACCCAGTGGAAAGTGGGTTCATCATCGAAACTAATCTAGATCTGTTATATCTATGTAGGTATACTTGATGAAATCTGTTTGGTATCTGGATAGTGGGTGCTCCAGACACATGACAGGGGTTAAACAATATCTGCATAGATATAAGAAGGATTCTGGCCCAAAAGTAGTCTTTAGAGATGACTCCTCAAGGGCTACTGAGGGTTATGGCTCAGTGGATTGCAATGGTATAACCTTCACAAGGGTCGCTTATGTCAATGGACTGAAGCACAACTTAATCAGCATCAGTCAACTCTGCGATGTTGGGTTCAAAGTTATGTTCACCAAGACCCAAGGAACAATCTTCAATCAGAATGATGATGTTGTTCTAATTGCACCTAGAAGAAGGGATGTGTATGTTATTGACATGACATCATGTACAGAAGGAAAGAACACCTGTCTCTTTGCCAAAACATCTGATAGTGAAAATTGGCTCTGTCATAAGAGACTTTCCCACCTTAACTTCAAGAACATCAACAAACTAGCAAAGAATGATTTAGTTGTTGGGCTTCCCTCTCTGACTTTTAGTAAAGACAGACCCTGCTCAGCCTGTGAAAAAGGGAAGCACCACAAAGCCTCATTCAAAACAAAACAATCATTCTCCATAAATAAGTGCCTCCATCTTCTTCACATGGACTTATTTGGGCCAGTAAAACCACAATCCCTCAATCATAACAAGTATACACTAGTCATTGTGGATGAATTCTCTAGATTCACATGGGTATTCTTTCTCGAAAGAAAAAGTGATGCCGCTGAAAGAATAATGTCTTTCATCAGAGAAATAGAGAACTTCAATGACTGCAGAGTTAAGGCTATCAGAAGTGATAATGGCACTAAATTCAGGAACCATGCCATGGAAGCCTTTTGTGATGAAAAGGGAATCTCACAGAACTTTTCAAACCCAGGAACCCCTAAACAAAATGGTTTCGCTAAAAGAAGAAACAAAACTCTCATAGAGGCAGCCAGAACAATGCTCAGCGAATCAAGATTTCCAAAACAATTTTGGGGTGAAGCTGTGTACACAACATGTTACACACATAATAGATCCATTATTGTGAAGAGACACGGCAAGACCGCTTATGAAGTGTATAGGAAGAGAGCCCCTGATGTAAGCTACTTCCATGTCTTTGGTTGCCCTGTTTTCATTCACAACTACAGAGATCGTCTGGGTAAATTTGATGAAAAGTCAGATGATGGATTCTTTCTTGGATACTCTCCTACCTCCAGAGCTTTTAGAGTATTCAATATTTGCAGGCAAGAACTTGAAGAATCCATTCATGTTACCTTTAATGAAGCAGATGATGTCATTACTCACACCAACTCAAAAGAATGTGACATTGATTTCAATGAAGTCAAATCACATCCAAAGGATGATTTCTCAAATCCCAAGGAATCACCTCAAGTATGTCACAAGGACTTTCCATATGTTCATGCTTTTGATCCTCACTCAATCTCTGGCATCACTCGAGAGGTTGCAATTGCTGAATCCGTCACTCCACCACCCACAGAAGAGAATGTCGATCTTATCTCACCAATCTCTCACTCAGATGAAGAGATTATGGATGAAGAAATAATATGTGATGAACCTCCAACATTCATTGAACCTGCTGTGACTCCTGATCCCACAGAGACTCCTGCTCCTCAATCCAAATGGAGTATGAACCAAGATATTCTTCTGGTGAATATTCTTGGTGAACCCTCTGAGGGATTCACCACCAGAGGAAAGTTGAGATCTCTGGAAACCGCCTCAGCGAGTGAATGCCTTTTCGCTGACTCTCTCTCTGAAGATGAACCAAAGAATGGGGCTGCTGCTCTACTAGATGACGTTTGGGTTGTAGCCATGCAAGAAGAATTGAATCAGATCAAGAGAAAAAGGTGTGGACTCTGGTAAAAGCTCCAGCTGGAAAACAAGTAGTTGGAACCAAATGGGTCTATAGAAACAAGAGGGATGAAGCTGGCATGATAGTTAAAAACAAGGCTAGGCTTGTTGTAAAACCCGCATGCTTTTACCATGAATAGTACCCTTAAGATCGTACGTACATGATTAGAACTTTCCTTTTATAGCATGTTTATGTTTCATGAACAAGAATTACAAGTATTACGTACGTGTTATAACACGATAAGTATTTATTACGTATTAACACACGATAATGATTCCATGAATAATTATAATCACGAACATACGAACATGAAATCATGAACGTAAATTAATCACGAGCTAATATTATGTATGTATATATATATATTACGAACACGAATAACTAAGTCATGATCGATAACTAATTAGAACACGTAATTTACGAACACGAGAACACACGAGAACACACTATTATTTTAGACACGGAAAAAGGTACGGGTTACCCCATGTGGGGCCCCCTACCCGCGGCTATACCAAGAAACATGGGCTTAGCCCATGTAATTTTTACTAAACAAGGGGTTAAGGGAAAAACATGTTCATTTATCACAAAATCTAGAAAATAATTAAAACCCTAGTTTTCTTTTTCTTCTCCTTCTTTGGACGCCGTATTTAAGAACACCAAAGGGGTGTTCGGGTTGATTTTTGTTAGCCTCAAAATATTAAGTCAAACAAGAATGCTCGATCATATGGTTATTATGTATCGTATTTTAGAACGTTGTAATAGGTAGTATATTAGTCGTGTTATACGGGCTTAACTTTAGGCTAAAGTTCATTAATAAGTAACTAAAGCCCAAAAGGAAAGCCCGGCCCAAACCATATAGTCCATAAAGAAGCCCGCATGTGGTTGGACTATATATACCCTTCCTAGCATGTTAGGAAGGGTGTTGGTCATTTCATTTTTCTCTAATCTAATATCACCTAGTTTCTCCAACCATTTCTATCTACTTTCTCTCACTACTTTCTCTCTCTAAAATTCATCTCATATCTACCTTTCTTTCTTCATAAATTCATATTATATCGTCATAATATTAGGGACAACAATTGGTATCAATCGCCATGGGGTAGTTTTGTGATTCGTTGTTGATTTACTATTTAGTTTGTGTGATTTTTAACATAAAATATACGGATTCAAGTTTTTTCTTGTGTTTTTCGTGCTCTAAATCTTCCTCTATTCATCTCTACATATTTAATACGTGTGGTAAGATTTTCGTTACTTTCGTTTGGTTAGAATCACGAATTCTAAGGTAAAAATCCATTATTTCTTGTTGCTCTTAAGTCTCGGCTTATTTTTTGGGGTACGATCTAATTTTGTGATTGCATAAACCCTAGGGGTTTCTACTTGCGATCCTCAGTCACGATCTAATACTACGATCTAACTGCTATCACAAGTACGATCCACGTTACGATCTGTGACTACGATAGCTCACTACGATCCAGGCTTCGATCTAGGAGTACGATCAGACTACGATCATAGAGTACGATCAGAGTGCGATCAGAGTGCGATCTAAGAGTGCGATGGACATCTAAATTTTGTGCGAGTATTTTTTAGACTTAGCCACTATCTAGACTAGTCTCGGAACGTAGTTAAAATTTTTAGGTCAAGTAAAATAAAAAATTTTCCATACTAGTTTTAGGCTATTTCTAGCTCGATTTCAAAATTTGGTGATTACAAATTTTTTAGGTCTACCGTTTTGTCGGACTGAGAAAAAATCACAATTTTCGGAATTTCAACAACAACACAATCACAACATAACTACTTAAGATCCACACTCAATTCATCAATTTCAGAGAATATTGAGATGGATTCTACTGCAGAATAACGTGTGACGAACAACAACATAATGGTGGCAGGTAACAAAGAAAGACCACCAATGCTTGTGTCGGGTCGATATGATCAATGGCAATCCCGTTTTCTACGTTATCTTGACAAAAAACATAACGGTGATGCTTTAAGGCAATGTATTTTGGAAGGACCCTATAAACTCTCAAGGATTCAAGTTCCTGCAGTACCAGTCACAGACACAAGTGGCGCACAACCCGCATATGAACGTGATGAAAAGAGGACCGACCTCACCCCAGATAACCGTGCGTGGTTTGATGCAGAGAAAGAGGCAATCTACTTAATTTTTAGTGGCATTGGAGATGATATTTACTCTACGGTTGATGCATGCCCTACTGCTCAAGAAATGTGGACGGCTATTAAAAGATTGTAACAAGGTGAATCACTTAACAAACAAGATGTGAAAACTAAGATGTTTTGGAACTTTGGCAAGTTTACATCAAAGGATGGGGAATCAATTGATTCTTATTACTCCCGATTCTACAAGATGATGAATGATATGACCCGAAACAACTTGCAAGTTTCTACCATGCAAGTCAATGTCCAATTTCTACAGCAACTTCAACCAGAGTGGACACGGTTTGTCACCTTGGTGAAACAACAAAAGTTAGACGAAGTTTCATATCACAAGCTCTTTGACATCTTAAAACAATTTCAAAATGAGGCAAATGAACTTCGAGCTGAACGAGTTGCAAAGATTTCTAATCCACTTGCTTTGGTGTCTACCACTCAACATTACCCGGATTATCACTCTCGTACTTCAAAGACATACTCTACTCAATCATCATCACCACGATCATCCATTGTCTCCAAGTCACATGTTCCAACATGATCCCGAGGCAAAGAAGTTGCAAGAACACCATCACCCACACCTGAGCAATCATCCGAAGAAGACAGTGATGAAGAAGTAGCTCAAAAGGATAGGGAATTCAAGCAACAAATGGCTTTCGTTATGAAGCAATATAAGAAAATCTACAAACCCACCAACAACAACCTTCGAAAATCTTCAAACCCGAGGAACACCCATGCACAGAGTCCTCAAAGGTATGACACACGAAGACGTGCTGAGAGTCCTCCAAAGTATGATCGACAACCTATGTATGATAATCAGAGGGTGGCTACTTTTGTTGGAAATAGGGAAACTGTTGGTACTCAAGTTGTGCAACAAAGTGGGATTCAGTGTTTTAACTGCAGAGGTTTTGGGCATTTGTCTAGGGAATGCAGGCAGCCAAAGAGAGTTAAAGATTATGGTTATCATAAGGAAAGATGCTGCTGTGTAAGAAAATGGAAGCTGGAATCAAGTTATCAGCTGAGGAAGGAGAAATGCTTGACGACACAGATGATGAACTCTCCGACCAAGAACTCGAGGCACATTATTCATACATGGCAAAGATTCATGAGGTCCGTAACGTCACTGAAGATGACAATGGTCCTATCTTTGATACTGAGCCAATTGATAAGGTACAACATGATGATGCATATAATGTGTTTGGTGATACACATGAGCATAGTGATCTTCCAACAACAATTACTGACACGTGTATGATGGAAACGGTTGATAGCAATACCACACCTGATTCATCAGACATGTGCAATAATGAGTTTGAGGATGATCAACATGCAAATGAGTATGATGACGAGGAGCGTGTCGCGCTTGCTAATTTAATTGCTAGTTTACAAAAAGATGTCAATGAAAATAGAAAGAATCAAAAGCAATTAAAGAAGGCAAATGCAGTGCTCACTCAAAACTTTGAAGAATGCAAAGCCACTCTTATAAAATCTAGTGAGACTATTGATAGTTATAGGGCCGAGCTTCTTCAAAAGACCAACGAGCTTGAGGGGTACAAAAGTCGTGTCATCCACGTTAAAAAGGACGAGTTTGAAAATAAATACAATGAAGCTCTTGCTTTGTTAACTAAAGAAAAACGTCAATTTAATGTCTTATTAAGTGATGAACGTCAAAAAACGTACCTTGCCACAACAAAAGTTAATGAACTTGAACAGAGGCTTTCGATGAATACCACCGATTCTGCTTAAATTCTTGACGGGAAGAAACAAGAGGTTGAAACATTAAAACAAGATTTCAAAAATAGACAAAGCAAAGATACTGAAAAAGTAAAGGATCTCGAAGAAAAAGTCGATTTTTTGAAAAACGTTGTTTATAATAAACATGACGCTATTCAAACCGTAAGAATGATAGCACCTCGGTCGTTTTTCAAGGGTGAACCTAGCTTTGCCACCCCCAAGTATCTCGAACAAGCTCAAGCTGCGAACCCCCATTTATATCTTGACGAGTCCGAATGGACCGATCATGATTGCCCTGTAGCTAACCTTGATAGTGAAAAGACGTCCCTTTGGGATGATGAGAGTAGATCACCGGTCAATAAAGATTTTGTGAAACCATATACCTATGCTTATCTAAACAGTCTTTATGGTCTTTTCACTCCACAAAAACAGAAGTCTCGTGAGGAATTCCTTTTAGAATGCAAACAAAGAAGAATTCAATGGAAAAAGGCTTTTTGCCGCTAAGAGGAAAACTAATGTTTTTAAATATATTAACTATTTGCCTCTAGATGCTTCTAAAAGCAAAAGTAGAAAAACACTTGGTTTTCTTAAACACCACGTTGATAATGTTCAATCTATTGTTGAAAGCGATTGGGAAAAACGTCAAAAGGATAAGTGGAAAACCGAGATTCCTCACGACATAATTGTGCTTGTGAAAGAACTTTTAATACCAAATACGAAGATAATAAAAGAACATGTTCTTGAGTTTGAAAATTTAATTCGGTCTGAAATGTTTGATGATTTGAAATATGTTGAGTCTCTTGAAAAAGAAATTGATGAACTTCAAAATGACAAATCAAAATTTTCAAATGAATATGATCTACTCTTAGAAGAATGTCTCTCCAAAGATATTTTGTGTGTTACTCTTCAATCTTGTGCTGATATCGATGAATATTCTGATGTTGCATGCAAATATCTTGATAAAATCAAAGAATGTGAGCGTCTTGAACTTGAGCTTTCGAAACATAAAGAAAATGTTGATAAAAAGACTTTTGAGTTACTTCAACACAAAACTGATTTCCTTCAAAAACATTGTCATTCTCTTGAACTTGCTTTGCAAAAAGACGTTGGTAGTTTTCCACATGATAATAAATTGCAAGAAAAACTTTCCCAAACGTTTCGAGAAATGAATGAACAGAATTTGGAAATTAAAGGGTTGAAAGCTCAGTTACAAGACAGGGACAAAGCGATAGCAGAGTTGTAGAAACTCGTTGCTAAAATGGGTGGGAAAATTGTGGAACCTAGTGTTAAGAAACCTGTTGTAAGACAACCCAATGCGCAAAAAGTGACTAGACCCTCTGTCTTGGGAAAACCATCTGTTTTCTCTAATTCTGCATTTGTAAAACCTGCGTTTGCCCCAAGACGGATGGGAAGGATAGGTTACCACAAAACAATCCCAAAACACATATTCGATCACAAAGAATTAAAAACACAAATATGGTTAAACCATGGATTTATAGATTGGCCACTACTGCTACACACAACAAAGAAAGTCAATCATCTCAGACTTCTAGAAACACTAATAGACGTGTGTCTTTTACTACAGGAGTAGTACCCACTGATAGTGTTAGCCGGCCCCAGCTTAAGAGCACTCGCATGAATGAAAAGGTTTGGCAAAACAAAAGTTAAGGGAAGATGAAGACAGTAGAAGACCACCCTAGGATTTTCAATGTTTCTAAGAATAAAACGTCTGTAATCGCGTGTAATGACGATATGAATGATTTGACTTTGAATGGTTTGAATGTTAAGTTTGTTTGTGTGAAATGTGGAAAGTGTGCTGATGCTAATCATGCTATGTGTGTTTCGAATAATGTCAAAGGGGTAGAAACTAGAACTAAGAAGCAAACTGTGATGCCTATTAGTGCTAGAAAACCCAAACGCAAAGTGAACCATTCTGGTGCACCCCCCCTAAGAAAAGTATTGCATCAGACTCCACCACTAAGAACCCTAGAAGCAGAATTAGGGAATTATACGAGTCTGCTAGCAAGCCTTGGAAATGGTGGTTTGCTAATCAATGTCCTCCAGGATATAAATGGATGCCTAAGGTTAAGACAAAAAATGTGACTACGTGCGTTAGTGTGACTCTAAGTGATGAAACTAGGGAAACTAATGAATCGGAAATCACAACTAACATGGAATCCAATTTAGAAAATGCTCCATCGTGTTCTAATTCTTCTGCAGGTGATCGAAATAATTCTATTCATACTGGACTCCGGATGCACGAAGCACATGACGGGGAATCTCAAGCTTCTAATTAACTTCGTGGAGAAGTTCCTGGGTACGGTTCGATTCGGAAATGATCAATTTGCACCGATCCTAGGATATGGAGACTTGGTTCAGGGGAATATCACTATCAAAAGGGTTTACTACGTCGAAGGGCTCAATCACAATATTTTCTCGGTTGGTCAATTCGGTGATGCGGGTTTGGAGGTTGCTTTTAGAAAGAAGACATGTTTTATTCGTGATTATGATGGGAATGACTTACTTACCGGAACACGGGGTACTGATCTCTACACTATTTCAGTACAAGACTCCACATCTTCAACTCCAATCTGTTTCATGGCTAAAGCTTCAACGACTCAAGCTTGGTTATGGCATCAACGTTTATCTCATCTTAACTTTGATACCATCAACTTGCTTTCCAAGAAAGATATTGTGTGAGGCCTTCCTAACTTGAAATTCATCAAAGATCATCTTTGTTCTTCTTGTGTGCTTTGTAAAGCTAAACGGAGTAGTTTCAAGAGAAAGACTACACCAAGCTCTAAAGGACGGTTAGATCTTCTTCATATATATTTGTGTGGTCCCATGCGTGTTCAAAGTATCAATAGGAAGAAATACGTTATGGTAATTGTCGATGACTACTCAAGGTACACATGGACTCACTTCTTGAGGTCCAAGGATGAAACACCCGATGTCCTCATCAGCTTCCTTAAAGTGATACAACGTGGTCTTCAAGCTCAAGTTAAAGTGGTTCGTACTGACAGAGGTACTGAATTTTTGAATTCAAAACTGAGAAACCATTTTGAAGCTGAAGGAATTGAACATGAAACATCTATTGCTCGAACACCCGAACAAAACGGCATTGTTGAAAGATGAAACCGTACTTTAGTTGAGGCTGCTAGAACATTATTACCCGCTTCAAAACTTCCACTATACTTTTGGGCCGAAGCCGTGTCAACCGCATGCTACACACAAAACCCTCTTTAATTATCCCAAGACACGAAAAGACACCATATCACATAATTAATGATCACAAACCTTCACTCAAACACCTTCATGTTTTTGGATGTACGTGTTACATTATATGAGATGGTGAAAATCTGGACAAGATGAAAGAGAAAGGTGATGCATGCATTTAGTGGGATATGCAACTCAGTCTAAGGGATACAGAGTATACAACAAGAGAACAAAATTGATAGTCGAGACTATTCATATCTGATTAGATGAATTACAAGAAATGGCACTTGAACAAAACAGTTTAAGTCCCGATCTACAACGACAAACGACTTTCGTTCACAACCGCACGGAACTCGTAACTCAAGACCACAGCTATGAACCGTCAAGTTCAACGCTGGTTCCAGAAAATGTTCCTAGAGCAGATATGACAGTGGACACGACACTTGAAGAGTTGGAAATGTTATATGAACCAATGTATGATGAATATTTCACGGGGGAGAAACAAGTTGCATCGAAGTCTTCCGCTGTCACTCATGATATGAATGATGATACCGATCATCATCAACAAAAGGATACAACTTCATCTACTTCAACGCGGGTTGTTGCAGATTTACCTCCTCAGAATATCACTTCAACAATCGATCCTACAACATCCACAACTACTTTCATTGCTCCAGAGAACACTAATCAAGCAGACAGTGCATTATCTGACGATGACGATTTTCACAACCCATTCGGTACACCGGTACACGAAACTGGAGAGTCTTCTACTCGCCATGTTGATCCGTCAAATATGCATACGTTCTATCAACGACATCCTTCAACACATCATTGGACCCGAGATCATCCTTTGGTTCACGTAATTGGAAACCCTTCACAACCAGTTCGTACAAGATGACAACTAGCAACCGATGGCGATGTTTGTATGTTCGCACTCGTCGTAAGTACGCTGAACAGAAAAACATCAAAGAAGCCATGGCTGATCATGCTTGGATTGAATCGATGACGGATGAACTTCAACAGTTTGAAAGACTTAAAGTCTGGGAACTTGTTGACAGCCCATACGATGCGATTCCTCTAAATCTTTGTTGGATCTGGAAAAACAAGATGGATGAAGAAAACACGATCATCAAGAACAAAGCTAGGCTAGTGGCTAAGGGGTATGGCCAGAAAGAGGGAATTGATTTTGATGAATCATTTGCACCACTTGCTCGTATGGAAGCAGTCAGGATTTTCCTTGCTTATGTTGCACATAAGGGATTCACTGTCTATCAAATGGACGTAAATACGGCATTTCTTAACGGTCCTTTGAAGGAAGAAGTCTATGTCACGCAGCCGGAAGGATTCGTTAATCCTTATTATCCTAACAAGGTGTATCGTCTTCACAAAGCACTTTATGGACTCAAGCAAGCTCCAAGGGCGTGGTACGACGAGCTCTCAAAATTTCTGGTATCCAAAGGTTTCTCAAAAGGTTCCATTGATCTAACTTTGTTCACTTATAAATATAGGGATGACATTTTTCTTGTGTAGATTTATGTTGATGACATTATTTTAGGGTCTACAAACCCAAAACTTTCAAAATGGTTTGAAAAAGTAATGCACAGCAAATTTGAAATGTCTATGATGGGCGAAATAAAATTCTTTCTAGGAATTCAAGTTCACCAATCCCCAAGTGGTATTTTTATAAACCAAGCTAAGTATTGTCAAGAGATAATCAAAAAGCATGGTATGACTTCATGTGACCCCGTTGGGACACCATTATCAACCACATCGCTAGATGCTGACTTGGAGGGAAATGTCATCGATCAAACGAGATATCGTTCCATGATTGGTTCCCTCATGTACTTGACAGCAAGCAGACCTGATATTGCACATGCTACGTGTTATTTTGCACGTTATTAAGCACGACCCACTGAAAAAGCACCTCAAGGTGGTTAAACGGATCTTTCGGTACCTCAAGAATACCATTCATTTGGGACTCTGGTATCCGAGGGAAACCGGTTTCTTTCTAACGGCCTATTCAGATTTTGATCATGCAGGGTGTCTTGATACACGAAAAAGTACTTCTGGTGGTGCACAATTTCTAGGTTAAGATAAGCTTGTGGGATGGTCTTCCAAGAAGCAGGATTGCACGTCACTTTCATCAGCCGAAGCAGAGTATGTGTCTCTATATGCGTGTTGTGCTCAAGTTCTTTGGATGAGAACACAACTCACGGATTATGGCTTCCACTTTGATAAAGTACCTATGTACTGTGACTCAAAGTCGGCCATATCCATCTCCTGCAATCCGGTACAGCATTCCCGCACGAAGCACATTGATGCCAGATACCACTTCATAAAGGAACAAGTTGAAAGAGGTATCGTTGAACTATACTTTGTTGCAACGGATTACCAATTAGCCGACTTGTTTACGAAAGCTCTGTCGAAAGATAGGTTTGAGTACCTCGTTAGGCAAATTGGTATGAGATGTTTGAATCTAGCAGACCTAGAGATTCTGGCAAAGGTGCCTGCTTGATTTATATATCAAACATCTACCTGTAAATATCATTGAAAAAGCAAAATACAAAAATATAAAACATATAAAAACAAAACACAAAATTAAAAATCTTTCAAAATCCAAAATATTCTTCTCGACATGTCTTTCAGTATCGATAATATGGACGTGCCTAGAAATGTCGCTCAATAACGACACGGGTGTGTACATAAAGCTCGAATGAAAGTTGTAAATATTTTTCAGAACATGTCATTTCTTATTTTAATAAAGGAAATTGTCTATTTTGGACAATATTTCCAACAACGGGTAGATCAATCTATCACGGGTTGAGCTAGTCACAAAACATTCAATGTTTTGAGCTCAACACAATGGCTTGTAATCACTTTCAGATTGCAACCCGGATCTAAATTCACGGGGGAGTGTACGATTTTGTACTCTTACCCTTAGCAAAAGAAGTTAAATCTTCTTACACTTGAGTGGATTCGTCAAGACATTCAAAGTCTATGAACTCAAGTTTATGCTTTAGAAAAACCTTTTCGACAAAAAGAACTGATTTTTCAAAAAGCGTTGAACACAATTTTTTCAAGAATTTCTCAATGATATTCAAAATCTTTCAAAAATTATGTGTTCAACAACTCCCATCCTCAAAAAGCGAAATGTGGATCATATCCTCACAATGACAATTCAATTGGATCAATTTTTGAGGGGGAGCATTCATGCAAAAGATTAACACATCTTTCTCCCAAAGATTTTCAAGACTATTTTTCAAAATATATTTTAATCAAATTTGGTATCTCTAATATCAAACGATTTTATATATTAGAGATAGGGGAGAAAATATGATTAAAATGTGATCTAAAGAATCAAGCACTTTAACTCTTACCCACATGCGCAAAATGTCTACTTAAATTCTTTCGCATTTTAATGCACATGTGAAGGGGGAGCATTTCTGAAACGACAAAACTAGCAAGGTGTTAAATGTTTTTCAAACACTTTGTTATAATTTAAAGTGGTTTTCGTGGTTACGATCAAATACCCACAACATCTTTAATTCACGACGTTATTGGTGTCAAAAGGGTGGTTAGGTTAAGTCCTATGATCCAACTAGAGCCGGAGGGATCTTCCCAGGGACAATCCAATAGATTATTAGAAGTCCTTAGGAAAGATGGAGTAGAATGTGAACAAAGCTGAATGCCGACTAAGTACTGATGATAGCACTGGAACAATCACAACAAGGTGCTATTAATGATGTCTTGGTAAGCATTGAAGGGGTTGAAGAATGAAAAAGAAATGTAAGGATAAAGGGTCTAAAGAAAGAAGCCCTCCATACAACTTAGACAGAAACCGGGTCAACTCATCATGAAGACAAACTCATCATGGACCCAGTGATGTATGCACAACCCTTTCCTAGCTACTCAGGCTTCTCTCAAAAGAAGTTTGTTTTATTGTCACGGAGAACAACATGACTTCTATTGACTTTCTCACTTCGAGATAGTTGATATTGAATAGGTGGCATCTGCTACAGCCTCCGACCACTAAAAGTGCACAAATCGAGTCTAGAGCCAAGAGATCAATCAAATCTCGTTAGGACACACGGATGAAGATCAAGAGAGTCCTACGCTATATCCTTGCGATATTGCTAGAACACTCAGAGTGATACTACTTAGTATTCACAATGATGAGTGGAAATCCTTCCAGTGTTAACATCAAACAGCACTGCGGTAGGTCATATGTAAGATTCTATATGAATTGAACATGTGCAAAACTGAAAAGCAACAGTGGTTTGATTCTGAATTGATTCAAACTCGTTTCAGGTTTCTACGCATAATCTTTATGGTCTTTCCAGAACATTCAGAGTGATATTCATTAATATTCACAATGACGAATGGAAATCCTTCTAGCGTCAACGTCAAACAGCGCTACGGTAGGTGACTTGTGAGATTCTTATGAATCAAGCTTGTGTCAACTGGAAAGCAACAATGGTAAGATTCTTTATGAATCACACTTGTTCCAGGAATTTGAATTGACGACTTTAATCAAGAGGATATATATCCAATTGATTCACTCTTTATGTTCGCAGTCTTGCTTTGAGACGGTCGAGTAAAGAGAACGGCTAGTACAGCCGTGAAACCCTGTCAAGGAGATTCTTAATTGAATCTACCTAATCACAGGTACGGTATCTAATATCGTATAACGGTCTTCACCGACCGGAGGTAAAACACTACCAATTTAGGACGAATGTCAAAGCCATTCAGTCCGTGTCTATGTTTTGTCTCGAGAAGGTGGCGTTACGGTGTACTTAGCAAAGTCAAAGATTCAAAAACCACATTCTCATGCCTAAAGACATATTCAACAATTAATAGTGTGAGCATGTGGATGAAGACACAAGATCGCAAGATGGCAAAGACAAGTCAAGGATGATTTGAAGATCTCAAACTTAAAGACAAAGTTGAAAGACAACGACAAAGGCTCAAAGATCAAAGCATGAAGGAACAAGACTATGATTACACGTTCAAGGCTCATTTATGGCGAGATTAGTAATCCCTACAAATTTTCTAAATGACCAAGGTTTATGACCTCTCATTGGGGGAGATTGTTCGCCTCAAAATATTGAGTCAAACAAGAATGCTCGGTCATATGGTTATTATGTATCGTATTTTAGAACGTTGTAATAGGTAGTATATTAGTCGTGTTATATGGGCTTAACTTTAGGCTAAAGTTCATTAATAAGTAACTAAAGCCCAAAAGGAAAGCCCAGCCCAAACCATATAGTCCATAAAGAAGCCCGCATGTGGGTGGAATAAATATACCCTTCCTAGCATGTTAGGAAGGGTGTTGGTCATTTCATTTTTCTCTAATCTAATATCACCTAGTTTCTCCAACCATTTCTATCTACTTTCTCTCACTACTTTCTCTCTCTAAAATTCATCTCATATCTAACTTTCTTTCTTCATAAATTCGTATTATATCGTCATAATATTAGGGACAACAATTTTGATCTTTGATTTATTGCAAGGAATCGTGTGTGTTCATCCTTCTTGATTTTACGTAATCGGTATAACCTTTAACCTTTTCTTTTTTTATGTTTTGATTTATATAATCACATAAAATCATGATGTTTTTAATAAACTAATTAAAAACAAGTAATAAAAACATGTTCTAATCATGGGGTTTAAATCAATCAAGGGTTTAGGGGTGTTTGTTGTCTAGCCGACGCCTAACCGAGCCCCAAGGGGGTCTCGGCTTGGCTTATTTTCACACCATCGAGACCTTAAGGTCTCGGTTTGGTGGTGGTTGTGTCACTGATAGGTGTGAAGACCCATCCTTTTACCACTTAACTACAATAATAACCAAGCCAAAACGTGTATTTTATGACTTAAATGTCGGAATTATGCGTGGTTTGTTTTTTTGTTGTGATTTAGGATCAAAATATGAAAATGGAGGAAAACACGGGCTTTCACGGTCTTTTATCGAAGAAAAAGACAAAAGACGAAGTCAAAAGATCAAGAGTGCTAAAAGAACGGAAGTCCAAGGCCAATTCTGAAGATTTATCGAAGAAAAAGTCTAAAGACGGAAGTTTAATAAAAGCCGAATAACTCAAGTCTAAATTAATGAAGAAATTACAAGACGAGTTTATTAATCCCAAGACAAAGTCGAAAAAGTCGAAGAATTAAGAAGACGAAAAGACGTGAAGAAGAAGAATAACCAACCCATGCTTAGTCTTTCCTAATCCCCTATAAATACCCTCCTAATGCCACCATTAGGAGGTGTTAGCTAATTTGACACATTAGTCTTTCCACCTTATTTTCATGTCATTTTACTTACTTGTCAATTTACATTCCTTGTCTTGCACCTTAACTCCTTTAATTCCAAGTAAGTTTAATCTTTACTTTTGTTGTTTAATCTTTTCTTTAATCAAGTTTTATATTAATTTCTCCTTCTACCTTTCTTATTTTTGTTAATATTTATGCTTATTATCTTATTGTCATGCTTATTTGATTAATGGTTATGTTTTTATGTGTTTGGATGTGTTAGCTTATTGATTTCATAGCTTATTGTATGTTTGATTTGATTTTAGTTAAGTTTTTATTATTTGTTTTATTAAAAGTTGATTTTTAATTTTTAATTTTATTAGTGTTTTTCAAGTTTTTGATTTGTGGTTGAATTAGTTTTTCTTAAAAGTGTTCTAGATTAAGTTTTGGTAGATTGCTTATTTGATTTTAGCTTATTCCTATGCTTATCTTCTGTTTTTTATAGTACTGTTTCTGTTTCCTTACTATTTCGGAAAAGGGTTTTGTTTTCCGAAAACGCACCTTTTTCTGAAATAGCAATTATTCCGAACTTTGCCTTTTCTTTGAATTTGTGTTTTTATGTATTCATCATTTCTCTGAATTTATCCTTTTTCCGGAATTATTACTTTTTCTGAAATTTCCATTTTTCCGAAGATATCATTTTTCCGAAAATTCTATTTTTTCTGAAAACCTCATTTTTCCGAAGATTCCATTTTTCCGAAATAGCCATTTTTCTGAAATTCCTAAAATTTCTGAAAAGATTATTTTTTCGAAATTTTTACTTTTTCTGAATTCGTCATTTTTCCGAAGATACATTTTTTCCGAAATAGTCATTTTTCCGAAATTATCATTTCTCTGAATTTGTTGTTTTTCCGAAGATTCATCTGAAAACATTTTATTCCCAAAAAGCCATTATTCCGAAAAACTTGATTTTCCGAAAATATGTTTATTCCGAAGAAATGTAATCTCTGAAATGTACTGTAGCTTTTCCGAAATTATTATTGTTCCTGCTTGCTTGATTTAATTTCTTGTTTTAGTTTTAGTTTCAAGTTTTCAAAGTTTCCTAGTTTTAATTTTTAGAGAGAAAGTGACAGTTTTTCTCGTTTTACTTTTAGCCTATTTTAATTACGTTCTGCATTTTTATTACATTGTCAATTTAATTTTTCGTCTCGCTTTTATTTTCTGTCATTTAATTCATTTACTTTTAAATGTTTTAATATTGCACCATTTACATTTTAATTAGTTTTAGATTTAAATTACCGTCATTTACGTTAAAGTCTTGCATTTTAATTACACTACAACGACACAATCTTTGTTTCACCAAAAGACAGCTGAGTCGCACGTTTACCAATAATCAATTCGATTAGACCACTTCAACGAACTTAATTTTTATACTGGCTAAAAGCTTTGTATTAAATGGCGCCGCTGCCGGCTCTTTTCGTTAAGATTAACGGTTTTCTGTGAGAGACGCGTTGCTTTTTTGGATCCGTTCATTCGTTAGCGTTAGTTTTCTTGCTTAAAAATTGTCAAAAATCCATAAAAATTAAAAATTTTCAAAAATCCAAAAACATTTTATTTTCTTTATAGTGTATATATATTGTCTATTGCTTTGGTATTGTTTTCTTTTGTTTTTGCAGGTGTATGCGTACTAGATCTTCAACTTATCCAGAGCCCGAGACTCGTGAAGATTTAGCTATGGTATGTGTGAACAACAACAATAACCCACCGCACCTCAACAATAACAACAACAATGTTCTTCCACAGCCCGATCTTCGGATAATGGAGGAGCTTTGTCAACCAACAATGTTTGGACGAGGAGGACCGATTGCGCCGATGCAAATCACGGCTCTGGAGTTTTTGTTGAAGCATCACATGATCCAACAAGTGAAAACTAACCCTTTTCGCGGATTGCCGGATGATGATGCCAACAAGCACCTCGAAAAATTCATTACTATTACTCAAAGCATGAAGTTGCCCGGTGTTACTATGGATGTCCTTCGCCTACAGTTCTTTCCACATACTTTATCCCACCACGCCGAAAAATGGTTTGATCGTCTCCCGAAGAATTCCATTCATACTTGGGACGACATGACTCAACGATTTTTGTCGCGCTACTTTCCACCATCCATGGTCACGAGCCTTCGAAATCAAATCAGCGGTTTCATGCAGGAACCTGATGAATCTCTCTTTGATTCTTGGGAAAGATATAATGTTTTGATCGATCGATGTCCAAACCACAATATGCTCCCCGTTACCTTAATTGATACTTTCTACAATGGTTTGACTTTTCGTGATCGTGATACGATTAATGCAGCCGCCGGTGGCACATTTATGAAAAGAAGACCTGAGGAGTGTAGAGAGCTTATTGAGAACATGACTACTCATCACAAAAATTGTGATTCCTCCGCTTCTTCAAGGAACAACCCGAGAGTCAATGTTTCTTCTACTTCAGCAAACCCCGATATGACCAAATTCACCTACATGATGGCCGAAATGAACAAAAATATCTTGCTCATCGCTACAAACCAACAACAATAAGTTAAAGCTGTAGCAATTTCTTGTGAGACTTGCGGTGGTCCTCATCCATACACCGATTGTCCTTCTACTCAAGGCAATCCGGAAAATGTGTATGCGGCTTATGGTAACTATTCACCGGAAAATTACCAAGCCCGACCTCAAGGTGATCGGAATTTGCTAAGTTACCGTTCTAACAACTATCTTTCACCCGGTTTTTCTCCTCAAAACCAAAACCCCAACAACTACAATAGAAGCAACCAAATCCCACCTAGAGCTTCTAATCCTTATCACCCACCCGCTCAACAAGCCCCACCTATTAATCAAGATGTCGACGTCTTAATGAGAACCCAAGGAGAGCAAATTAAGAATCTGCAAAGCCAAATTATCAATTTGAAAGGGGATATCACCAAGCAAGGTAATGACATTAGATCCGAGCTTCGACATGATATACAAACCTCCTTTAGCACTCAAACTAATGATTTGAAGAATATGCTGGCTAGTTTCTTATCAACAACTCAACCCTCTACTTCGGGTTCTCTACCTTCAAACACCGTCACCAACCCGAGAGCGAATGTGAGTGCTATTACTACACGTAGTGGAGCAACCGTAGTAGGACCATCTATCCATCCCCCAGTTACTCCATCTACACCGTCTCCACCACCATTTATCCCTCCTACTCCCACGTCGAGTATTAGTTCACCATTACCATCTCTGTCTCATCATGAAGAAATACCCAAGAAGAACCCTTCACCAACCCCACCTTCCACCTCTAAACCCTCAACTTTTCAACCTGTACCTGCTACACCTACACCTACACCTTCCACTTATAAACCGAATATTCCTTATCCTTCTCGCTTGGACAAGCCTAACTTGCTAACTAAGGATGACATTCAAGTGTCGAACTATTTGAAGATGATCTCTACAATGAATTTCAACATTAGCCTTGTTGAAGCACTTGTCCACATGCCAAAATTTGTCAAAGCATTCAAGGAATTGCTTAACAAGAAGGAAAAGCTGGTTGAGCTCGCCAACACACACTTAAATGAAAACTGTTCTGCAGTTATTCTTAAAGAACTTCCGGAAAAACTTGGAGATCCCGATCGTTTTGTGTTGCCTTGAATTTTTAACAAAACCGAAGAATTTACTGCCCTAGCTGATCTCAGGGAAATTATTAATTTGATGCCTTTAAGTGTTTGGACAACACTATCATTACCCGACCTTACACCAACGAAGATGACTCTTGAGCTTGCAAATCGCACTCTCGCTTACCCCATTGGTATTGCCGAAGATGTGTTCATTAAAGTTGGCACCTTCACTTTTCCGGTCGACTTTGTTGTTGTTGATTATGAAATGGACCCTCGTATTCCTTTAATACTTGGTCGGCCATTCTTGCGAACCGAAAGAGCTTTAGTTGATGTTGCCGAAGGTGAGTTAATTTTAAGGGTCGGGAATGAACAACAAGTGTTCAAAATGGGGAAGATCACAAACACATCCTATGGAAGAGAATCAGCGAATATGATTAATGTGCTTGATGATTTTGTCGTCTACAACAATCCTCTATTCGACTCTTTCTATGATAATCCACTGTTCCAAGATGATGTGGATGATTCTCTCTCCAATTCTGATCCTCCACCAATTTATGATTCTCCACCGATCTATGATGCTTATGATGATGATTCTAATTCCGATGGAGATGATTATGATGATTTTCTTCTGAGTATCCAGACATGCCCACTTATGATGATTTTGATGAGACTGATACTCTTTCGAGTGATTCTTCACATGATGAAGATCCTCCGCCAACCATGCTTAATCCTACTTTGGATGACTAATCATTTGAGGAAGACTTTGCTACTTTTCTCAACACATACTTCCCAAATGAGAGTGATGCTCCTCCTTTGGAATTTGATGATTATGGTCTTTATCCTACTTTGGATATTAAGAAACCCGCTTCAAAGGAGAAAAAGCCGGCGTCAGCAGCACTTATGTCTTAACTCCTCTATCCTCCTTCTGAGGATGAGATTGCTAGATTTATGATCGGATCTTCTTCAAGATCTGTTGAGCCTGAGTGTTATTTTCCCCTAAAGGAAAAGGTGTTCGACCCCGGTATTGCATTTTTTAAGCCATCTCAGTATCCATCTGATGAAATAAAAGGAAAAATCTTTGGAACTTATGGTGATATGCTTACACTTCACCCTTAGTTACCACCGTGCTCAATCGCTGCTTAAGGGAACCTTGCCTACTCTTCTTTGGCTTGCCTTGTTTGCTTTAAGCTTGTGCTACTTGATGGACGAAAACCATGTCTTTGATCTCGGTGGATGTGTTTCAAGCTTCTTCCTATACTAATCAAGGTCGAGTCAAGCTCACGACTCGGTTAACAAAAACAAGCGCTTCTCAGGAGGCAACCCGCAGTATGTATCCTTTTTCTCTTATTTTTATCATAAGTGTAGGGGGAGACCCTAGTATGTTGTTTGTTGTCTTCTTTCTAATCATGTACAGGGATTCGAGCTTTCAAAGATCTATTCTTGATGACTTTTGACGACCCGTGATTCCGTGTACCCGTCTTCCCGGTTCTATCCTAAACTCTTTTGATTCTCTATTTTATATTATTCAATACTGAAATAGGAATCACTTTAGTTGTCTCTTCCTTAGCAAGATTTAAACAAAGTGCACAATGTCCTAAGTGTAGGGGATGTTACTTCTACATGCTTAAACATTGAGGACAATGTTTATATTAAGTGTAGGGGGACTTCTATCGAAGTTAAGTGGCCTTTTCCATGTATTTGTCCTCATTTTAACCGGAAAATCAATTTTTCGACATTTTTCAATATTTTTAATCTATTTTGGCCTATTAGTTTTTCTTTTGTTATAGTTATTTTCTTTCTTTGCTAGAATAAACTTTTAATAAAGTGGTTTTAATTTTTAAACGTTGTGAATCTTTTGACTCAACCCGAGTTTACTTATCTAAGTTTACTCTAGCTAGTATCCTTAACGTGTTTAAGTCAAGTTTTGCTAGGCTTTTATATAGGGAGCTTTAAAACGCGAAAGTCTTAACACTCACGGGTTAAGAACAAGAACTTTTCGCAATTCCTATAATTGATCCTAGAGAGTCGTTTATCAAGGGAACTTTAAAATGCGATTTCTAAACTTGAAAAAGTCTAAGAATTTGCAAGATCCTATAGATGACTCGAAAACCCAAAACTTTGATTTAATTGGCTAAGCATCCACGAGTCTCATTCCTTGAGATTTTAAACTGTGGAGGACGAGAGATGATAGAGTCAATTATAAGTTTGGTATTCTTTCGTGAATTTATGTCAGTTGATTATAAGCCTATTCTCCCATCGCTTTTTAATAAAGTTAATTGCAATAAGTAAGGTTGTACGATTTGAAAAGTTACTTAGCTTCTAGCCCAAGATCGTTTAAAAGTTGCTCGGTATTAATTAGAGTTCAAAGCCAAGGCATAACTTATTGAAGCGGGATGCGAAGATTGGCGAGTCCGAAAAGGCCCTAACAAGGCATGAGGGCTACATTTTGTTGCTAAAGATCCAAAAGTGATGTGAAGAATCATTTATCGAAAATCAATATGAAGGATCGAGACACACGACGAAAAGCAAGTACTCCCCAAAAGATCATGGAGAAGTCTATCCGAAAAGACCCTAGCAAGGTATGAGGATAAATAGATCCAAGTCCTAAAGGGAGGCGGATCGTTGTATATCAAAATCCCAAATAAAGATTGGAGAAAATGAAGAAGTCGTGGTCCAAGTATGAAGAATCTCTCAAAACTTCAAGTGAAGAAATTCCTATTACGGAGAGAAGACCATTATTTCATGAACGTCTCTCAAGATTTGAAGTATGAAGTCAATGCCAAATATCAGTCCGAGAAAGGTCTCAAATCGTGAAGCGAGTTATGCCAAGACATGAACTTTATGAGGTCCCGAGAAGCAGTTTTAAAAGATTTTGTCCTTTAGCTAACTATTGATTAAATCGTCCTACTTTATTTTCAGCCTAAATAACTATCGAAATAAGTCAACAATGCATCCTCGTGATCATTCAAGACAATAATAAAATATAAGAGATACACCTAGGAATAAGGGAGTCTAAGTAAATAATTGGCCCACATGAGTTCATGTTAGTTTTCTAACTTATAATAACAATGATCTCGTTTTAAGCTTGGTTTGGGGAACGTGAAACTTGAGGATGATAATCATTCACGATATTCTAAAACCCCAAGGTAAGTTGTTGATCTTTTTACTTATTTCCTTCTTTTAAATATTCTGTCTCTTTAATAAAGGCCAATGTGGATTGATTATCATGGAAAATTTAAAACTTGCTTTGTAATTAATACATTGCATAAGGACATTGCAATGATCAAGTGTAGGGGATTTGATAGGTGTGTAAACACCCATCCTTTTACCACTTAACTACAATAATAACCAAGCCAAAGCGTGTATTTTATGACTTAAATGTCGGAATTATGCATGGTTTGTGTTTTTGTTGTGATTTAGGAACAAAATGTGAAAAGGGAGGAAAGCACAGGCTTTCACGGGCTTTTATCGAAGAAAAAGACAAAAGACGAAGTCAAAAGATCAAGAGTGCTAAAAGAACGGAAGTCCAAGGCCAATTCTGAAGATTTATCTAAGAAAAAGTCTAAAGACGGAAGTTTAATAAAAGCCGAAGAACTCAAGTCTAAATTAATGAAGAAATTACAAGACGAGTTTATTAATCCCGAGACAAAGTCAAAAAAGTCGAAGAATTAAGAAGATGAAAAGACGTGAAGAAGAAGAATAACCAACACATGCTTAGTCTTTACCTAATTTGACACATTAGTCTTTCCACCTTATTTTCATGTCATTTTACTTACTTGTCAATTTACATTCCTTGTCTTGCACCTTAATTCCTTTAATTCCAAGTAAGTTTAATCTTTACTTTTGTTGTTTAATCTTTTCTTTAATCAAGTTTAATATTAATCTCTCCTTCTACCTTTCTTATTTTTGTTAATCTTTATGCTTATTATCTTATTGTCATGCTTATTTGATTAATGGTTATGTTTTTATGTGTTTGGATGTGTTAGCTTATTGATTTGATAGCTTATTGTGTGTTTGATTTGATTTAAGTTAAGTTTTTATTAGTTTGTTTTATTAAAAGTTGATTTTTAATTTTTAATTTTATTAGTGTTTTTCAAGTTTTTGATTTGTGGTTGAATTAGTTTTTCTTAAAAGTATTTTAGATTAAGTTTTGGTAGATTGCTTATTTGATTTTAGCTTATTCGTATGCTTATCTTCTGTTTTTTATAGTACTATTTCTGTTTCCTTACTATTTCGGAAAAGGGTTTTGTTATCCGAAAACACACCTTTTTCTGAAATAGCAATTATTCCGAACTTTGCCTTTTCTCTGAATTTGTGTTTTTATGTATTCATCATTTCTCTGAATTTATACTTTTTCCGAAATTATTACTTTTTCTGAAATTTTCATTTTTCCGAAGATATCATTTTTCCGAAAATTCTATTTTTTCTGAAAACCTCATTTTTCCGAAGATTCCATTTTACCGAAATAGCCATTTTTCCGAAATTCCTAAAATTTCTGAAAAGATTATTTTTCCGAAATTTTTACTTTCTGAATTCGTCATTTTTCCGAAGATACATTTTTTCTGAAATAGTCATTTTTCCGAAATAATCATTTTTCTGAATTTATTGTTTTTCCGAAGATTCTCTGAAAACATTTTATTCCGAAAAAGCCATTATTCCGAAAAACTTGTTTTTCCGAAAATATGTTTATTCCGAAGAAATGTAATCTCTGAAATGTACTGTAGCTTTTCCGAAATTATTATTGTTCCTGCTTGCTTGATTTAATTTCTTGTTTTAGTTTTAGTTTCAAGTTTTCAAAGTTTCCTAGTTTTAATTTTTAGAGAGAAAGTGACAGTTTTTCTCGTTTTACTTTTAGCCTATTTTAATTACGTTATGCATTTTTATTACATTGTCAATTTAATTTTTCGTCACGCTTTTATTTTCTGTCATTTAATTCATTTACTTTTAAATGTTTTAATATTGCACCATTTACATTTTAATTAGTTTTAGATTTAAATTACCGTCATTTACGTTAAAGTCTTGCATTTTAATTACACTACAACGACACAATCTTTGTTTCACCAAAAGACAGCTGAGTCGCACGTTTACCAATAATCAATTCGATTAGACCACTTCAACGAACTTAATTTTTATACTGGCTAAAAGCTTTGTATTAAATGGCGCCGCTGCCGGCTCTTTTCGTTAAGATTAACGGTTTTCTGTGAGAGACGCGTTGCTTTTTGGGATCCGTTCATTCGTGAGCGTTATTTTTCTTGCTTAAAAATTGTCAAAAATCCATAAAAAATAAAAATTTTCAAAAATCCAAAAACATTTTATTTTCTTTATAGTGTATATATATTGTCTATTGCTTTGGTATTGTTTTCTTTTGTTTTTGCAGGTGTATGCGTACTAGATCTTCAACTTATCCAGAGCCCGAGACTCGTGAAGATTTAGCTATGGCAGGTGTGAACAACAACAATAACCCACCGCACCTCAACAATAACAACAACAATGTTCTTCCACAGCCCGATCTTCGGATAATGGAGGAGCTTTGTCAACCAACAATGTTTGGACGAGGAGGAACGATTGCGCCGATGCAAATCACGGCTCTTGAGTTTTCGTTGAAGCATCACATGATCCAACAAGTGCAAACTAACCCTTTTCGCGGATTGCCGGATGATGATGCCAACAAGCACCTCGACAAATTCATTACTATTACTCAAAGCATGAAGTTGCCCGGTGTTACTATGGATGTCCTTCGCCTACAGCTCTTTCCACATACTTTATCCCACCACGCCGAAAAATGGTTTGATCGTCTCCCGAAGAATTCCATTCATACTTGGGACGACATGACTCAACGATTTTTGTCGCGCTACTTTCCACCATCCATGGTCACGAGCCTTCGAAATCAAATCAACGGTTTCATGCAAGAACCTGATGAATCTCTCTTTGATGCTTGGGAAAGATATAATGTTTTGATCGATCGATGTCCAAACCACAATATGCTCCCCGTTACCTTAATTGATACTTTCTACAATGGTTTGACTTTTCGTGATCGTGATACGATTAATGCAGCCGCCGGTGGCACATTTATGAAAAGAAGACCTGAGGAGTGTAGAGAGCTTATTGAGAACATGACTACTCATCACAAAAATTGGGATTCCTCCGCTTCTTCAAGAAACAACCCGAGACTCAATGTTTCTTCTACTTCAGCAAACCACGATATGACCGAATTCACCTGCATGATGGCCAAAATGAACAAAAATATCTTGCTCATCGCTACAAACCAACAACAACAAGTTAAAGCTGTAGCAATTTCTTGTGAGACTTGCGGTGGTCCTCATCCATACACCGATTGTCCTTCTACTCAAGGCAATCCGGAAAATGTGTATGCGGCTTATGGTAACTATTCACCGGAAAATTACCAAGCCCGACCTCAAGGTGATCGGAATTTGCTAAGTTACCGTTCTAACAACTATCTTTCACCCGGTTTTTCTCCTCAAAACCAAAACCCCAACAACTACAATAGAAGCAACCAAATCCCACCTAGAGCTTCTAATCCTTATCACCCACCCGCTCAACAAGCCCCACCCATTAATCAAGATGTCGACGCCTTAATGAGAACCCAAGGAGAGCAAATTAAGAATCTGCAAAGCCAAATTATCAATTTGAAAGGGGATATCACCAAGCAAGGTAATGACATTAGATCCGAGCTTCGACATGATATACAAACCTCCTTTAGCACTCAAACTAATGATTTGAAGAATATGCTGGCTAGTTTCTTATCAACAACTCAACCCTCTACTTCGGGTTCTCTACCTTCAAACACCGTCACCAACCCGAGAGCGAATGTGAGTGCTATTACTACACACAGTGGAGCAACCGTAGTAGGACCATCTATCCATCCCCCAGTTACTCCATCTACACCATCTCCACCACCATTTATCCCTCCTACTCCCACGCCGAGTATTAGTTCACCATTACCGTCTCTGTCTCATCATGAATAAATACCCAAGAAGAACCCTTCACTAACCCCAGCTTCCACCTCTAAACCCTCAACTTCTCAACCTGTACCTGCTACACCTACACCTTCCACTTATAAACCGAATATTCCTTATCCTTCTCGCTTGGACAAGCCTAACTTGCTAACTAAGGATGACATTCAAGTGTCGAACTATTTGAAGATGATCTCTCAAATGAATTTCAACATTAGCCTTGTTGAAGCACTTGTCCACATGCCAAAATTTGTCAAAGCATTCAAGGAATTGCTTAACAAGAAGGAAAAGCTGGTTGAGCTCGCCAACACACGCTTAAATGAAAACTGTTCTGCAGTTATTCTTAAAGAAATTCTGGAAAAACTTGGAGATCCCGGTCGTTTTGTGTTGCCTTGCATTTTTAACAAAACCGAAGAATTTACTGCCCTAGCTGATCTCGGGGCAAGTATTAATTTGATGCCTTTAAGTGTTTGGACAGCACTATCATTACCCGACCTTACACCAACAAAGATGACTCTTGAGCTTGCAAATCGCACTCTCGCTTACCCCATTGGTATTGTCGAAGATGTGTTCATTAAAGTTGGCACCTTCACTTTTCTGGTCGACTTTGTTGTTGTTGATTATGAAATGGACCCTCGTATTCCTTTAATACTTGGTCGGCCATTCTTGCGAACCGAAAGAGCTTTAGTTGATGTTGCCGAAGGTGAGTTAATTTTAAGGGTCGGGAATGAACAACAAGTGTTCAAAATGGGGAAGATCACAAACACATCCTATGGAAGAGAATCAGCGAATATGATTAATGTGCTTGATGATTTTGTCGTCTACAACAATCCTCTATTCGACTCTTTCTATGATAATCCACTGTTCCAAGATGATGTGGATGATTCTCTCTCCAATTCTGATCCTCCACCATTTTATGATTCTCCACCGATCTGTGATGCTTATGATGATGATTCTAGTTCCGATGGAGATGATTATGATGATTTTCTTCTGAGTATCCAGACATGCCCACTTATGATGATTTTGATGAGGCTGATACTCTTTCGAGTGATTCTTCACATGATGAAGATCCTCCGCCAACCATGCTTAATCCTACTTTGGATGACTACTCATTTGAGGAAGACTTTGCTACTTTTCTCAACACATACTTCCCAAATGAGAGTGATGCTCCTCCTTTGGACTTTGATGATTATGGTCTTTATCCTACTTTGGATATGAAGAAACCCGCTTCAAGGGAGAAGAAGCCAGCCGACACCGATATCAGCAGTACTTATGTCTTAACTCCTCTATCCTCCTTCTGAGGATGAGATTGCTAGATTTATGATCGGATCTTCTTCAAGATCTGCTGAGCCTGAGTGTTATTTTCCCCTAAAGGAAAAGGTGTTCGACCCTGGTATTGCATTTTTTAAGCCATCTCAGTATCCATCTGATGAAATAAAAGGAAAAATCTTTGGAACTTATGGAGATATGCTTACACTTCACCCTTGCTACCACCGTGCTCAATCGCTGCTTAAGGGAACCTTGCCTATTCTTCTTTGGCTTGCCTTGTTTGCTTTAAGCTTGTGCTACTTAATGGACGAAAACCATGTCTTTGATCCCGGTGGATGTGTTTCAAGCTTCTTCCTATACTAATCAAGGTCGAGTCAAGCTCACGACTCGGTTAACAAAAACAAGCGCTTCTGGGGAGGCAACCCGCAGTATCTATCCTTTTTCTCTTATTTTTATCATAAGTGCAGGGGGAGACCCTAGTATATTGTTTGTTGTCTTCTTTCTAATCATGTACAGGGATTCGAGCTTTCAAAGATCCATTCTTGATGACTTTTGACGACCCATGATTCCGTGTACCCGTCTTCCTGGTTCTATCCTAAACTCTTTTGATTCTCTATTTTATAATATTCAATACTGAAATAGGAATTACTTTAGTTGTCTCTTCCTTAACAAGATTTAAACAAAGTGCACAATGTCCTAAGTGTAGGGGATGTTACTTCCACATGCTTAAACATTAAGGACAATGTTTATATTAAGTGTAGGGGGGACTTCTATCGAAGTTAAGTGGCCTTTTCCATGTATTTGTCCTCATTTTAACCGGAAAATCAATTTTTCGACATTTTTCAAAATTTTTAATCTATTTTGGCCTATTAGTTTTTCTTTTGTTATAGTTATTTTCTTTCTTTGCTAGAATAAATTTTTAATAAAGTGATTTTAATTTTTAAACGTTGTGAATCTTTTGACTCAACCCGAGTTTACTATTCTAAGTTTACTCTATCTAGTATCCTTAACGTGTTTAAGTCAAGTTTTGCTAGGCTTTTATATAGGGAGCTTTAAAACGCGAAAGTCTTAACACTCACGGGTTAAGAACAAGAACTTTTCGCAAGTTCCTATAATTGATCCTAGAGAGTCGTTTATCAAGGGAACTTTAAAATGCGATTTCTAAACTTGAAAAAGTCTAAGAATTTGCAAGATCCTATAGATGACTCGAAAACCCAAAACTTTGATTTAATTGGCTAAGCATCCACGAGTCTCATTCCTTGAGATTTTAAACTGTGGAGGACGAGAGATGATAGAGCCAATTATAAGTTTGGTATTCTTTCGTGAATTTATGTGAGTTGATTATAAGCCTATTCTCCCATCGCTTTTTAATAAAGTTAATTGCAATAAGTAAGGTTGTACGATTTGAAAAGTTACTTAGCTTCTAGCCCAAGATCGTTTAAAAGTTGCTCGGTATTAATTAGAGTTCATAGCCAAGGCATAACTTATTGAAGCGGGATGCGAAGATTGGCGAGTCCGAAAAGGCCCTAACAAGGCATGAGGGCTACATTTTGTTGCTAAAGATCCAAAAGTGATGTGAAGAATCATTTATCGAAAATCAATATGAAGGATCGAGACACACGACGAAAAGCAAGTACTCCCCAAAAGATCATGGAGAAGTCTATCCGAAAAGACCCTAGCAAGGTATGAGGATAAATAGATCCAAGTCCTAAAAGGAGGCGGATCGTTGTATATCAAAATCCCAAATAAAGATTGGAGAAAAATGAAGAAGTCGTGGTCCAAGTATGAAGAATCTCTCAAAACTTCAAGTGAAGAAATTCCTATTATGAAGAGAAGACCATTATTTCATGAACATCTCTCAAGATTTGAAGTATGAAGTCAATGCCAAATATCAGTCCGAGAAAGGTCTCAAATCGTGAAGCGAGTTATGCCAAGATATGAACTTTATGAGGTCCCGAGAAGCAGTTTTAAAAGATTTTGTCCTTTAGCTAACTATTGATTAAATCGTCCTACTTTATTTTCAGCCTAAATAACAATCAAAATAAGTCAACAATGCATCCTCGTGATCATTCAAGACAATAATAAAATATACGAGATACACCTAGGAATAAGGGAGTCTAAGTAAATAATTGGCCCACATGAGTTCATGTTAGTTTTCTAACTTATAATAACAATGTTCTCGTTTTTAAGCTTGGTTTGGGGAACGTGAAACTTGAGGATGATAATCATTCACTATATTCTAAAACCCTAAGGTAAGTTGTTGATCTTTTTACTTATTTCCTTCTTTTAAATATTCTGTCTCTTTAATAAAGGCAAATGTGGATTGATTATGATGGAAAATTTAAAACTTGCTTTGTAATTAATACATTGCATGAGGACATTGCAATGGTCAAGTGTAGGGGATTTGATAGGTGTGTAAACACCCATCCTTTTACCACTTAACTACAATAATAACCAAGCCAAAACGTGTATTTTATGACTTAAATGTCGGAATTATGCGTGGTTTCTGTTTTTGTTGTGATTTAGGATCAAAATGTGAAAAGGGAGGAAAACACGGGCTTTCACGGGCTTTTATCGAAGAAAAAGACAAAAGACGAAGTCAAAAGATTAAGAGTGCTAAAAGAACGGAAGTCCAAGGCCAATTCTGAAGATTTATCGAAGAAAAAGTCTAAAGACGGAAGTTTAATAAAAGCCGAAGAACTCAAGTCTAAATTAATGAAGAAATTACAAGACGAGTTTATTAATCCCGAGACAAAGTCGAAAAAGTCGAAGAATTAAGAAGACGAAAAGACGTGAAGAAGAAGAATAACCAACACATGCTTAGTCTTTCCTAATCCCCTATAAATACCCTCCCAATGCCACCATTAGTCTTTCTACCTTATTTTCATGTCATTTTACTTACTTGTCAATTTACATTCCTTGTCTTGCACCTTAATTCCTTTAATTCCAAGTAAGTTTAATCTTTACTTTTGTTGTTTAATCTTTTCTTTAATCAAGTTTTATATTAATCTCTCCTTCTACCTTTCTTATTTTTGTTAATCTTTATGCTTATTATCTTATTGTCATGCTTATTTGATTAATGGTTATATTTTTATGTGTTTGTATGTGTTAGCTTATTGATTTGATAGCTTATTGTGTGTTTGATTTGATTTTAGTTAAGTTTTTATTAGTTTGTTTTATTAAAAGTTGATTTTTAATTTTTAATTTTATTAGTGTTTTTCAAGTTTTTGATTTGTGGTTGAATTAGTTTTTCTTAAAAGTGTTTTAGATTAAGTTTTGGTAGATTGCTTATTTGATTTTAGCTTATTCGTATGCTTATCTTCTGTTTTTTATAGTACTGTTTCTGTTTCCTTACTATTTCGGAAAAGGGTTTTGTTTTCCGAAAACACACCTTTTTCTGAAATAGCAATTATTCCGAACTTTGCCTTTTCTCTGAATTTGTGTTTTTATGTATTCATCATTTCTCTGAATTTATCCTTTTTCCAAAATTATTACTTTTTCTGAAATTTCCATTTTTCCGAAGATATCATTTTTCCGAAAATTCTATTTTTTCTGAAAACCTCATTTTTCCGAATATTCCATTTTTCCGAAATTCCTAAAATTTCTGAAAAGATTATTTTTCCGAAATTTTTACTTTTTCTGAATTCGTCATTTTTCCGAAGATACATTTTTTCCGAAATAGTCATTTTTCTGAAATTATCATTTCTCTGAATTTGTTGTTTTTCCGAAGATTTCTCTGAAAACATTTTATTCCGAAAAAGCCATTATTTCGAAAAACTTGTTTTTCCGAAAATATGTTTATTCCGAAGAAATGTAATCTCTAAAATGTACTGTAGCTTTTCCGAAATTATTATTGTTCCTGCTTGCTTGATTTAATTTCTTGTTTTAGTTTTAGTTTCAAGTTTTCAAAGTTTCCTAGTTTTAATTTTTAGAGAGAAAGTGACAGTTTTTCTCGTTTTACTTTTAGCCTATTTTAATTACGTTATGCATTTTTATTACATTGTCAATTTAATTTTTCGTCACGCTTTTATTTTCTTTCATTTAATTCATTTACTTTTAAATGTTTTAATATTGCACCATTTACATTTTAATTAGTTTTAGATTTAAATTACCGTCATTTACGTTAAAGTCTTGCATTTTAATTACACTACAACGACACAATCTTTGTTTCACCAAAAGACATCTGAGTCGCACGTTTACCAATAATCAATTCGATTAGACCACTTCAACGAACTTAATTTTTATACTGGCTAAAAGCTTTGTATTAGTCATAGCAGCAGCAAGGGAAAGAAACCCCGACCTCGGTCGGGGTATGGTGATGGTTACGGGTCCGGTTCATTGGTTTTAATCACGAGTCCGGTTCATGAATCATTTTTCAAGGTTTATGATTTTTACAAGTTATGTTATTTTTTAGACTTAAATTAAATTAATTAAAAGTATGAACATGATTAATTTAATTTACATGACTTAGGTTATTAATATAATTATTAATTTATGAGTTTTAACCTAATTATTTATCTTTAATTAGACTATATAATTAATTAATTATTAAAAACCATGACTTATAATTAATTAATTTACATGACTTAGGTTATATTATTAATAGATAATAATAGATGTTTTAACCTAAGTATTTTACCTTTATTTAATTAAAATCATGTTATGTTTAATTAAATACTTTAACATATAGTTTATTTAATTTACATGTAATAATTAATAAACTATACTATATAATTACATGACTTAGAATATTAATCAGAAAACACTTAAGCTTATGTAATTAGCTTAATTAACCAGCTTATATCTATTTATGGAAACTTTCTATTTTTAGAAACTTATTTATTTAAGGTAGCTAATCTATTTATGGAAACTTTCTATTTTTAGAAACTTATCTATTTTAAGTAGTAATTCTATTTTTGGAAACTTTCTATTTTTGGAAACTTTCTATTTTTGGAAACTTTCTATTTTTAGAAACTTTCTATTTTTTGTAACTTTCTATTTTTGGAAACTTTCTATTTTAGGAAACCTACTATTTTTAGAAAGTTACTTATAATTACATAACAAGTATAATAATACATGAAATACAAGTAATACTTAATAAGAATAGGCAGAATATACGATAAACATGGTATAAAGCTTAAATCAGTAAAACATGACATGAACATATAAAACAAGCTAAGACATGATATAAAATCAGTTACGTACTCAGTAATCATATACTTATACACGTATGTATTTATGTAGCATTAGTGATACCGAAGTAGGACTCTCTTCCGTTCGTCTTCTTCGTTCACTTGACATAAGGTACAGATTCTCCGTCCTTTCAGTATGGACATTCTTTCCTTATTAGGATTCCCCGTATGCAGCCAACTGTTTTCCCTACTATATGTTTTATATGTTTTGATTGCTTATGTTTAATTAGAATACCTAAAGCCATATACATGCATGACCAGTTTTACCTAGTTATGGAGGTACCATAACCATAACACTGGAGGCACCAGTGTTATGACTTCCCCAAGGCGGAGTGATTGCTCGTGGCGTCTCTTTCAGCTTTTGGCCATTTATTATATTATCAGGTGGGGCGTATGGGTGCATCCTAGTTACATGTTTTCAGCTGATTACTCAGTGTGAATGTGGTGTGTGCCTTGCATCCTTCACAGGGAGCTGATCCCTCCTACCCAAAAACCAGTATATTAAATTAGAGGCAACCCCTCTAATTTGCATGACGAGGTCACCCCTCCAAGTATTCATGCACGTTGATATTTCATGACCTATATTGGCTAATGGTAAAATATGTTAAACAGTTTTCACAAGATAAACATAAGTCTTTTCAAACTATAAAACCAGTTTTACTAAGATATAATTGGGTTATCCAGGACTTAGTTTCTTCTGCTGTTTCATGCTTATATGCTTATATTATTCATGCTTTACTTGTACATCCGTGCACTGAGCGTATTGCTCAGCCGTTTTCCTTTTCATGTTCCCAAAACGACAGGTACTCAGGGACGCTCGTAGACTTTAAGCCTACGTGCATATGGACTGGAAGCTTTTTATCCTTCTTTACTATATGCATTTATCTATACTTTGATACTCATTTCATGGACATTGTTTAGTCCTGTCATTTATAATACTTATGTTTGTGTGTGATGAGTTCTACTTTTGGACTACTGATGTTTGATTCCGGTATTTCCTTTATGGTCATGTAATGTTTAGACATTTATCCTTGTATGCTTTGATGACATGCCATAATCACGCGTGACATTCCATTTATCAAAATGGGGTGTTACAATTATGGTATCAGAGCCAAGGCTTTGACCTGTAGGCTCTCAAAACATGACCTGTGATTAGTGGGTAGTCACTATGGTATTCCTAGAACTAACAGTCGGTTTTCATGCATTCATCACTTTCATGCATACATATATATGTCACTGTCGCAGGTTTATGACTAAGTAATGGTTGGTACATGACAGGCCCTATTTAGTCGCATGTGTTTTATCGAAACTTTTAAATTTGGGACCGACCCATAGGCGTCCCCTCGCCATGTCTTTTGTTTTGAGTGAACTGACCATAGGCGTTCACCCTCGAGCATACAAAAGTTTTCATAAAACTGCATCATGCATTCATGTACAAAATTTTCTTGCATAAATTTTTTCTCATGATTTATTGGTATAAATTTTTTTCATGTATATATTTAGGTTTTAATCAGTTAATCATGTATTTTATGTTATATTGTCAGATGGTTCTCACACGCGAGCAGGAACAACTCAATGCAGCAATCCAAGCTGCAATGCAAGCTTTGCTTCCTCAGCTGAGGAACGACATCAGGGCTGAGGTTCAGGCTGCCAACAATCAGCAGCATCACCCAGCACCTCCTCCTCCTCCTACATCGACATTGGCTACATGGCTAGAGAGATTCAACAAGCTCCGTCCTCGAGCTTTCGAGAGAACAGATAACCCCAATAAAGCGGAAAGCTGGTTGGCTCACATCGAGAAGATCTTCGATGCTATGGGCTGTGACCCCGTCTTCAAGTCGAGGTTGGCATGTTACCGGTTCGAAGGCGATGTGTTAAATTGGTGGTTAGCATTGGAGCAGTCTGAGGGAGGTGATAATTGGGTGGCTGGTTTTACATGGGCTCAGTTTAAAGATAGGGTGATGGAGCAGTTATTTCCCAAGGCTGAGCAAGACAAGCTGAAGAGGGAGTACCATGGGATCCGACAGAGAAATGGGGAGAATAGCAACTAGTTCATGCAGCGCTTTCTTCGCTTAGTTGGTTTCCTCAGTGCAGCGGCAGGTACTCCTGAAGAGCAGGAAAACCACTTTAGGTGGGCTCTTCGCACATCGGTCGCAAACAACTTGGTGTGTGCTACGTTCAACACGGTAGCACAAGTGGCCGATGCAGCACGTAAGCTGGAGATGCTGCAGGAGAGAGATGAGTTCGGGGAAGCAGAGAGACCCGATAAGAGGTAAACATTCGTATTCAAGCGGTGACCAATCCGTATTCTTTCAATATATGTCAATTTTCATCTCTTTAAATTGTATCTTCCAAGCAGAAGACTGGGGACCGGTCTCAGCCGGCTACTCAGCAGCAGCCTAATCAGCCCAAGGGAAACGGTCAGACTAACGATCGTTCTGCTACGGATAAGCGTGGCGGTAATGATAATTACCGCAACAACGCTGGACACTCCAACAACAACAGGTCCTTATACTTACGCATTTTCTTATGATTTCATGTTATAACTCATAATTCTGACACATTAGCAAATCTTCTACCAGGAACCATAGAAACGGTAGGGACCAGAACCAGAGAGGTTCACAGCCTAGCCGTCCAGCTATCACTGGTATTCAATCTTATGATTATCTGCATTGTCCTTTATACCCTATTATCATGTCTCATGTATAATGTCTTATCAGGTTTTCAGCCAGTCAGGACACATGCTGGAGGATATACTCATCCTCTTTGCTCTACTTGCCACCGTAGGTACCCAGGGCCATGTCGCCGCGACAGTGACACATGCTTCAAGTGTGGTCTTCCTGGCCATCGCATGAAGGACTGCCACAAGGGCGAGATGGAGGGCACATCAGGACATGCTGATACCAAGCCGCCTCCTACCACTGGACGCGTCTACACGACATCTCGCGATCAGGCTAACAAGTTTACAGGTACCATCACTGGAATCTTATATATGTATGGTCAAGCTGCATGTTTTCTATTTGATACGGGTGCTACTCACTTGGTCATTTCTACTGCTTATGACAAGAATGTTAGGATACTCCCCATGCCACTAGAGAATAGACTCAGTATTTCCACGCCTTTGAGAGACTCTGTACTTATCACCCATGTGTACAAGAGTATTACCCTAGAGTTTGACGATAAGGTTCGTCATGTTGACGCACTTCCGCTGGACATGAATGACTTTGACATGATTTTGGGCATGGATTGGCTATCCAAGCATCATGCTACCATAGACTGTCATTCATATCGAGTCATCTTCGGTGATGTAAATGCACCAGAGTACATTCATAACGGGTTCTACCCGACAGGTCTGTACAAATCATAGTAACCTTGCAAGCACGTGCACTAATGTCACATGGCTGCGAGGGTTATCTAGCTACGGTTCATGACATGGATGCTGAAACCCCATCAATTCAGGATCAGCCGATAGTGTCAGAATTTCAAGATGTATTTCCAGAAGAACTACCGGGCATACCACCTACACGTGAAGTGGAATCTAATATCAAGCTCATCCCAGGAGCTGAGCCGATTTCTAAGGCTCCTTATCGCATGGCTCCCGTAGAGTTAAAGGAGCTGAAGGATCAAGTGCAAGAACTTCTGGAACAAGGTTTCATTCGACCGAGCGCATCTCCATGGGGCGCACCGGTCTTATTTGTTAAGAAGAAGGACGGCAGTATGCGTCTTTGCATTGACTATCGCGAGCTCAACAAGATTACTATCAGGAATAGGTATCCACTCCTACGTATAGACGATCTGTTTGACCAAATACAAGGGGCCAAACACTTCTCCAAGATTGATCTTAGGTCAGGATATCATCAGCTACGGGTTAAGGAGCAGGACATCGCCAAGACTGCCTTCCGTACACGCTATGGCCACTACGAATTTGTAGTCATGTCATTCGGCCTGACCAATGCTCCAGCAGTGTTCATGGATTTGATGAACAGAATCTTCCATGATTTTCGGGACAAGTTCGTCATTGTCTTCATCGATGACATCCTGATTTTCTCAAAGTCTAAGGAAGAACATGAAGACCATCTTCGTAGTACTACAGATTCTTTGCCAGAAGCAGCTGTATGCTAAATTCTCCAAGTGTGAGTTCTGGTTAGACAAGGTGGCATTCTTAGGTAACATTGTATTAGCAGAAGGAATCACTATGGATCCAGCGAAGGTTGAGGCTATTACTAAGTGGCCAAGGCCGACATCAGCGACTGAAGTCCGCAGTTTCCTGAGGCTTAGCTGGCTATTACCGTAGGTTCGTGGAGAACTTTTCCTGCCTAGCACAACCATTGACCAAACTGATGCGGAAAGGGGAGAAATTCGTTTGGACTAAATAACGAGAGAAGAGCTTTGAAGACCTGAAGCAGAAGTTAGTATCTACACCTATTCTTACTCTCCCATCTGGTACGGGTGGATTTTAAATCTACAGTGATGCATCAGGGAAGGGGCTTGGCTGTGTTCTCATGCAACATGGGAAAGTGATCGCGTACGCTTCACGGAAGCTTAAGCCTTATGAGGAAAATTACCCTACGCATGACTTAGAACTTGCTGCAGTCGTGTTTGCATTGAAGATATGGAGGCACTATTTGTATGGAGAATCATGTGATATTTTCACGGACCACAAGAGCTTGAAGTATATCTTCACTCGCGTGAAGTGAACATGAGACAGAGGAGATGGTTAGAGTTGTTGAAGGATTATGACATTAATCTGCAGTATCATCCCGACAAGGCGAATGTAGTAGCAGATGCACTTAGCAAAAAGTCCGGAATGATCAATGGCATTGAGATTGAGGAGAAAATCATAAGAGACTTGGAGCGACTAGACATAGAAATCATGGTACGTGGACAGCACGGTTACTGGGCTGATCAAGGAAGCTCAGAAAGATGATGGAGAAATCTGGGCGATAATTCAGAATTTGAAGAAGCAGGCAGAATTCCGAGTAGATGCATATGGTATCTTATGACAGGGCACGAGACTTTGTGTTCCTGATGATCAAGAACTCCGGGAAGCTTTGTTAGCTGAGGCTCATAGTTCCCCATTTTCTATACATCCTGGTTCGACTAAGATGTACCATGACATCAAGTAGTACTTTTGGTGGAGTGGTATGAAACAGGATGTTGCCACTTACGTCTCAAAATGTCTTACCTGCCAGCAGGTTAAGATCGAGCATCAGCGATCTGGCGGTCTCCTTCAACCGTTAGATATTCCAGAGTGGACGTGGGACAAAATCACCATGGATTTTGTTACTCGTCTTCCGTCAACCAAGAGGAAGCACGATGCAATTTGAGTTATCGTAGATCGACTTATCAAATCATCTCATTTCTTACCGATCCGCAAGGAAGATTCGGTCAGTAAACTCGCCGATACGTATAGAAGGGAGATCATGAGACTCCACGGTGCTCCATCCAGCATCATCTCAGACATAGATCCTCGATTCATTTCGCGATTCTGGAAAAGTCTGCAGAAAGCTTGGGGCACACAGCTTAAACTTAGAACGACTTTTCATCCTCAAACAGACGGGCAGTCGGAGCGAACGATTCAGACATTGGAAGACATGTTGAGGTCATGTACGTTGGAATGGACGGGTGATTGGGACGATTATATCTGTTTGGTGGAGTTTGCATACAACAACAGTTGGCAAGCAAGTATCAAGTGTGCTCCTTTCGAGATGTTGTATGGTAGAAAGTTTCGCGCCTCAATCTGTTGGGATCAGGTTGGCGAGCGAACACTTGAAGGACCAGAAATCATCGAGCTGACTAATGAGAAGGTCGTAGTAGCGAAGCAGAAACTGGAAGAAGTACGCTCACGTCAGAAGAGCTACGCAGACATTCATCGTAGGGACATACATTTTAACGTAAGAGATCACGTTTTCCTTAAGGTTTCGCCGGCACGTGGTGTTAGGCGTTTTGGAATTAAAAGGAAGCTCAGTCCATGTTTCATCGGACCGTTTGATATCATTGAACGAGTCGGGGAATATCTTACCGTTTAGTGTTACCTCCGCAGCTTTCTCATGTACACAATGTGTTTCATGTGTCCTTACTCAGAGGTTACCAGTATCATCCCCTTCACATGGTTCAGTATCTACTGGAACAGATTCGTGAAGATCTCACTTTCATAGAAGAACCCGAACGAGTTCTTGACAGACAAGAACAAGTCATGAGAAGGAAGACGATTCCATTCGTCAAAATCCTTTGGAGGGATCATACCGAGCGGGAAGCCACATGGGAAACAGAGGAGTCTATCCGAGCTTCTTACCCTCATTCCATATTTTGAATTCGGGTATGTTCTTCTTTTCCAGTTTACTTTATCTATAATTCGGGGACGAATTATTCTTTTAGGGGGGAGGAGTTGTAAAACCCGCATGCAAATACCATGAATAGTACCCTTAAGATCGTACGTACATGATTAGAACTTTCCTTAAATAGAACGCTTATGTTTCATGAACAAGAATTATAAGTATTACGTACGTGTTATAACACGATAAGTATTTGTTACGTATTAACACACGATAATGATTCCATGAATAATTATAATTACGAACATACGAACATGAAATCATGAACGTAAATTAATCACGAGCTAATATTATGTATGTATATATATTTATTACGAACACGAATAACTAAGTCACAATCGATAACTAATTAGAAAACGTAATTTACGAACATGAGAACACACTATTATTTTAGACACGTAAAAAGGTACGGGTTACCCCATGTGGGGCCCCCTACCCGCGGCTATACCAAGAAACATGGGCTTAGCCCATGTAATTTTTACTAAACAAGGGGTTGAGGGAAAAACATGTTCATTTATCAGAAAATCTAGAAAATAATTAAAACCCTAGTTTTCTTTTTCTCTCCTTCTTTGGCCGCCGGATTTAAGAACACAAAAGGAGTGTTCGGGTTGATTTTGATCTTTGATTTATTGCAAGGAATCGTGTGTGTTCATCCTTCTTGATTTCACGTGATCGATATAACCTTTAACCTTTTTTTATGTTTTGATTTATATAATCACATAAAATCATGATGTTTATAATAAACTAATTAAAAAAAAGTAATACAAACATGTTCTAATCATGGGGTTTAAATCAATCAAGGGTTTAGGGGTGTTTGTTGTCTAGCCGACACCTAACCGAGCCCCAAGGGGGTCTCAGCTTGGCTTATTTTCACACCACCGAGACCTTAAGGTCTCGGTTTGGTGGTAGTTGTGTCATGGCAGCAGCAAGGGCAAGAAACCCCGACCTCGGTCGGGGTATGGTGATGGTTACGGGTCCGGTTCATGGGTTTTAATCACGTGTCCGGTTCAAGAATCATTTTTCAAGGTTTATGAATTTTACAAGTTATTTTATTTTTTAGACTTAAATTAAATTAATTAAAAGCATGAACATGATTAATTTAATTTACATGACTTAGGTTATTAATTTAATTATTAATTTATGAATTTTAACCTAAGTATTTATGTTTAATTAGACTATATAATTAATTAATTATTAAAAACCATGACTTATAATTAATTAATTTACATGACTTAGGTTATATTATTAATTGATAATAATACATGTTTTAACCTAAGTATTTTACCTTTATTTAATTAAAATCATCTTATATTTAATTAAATACTTTAACCTATAGTTTATTTAATTTACATGTAATAATTAATAAACTATACTATATAATCACATGACTTAGAATATTAATCAGAAAACTCTTAAACTTATGTAATTAGCTTAATTAACCAGCTTATATCTATTTATGGAAACTTTCTATTTTTAGAAACTTAATTATTTAAGGCAGCTAATCTATTTATGGAAACTTTATATTTTTAGAAACTTATCTATTTTAAGCAGTAATTCTGTTTTTGGAAACTTTCTATTTTTGGAAACTTTCTATTTTTGGTAACTTTCTATTTTTGGAAACTTTCTTTTTAGGAAACCTGCTATTTTTAGAAAGTTACTTATTATTACGTAACAAGTATAATAATACATGAAATACAAGTAATACTTAATTAGAATAGGCAGAATATACGATAAACACAGTATAAAGCTTAAATCAGTAAAACATGACATGAACATATAAAACAAGCTAAGGCATGATATAAAATCAGTTACGTACTCAGTAATCAGATACTTATACACGTATGTATTTATGTAGCATTAGTGATACAGAAGTAGGACTCTCTTCCGTTCGTCTTCTTCGTTCACTGGACATAAGGTACGGATTCTCCGTCCTTTCAATATAGACATTCTTTCTTTATTAGGATTCCCTGTATGCAACCAACTGTTTTCCCTAGTATATGTTTTATATGTTTTGATTGCTTATGTGTAATTAGAATACCTGAAGCCATATACATGCATGACCAGTTTCACCTAGTTATGGAGGTACCATAACCATAACACTGGAGGCACCAGTGTTATGACTTCCCCACGACGGAGTGATTATTCGTGGCGTCCCTTTCAGCTTTTGGCCATTTATTATATTATCAGGTGGGGCGTATGGGTGCATCCTAGTTACATGTTTTCAGCAGATTACTTAGTGTGAATGTGGTGTGTGCCTTGCATCCTTCACAAGGAGCTGATCCCTCCTACCCAAAAACTAGTATATTAAATTAGAGGCAGCCCCTCTAATTTACATGACGAGGTCACCCCTCCAAGTATTCATGCACGTTGATATTTCATGACCTATATTGGCTAATGGTAAAATATGTTAAACAGTTTTCACAAGATAAACATAAGTGTCGACGTACAGTCGGTTAAGGGCCCAGCGTGACAGGCCCGCGGCCCACACACACCTTAACTTATCCTTTAAGAAACCCTAAGCCTATATAAACAGGGGTAGGGGGTCTCATTCTCCATCAGGTTTTCTCTCATAACTACACCTCTTATACCACATATTCATCCGATACTAACTTGACCATCGGAGGTGGACCCCGGGGCTCCAGCCTCGGGTCCACGTCTAACCGGTTTACCTTTGTTTGCAGCATTATTCAACACCCGGGAAGACGATTAACGGCCCAGGAGAGTCGTCGAACCGGCCCAGCCAAACTATGCTCCAACAAGTTGGCGCAATCCGTGGGACCATGACTAAACAGTTTCGTGTTCTCATAATACCGAAAGCGAGATCCAGATCGAGAATCGGTAATTATATCACCTTCATACTTTTTCCTTTCACAATCATCTATCATGCATCATCACCATGCGGAACTACAGAATACACACTATTGAATTTGAAAATTACATATTGCTTTTATACCACCATGCATGTTAGATTTGCATACTTATTGCATCATTCCTACAAGCTTATGTCGCCATGCATGTTTTTCAGATTCGGGATAATATCCTGTGCAATCTTCTACTTTTTTTTTAAAAAAAAGATATTCATTAGATTGGAAGTAATTCCAATTAGTTGTCGAACGCATGTTGTCTTATCGATACTTGTTAAATAGGTGAACTGCACTTGCTATTTTAACACTTGATTAGAATATAAAGTATGAATATATTTGCTTCTAACATGCTTGCATCACGAACCGATCACGAAGGTACGTGATCACGGATCATAACTAATTAATGCATCAGTTTTGAATAAGCTAAATTAATTAATTGTGATACTATCGCATTTAAATTAGTGGAAGCAGGATATCATCTACTCGGAGATACCATCTAAATTGATTAGTTTTATGATATTATCTATTTATCTTCCTAATTCACTTTGTAAACACTGACCCCACACAAAAAAAATTTGTGCCTAGACTTTGTGTCCTTTCTTGTATATCATCCAACAGGAACAATTCTGGGAATATAGTTTCTATGGTCGATAGACATTATAACAAAAGAAACAATTATGCCCAAGCGTTACATCCGCGGAGGTACGTTTCATGTTCCCGTTTCCACAAATCATGGATCGATGTGAAAACTTCGGTAACTCTCAAACTTTCTATTTATAATGTCACTCGATTTGTTTCGTATATGGTATGAAAGTTCGGCCGGGAATATGGCCATCACAGTAAAACGTTTGCGTGCATATTTAGTAAAGATTTGGTAGTTCTTTATCACGTAACTTTATTTTTGGGACATATATGTTCAATATACATGCAAAACACACGTTTAATGATATTTGGAGATGCATTGTATGATGGCCTAATACGGATTGAGATACATTCCAATATACGGTTATAAGTTCAAACTATTGATTAGTATTTTATTTTATGCACATATACGGGTAACATATTTGATGCAAACATTTGATACACTCTATATCATTAAAAAAAAATATATATATATTTGCTATTGTATTTTTTATATTCTCGGTCATGGTACACCGTCCATCCGTGGTAGTTCGTATGTTCGGATATATCTTATTTATTATCCGCGGTAATGATACGTTCATCCGCGCTAGTCCGCATGTCTCGGTCTAATCTATTTTTATTTTTATTTTTTTAAAGTGTTATCATGAGCCGTGTCTTCCATATTAATCCGCATGTTCGTATATATTGTTTATATATTACGCATATCATTAGAATCTTTTAAATTTGGTGAAATATATTGTCAATATTTTCCAAATTAATTTCATATTAAATAGGTAACAGGATAGTACTTATATTTTTCACATTAATAAAAGATAGTATGTATATCTTTTAACTTGATAACAAGATATTATATATATCTTCTAGATTTGCGCGGATTTCCTTTTATTACGATAAATGTTCACATCTGTCAATACATATCTAGATACATATTTGCATGTCAAGTATTAAGTGATTGTTTATGTTACTTATATCCGCGCTACTCCGTACATTCGGACATCTTTAGCCTACGGTCGTATATGTACACATCGTTCCTAGGTGGAATAAGAGGATTGAGTGAACCTACTAATTCAAATTGTCGTGTAAGAGGGATGCAACCCCAACGACCATGGATCATGTATCCTTGTTAGACACCTTGCTATCAAGACGTTGTAGTAAGTTACGTAAACCACATGACTCATGATGGACTTGCAAAAGACACATTGTGCACGTCTAACAAAATTTTGTCAAAATTTTGACCGTCCTTATGGTAGTAGCGGTACGCCACGCGTAATGGCATAGCCCATCCCATAAGTTAGTTAAGATACGTCTTATACTATGTGACAATTCGCGGTTATGACACGACCCATCCGTGTTGGTTCGCACGTTCGAACCCAATTTCTATCTTTAGTACGAGGCTATGGTACGTCCATTCGCGTTGGTCTACACGACCGTAATTTTTTGAATACTTGATTAAGTTTAATACTACTAATCTAGTGTAGCACCATTAAACTTGGAGGGCTACTAGGGTATAATAATACCACTATTTATGTACACGTCACACAAATATCTTTGGATATAATTATTTGCTACAGAAGTCCGCCTTCTGTCGGGTTCTTCCTTTGCCATGGAAGTATCTCTTCCATTAGCTTGTTCCTTCGCCGCGGTAGTACTCCTTCCGCGCGCTTCTTCCTTTACCATGGAAGTATCTCTTCCATTGGCTTATGCCTTCGCCACGGAAGTATCTCTTCCGTTGGCTTATTCATGCGCCGTGGGAGTATTCTTACACAAGCTCGTTATCTTTCGCCGTGGAAGTATTCTTCCACGTGCTCCTTATCTTTCGCCATGGAAGTATTCTTCCACGGTCTCCTTATCTTTCGCCGTGGAAGTATTCTTCCACGGTCTCATTATCTTTCGCCATGGAAGTATTCTTCCACGGTCTCATTATCTTTCGCCGTGGAAGTATCTCTTCCACGTTCTTATTATCTTCGCCGTGGAAGTATCTCTTCCACGTGCTCATTATCCTTCGCCGTGGAAGTATCTCTTCCACGTGCTTATTATCTTTGTCGTGGAAGTATCTCTTCCACGTGCTCATTATCCTTCGCCGTGGAAGTATCTCTTCCATGTGCTTATTGTCTTCGCCGTGGAAGTACTCCTTCCACTGGCTTATTGTCTTCGTCGTGGAAGTATCTCTTCCACGTGCTTATTATCTTTGCCATGGAAGTATCTCTTCCACGTGCTCATTATCCTTCGCCGTGGAAGTATCTCTTCCACGTGCTTATTGTCTTCGCCGTGGAAGTACTCCTTCCACTGGCTTATTGTCTTCGCCGTGGAAGTATTCCTTCCACGTGCTTATTGTCTTTGCCGTGGAAGTATCTCTTCCACGTGCTCATTATCCTTCACCGTGGAAGTATCTCTTCCACGTGCTTATTATCTTCGTCGTGGAAGTACTCCTTCCACCGGCTTATTGTCTTCGCCGTGGAAGTATTCCTTCCACGTGCTTATTATCTATGTCGTGGAAGTATCTCTTCCACGTGCTCATTATCCTTCGCCGTGGAAGTACTCCTTCCACTGGCTTATTGTCTTCGCCGTGGAAGTATTCCTTCCACGTGCTTATTATCTTTTCCGTGGAAGTATCTCTTCCACGTGCTCATTATCCTTCGCTGTGGAAGTATCTCTTCCACGTGCTTATTGTCTTCGCCGTGGAAGTACTCCTTCCACTGGCTTATTGTCTTCGCCGTGGAACTATCTCTTCCACGTGCTTATTATCTTTGCCGTGGAAGTATCTCTTCCACGTGCTCATTATCCTTCGCCGTGGAAGTATCTCTTCCACGTGCTTATTGTCTTCGCCGTGGAAGTACTCCTTCCACTGGCTTATTGTCTTCGCCGTGGAAGTATTCCTTCCACATGCTTATTATCTTTGTCGTAGAAGTATCTCTTCCACGTGCTCATTATCCTTCGCCATGGAAGTATCTCTTCCACGTGCTTATTGTCTTCGCCGTGGAAGTACTCCTTCCACTGGCTTATTGTCTTCGCCGTGGAAGTATCTCTTCCACGTGCTTATTATCTTTGCCGTGGAAGTATCTCTTCCACGTGCTCATTATCCTTCGCCGTGGAAGTATCTCTTCCACGTGCTTATTGTCTTCGCCGTGGAAGTACTCCTTCCACCAGCTTATTGTCTTCGCCGTGGAAGTATTCCTTCCACGTGCTTATTATCTTTGTCGTGGAAGTATCTCTTCCACGTGCTCATTATCCTTCGTCGTGGAAGTATCTCTTCCACGTGCTTATTGTCTTCGTTGTGGAAGTACTCCTTCCACTGGCTTATTGTCTTCGCCGTGGAAGTATTCCTTCCACGTGCTTATTGTCTTTGCCGTGGAAGTATCTCTTCCACGTGCTCATTATCCTTCGCCGTGGAAGTATCTCTTCCACGTGCTTATTATCTTCGCCGTGGAAGTACTCCTTCCACCGGCTTATTGTCTTCGCCGTGGAAGTATTCCTTCCACGTGCTTATTATCTTTGCCGTGGAAGTATCTCTTCCACGTGCTCATTATCCTTCGCCGTGGAAGTACTCCTTCCACTGGCTTATTGTCTTCGCCGTGGAAGTATTCCTTCCCCGTGCTTATTATCTTTGCCGTGGAAGTATCTCTTCCACGTGCTCATTATCCTTCGCCGTGGAAGTATCTCTTCCACGTGCTTATTGTCTTCACCGTGGAAGTACTCCTTCCACTGGCTTATTGTCTTCGCCGTGGAAGTATCTCTTCCACGTGCTTATTATCTTTGCCGTGGAAGTATCTCTTCCACGTGCTCATTATCCTTTGCCGTGGGAGTATTCCTTCTACGTGGTTATTATCTTTACCGTGGAAGTATCTCTTCCACGTGCTCATTATCCTTCGCCGTGGAAGTATCTCTTCCACGTGCTTATTGTCTTCGCCGTGGAAGTACTCCTTCCACTGGCTTATTGTCTTTGCCGTGGAAGTATCTCTTCCACGTGCTCATTATCCTTTGCCGTGGGAGTATTCCTTCCACGTGCTTATTATCTTTGCCGTGGAAGTATCTCTTTCACGTGCTCATTATCCTTCGCCGTGGAAGTATCTCTTCCACGTGCTTATTGTCTTCGCCGTGGAAGTACTCCTTCCACTGGCTTATTGTCTTCGCCGTGGAAGTATCTCTTCCACGTGCTCATTATCCTTCACCGTGGAAGTATCTCTTCCACGTGCTTATTGTCTTCGCCATGGAAGTACTCCTTCCACTGGCTTATTGTCTTCGCCGTGGAAGTATTCCTTCCACGTGCTTATTATCTTTGCCGTGGAAGTATCTCTTCCACGTGCTCATTATCCTTCGCCGTGGAAGTATCTCTTCCACGTGCTTATTGTCTTCGCCGTGGAAGTACTCCTTCCACTGGCTTATTGTCTTCGCCGTGGAAATATTCCTTCCACGTGCTTATTATCTTTGCCGTGGAAGTAATTCTTCCACTAGCGTGTTATCTTTGCCGTGGAAGTATCTCTTCCACGTGCTCATTATCCTTCGCCGTGGAAGTACTCCTTCCACTGGCTTCTTATTTTTGCAACGGAAGTACTCCTTCCGTTGGCTCATTATCTTTTCCGTGGAAGTACTCCTTCCGTTGGCTCATTATTTTTTCCGTGGAAGTACTCCTTCCGTTGGCTCATTATCTTTTCCGTGGAAGTACTCCTTCCATTGGCTCATTATCATTCGTCACGGAAGTACTACTTCTTTTGGCTCGCTGTCTTCGCCGCGTAAGTACGTATTTCGCCTGCTCGTTATTCACGTCACGAAAGTACGTCTTCTGTTGGTTCATATCTTTGTTATGGAAGTACGTCTTCCATGACGAGTTACTTGGCCCGGATAAGAGTGAATTTCCAAAATTTATATCAGGAAAAATCGTGACAAATTTTGGAAGTCGTTATCAAATGTCGTGGCCATAAAACGGATGTAATATCCGCATCACTTTGCCACAGAAGTACATGTTCTGTTGGCCTTAAGACGAATGCAATATTCGCACTATGCTGCATCATTAGTGGGTATAAGAAGTACGCCTTCAAATGTTCACGATACAGCATACGGGTTCCACCTCCACCTTCACAAAACCTTCTTATCATCCTCACGTTAGAGATGCATAAGAATGATACCTTGCCAATGCCAGTGTTACCCCGGCTATAGAACACGCTTTCTTCTTACGGGGTCCTTACCGTCTAATCACGGGAAACCAAGCATTCGAGCACAACCACCCGTCTTACGTATACATGTTTTCCCAGTTCTTTTGGCGTGGATATGCTTACAAGTAACAGATATGGTATAAAGTCTAGTAACCTCGGTGACAACCTCACATCTAGACTGGGGGGACATGATGACGTATAGTGGCTATGCTCACTATTCGCAATCCCAGCCCATCATCTTTTTGCTGAAAGGTAGCCCATTTACGAGTGGAGCCATATGTTACGGACGACCCATGAGGATGTCCTAGCAGCAAGCCGCACGCGGTTGTTAGTAAGCATAATACACGAATGAGTCTAGCATAACATGATCATGAACCATATCATACTAGACTGGGGGACATGTCGACATACAGTCGGTTAAGGGCCCAGCCCGACAGGCCCGCGGCCCACACACACATTAACTTATCCTTTAAGAAACCCTAAGCCTATATAAACAGGGGTAGGGGGTCTCATTCTCCATCAGGTTTTCTCTCATAACTACACCTCTTATACCACATATTCATCCGATACTAACTTGACCGTCGGAGGTGGACCCCGGGGCTCCGGCCTCGGGTCCACGTCTAACCGGTTTACCTTTGTTTGCAGCATTATTCAGCACCCGGGAAGACGATTAACGGCGCAGGAGAGTCGTCGAACCGGCCCAGCCAAACTATGCTCCAACAATAAGGCTTTTCAAACTATAAAACCAGTTTTACTAAGATATAATCGGGTTATCCAGGACTTAGTTTCTTCCGCTGTTTCATGCTTATATGCTTATATTATTCATGCTTTACTTGTACATCCGTGCACTGAGCGTATTGCTCAGCCATTTTCCTTTTCATGTTCCCAAAACGACAGGTACTCAGGGACGCTCGTAGACTTTAAGCGTACGTGCATATGGACTGGAAGCTTTCTAGCCTTCTTTACTTTATGAATTTATCTATACGTTGATACTCATTTCATGGACATTGTTTAGTCCTTTCATTTACAGTACTTATGTTTGTGTGTGATGAGTTCTAATTTTGGACTACCAATGTTTGATTCCGGTATTTCCTTTATGGTCATGTAATGTTTAGACATTTATCCTTGTATGCTTTGATGACATGCCACAATCACGCGTGACATTCAATTTATCAAAATGGGGTGTTACACTTGTAGTGTTGGGGTAAAATCAATCTAAGGGTATTGATTATGATGAAACTTTTGCACCAGTGGCCAGATTGGAAGCTATCAGAATCTTCCTAGCCTTTGCAGCTTATATGGGGTTCACAACATACCAGATGAATGTAAAGAGTGCTTTTCTTAATGGTAAGCTTGCAGAGGAAGTATATTCTATCAACCCTCAGGGTTTGAAGGCAGTGACTATCCTGATCACGTCTGCAGACTTCACAAAGCACTTTATGGGCTGAAACAAGCGCCTAGAGCCTGGTATGAAACTCTGTCAAAATTCCTACTTGAAAATAAATTTGTCAGAGGTATCATTGAGCAAACCCTGTTCACCTATAGGTCCAAGGGTGATGTCATTTTAGTACAGATTTATGTGGATGACATAACTTTTGGTTCAACCAACATTACCTTGAGCAAACAGTTTGCCAAACTTATGACCAAAAAGTATGAAATGAGCATGATAGGGGAACTAACTTTTTTCTTGGGTTTTCAAATCAAACAAAATTCAAAAGGAATTTCTATTTGTCAAGAAGTATGATCTGTCTGATTGTGCATCAGTGAAATGCCCCATGCTTCCTCCCAGCAACTTTGGAGCTGATGACTCAGGGGTCTCTGTTAATGAGACCTTATACCGAGGCATGATTGGATCACTGATGTACCTCACAGCAAGCAGACCAGACATACAATTCACCACATGTCTCTGTGCTAGGTACCAAGATAACCCCAAGGAATCCCACCTTATAGCTGTCAAAAGAATTTTCAGGTACTTAAAAGGATCTCCCTCACTGGATCTCTGGTATCCAAATGGATCAGGCTTCGACCTTAAAGCCTACTCTGACTCAGATTACGCTGGGTGCTGCCTTGATAAAAAGAGCACCTCTGGGAGTTGTCAAATCCTTGGAGGAAAGTTAGTATGCTGGAGTGTAAAGAAACAAAACTCAGTGGCCATGTCATCAGCTGAAGCTGAATATGTAGTTGCCGCTGGTTGCTGTGCTCAAGTTCTCTGGATGAAAAGTCAACTGGCTGATTATGGGATCAATTATGAAAAGGTTTCCATATTCTGTGACAACACAAGTGCTATAACCATCTCCAACAATCTGGTACTTCATTCCAGAACCAAGCATATTGACATCAGGTATCACTTTATCAGAGACCATATTTTAAAAGGTGATATTGAGCTTCATTTTATACCCACTGAATACCAGCTCGCTGATATTTTCACCAAGCCTATGGCTGAGCCAAGTTTTACTAGGTTGGTTGTTGAGCTGGGTATGCTCAATATTGGTAAAAAAATCTGATAAGTGATCTCTGTCTCTGGGCATTTAAGGGAATTGAATGTAACGAGGTAGTTACATTCCAATGAGAGTTAATATATTCCTATATTTAATTCAAATGATTGTCCTTCAATGTCAACAACTTTCCCGCTTTTCAAGGAGACAGAAAAATCACACGAAGGGTCAAGGGGTCCCACTTTTTCTTAAAAGGGAAACATTTGTATTTAATGCTTTAATTGAAAAACGGTAAAACCTTTTTACAAGCCCTTGACTCATTTTCATTGTATCACATTATTCATATTTTTCACACACACATACTATTCATCTCCTTCTAATCCTCTAAACCTTCACTTTAAACAACAATGGTGTCTGTTGAAGCATAGTTTGGCTGGGCCGGTTCGACGACTCTCCTGGGCCGTTAATCGTCTTCCCGGGTGCTGAGTAATGCTGCAAACAAAGGAGAACCGGTTAGACGTGGACACGAGGCCGAAGCCCCCGGGTCCAACTCCGACGGTCAAGTTAGTATCGTGATGATATATTTTAAAAGTGGTGTAGTTGTGAGAGATAACCTGCTGTAGAAAGAGACCCCTACCCTTGTATTTATAGGACTAGGGTTTCTTGAAGGGTAAGTTAGGTATGTGTGGGCCGCGGACCTGTCGGGCCGGGCCGACTGCAGACTATACGTCGACATGTCCCCCAGTCTAGTATGATATGGTCCATGATCATGTTATGCTAGACTTATTCATGTATCACGCTTACTAAACAACCGCATGCAGCTTGTTGCTAGGACATTCTCGTGGGTCGTCCGTAACATATTGCTCCACTCGTAACGGGCTTCCTTTAGCAAAAAGATGATGGGCTGGGATTGTGAATAGTGAGCATAGCCACTATACGTCATCATGTCCCCCCAGTCTAGTATGCGAGGTTGTCACCGAGGTTACTAGACTTTACACCATATCCGCTACCTGTAAGCATATCCACGTCGAAAGAAATGGGAAAACACGTATACGAAAGACGGGTGGTTGTACTCGAATGCTTGGTTTCCCGTGATTAGACGGTAAGGACCCCGTAAGAAGAAAATGTGTTCTATAGCCGGAGTAACACTGGAATTTGGTAAGGTTTAATTCTTTTTCATCACTAACGTGAGGATGACAAGAAGGTTTTATGAAGGTGGAAGTGGAACCCGTATGTTGCATTGTGAATATTTTGAAGGCGTACTTCTTGTACCCACTAATGATGCAACATAATGCGAATATTTCATTCGTCTTAAGGCAAACATAAGACGTACTTCCGTGGCAAGGTGATGCGGATGGTACATCCGTCTTGTGGCCACGACATACGGTAATGAATTCAAAAAAGATTTGTCACGATTTTTCCTGAACTAAACGTAGTTGATCAGGCTTCGCCTAATTAAGGTCCAATAATGCAAATTTTAGAAAAATCACTTCGTGGTCGGGTAAAGTAATTCGCCGCGGAATGCGTACTTCCACAACAAAGATATGAACCAACGAAAGACATACTTCCGTGGCAAAAATAATTTGCCAGTGGAAGACCTGCTTCTATGGCAAACAATGAGACAGCGGAAGACGTACTTCTGCGGTGAAGATAATAAAAGAGTGCGCGGAAGGAGTACTTCCACGGCGAAAATAATGAGCGCGCGGAAGAATACTTCCACGACGAACATAATGAGCGCGTGGAAGAATACTTCCACGGTGAAAATAATGAGTGTGTGGAAGAACACTTCCACGACGAACATAATGAGCGCGTGGAAGAGATTACTTCCACGGAGAAAATAATGCGCACATGGAAGAATTACTTCCACGGCGAAGATAATGAGCGCGTGGAAGAATACTTCCATGACGAAGATAATTAGCCCGTGGAAGAATACTTCCACGGCTAAGATAATGCGCACGTGGAAGAATACTTCCACGGCGAAAGATAATGCGCACGTGGAAGAGATGCTTCCACGGTGAAAGATAATGAGCCTGTGGAAGAATACTTCCACGGCGAAGATAATGAGCCCGTGGAAGAATACTTCCACAGTGAAGACAATGCGCACGTAGATGAATACTTCCACGGTGAAAGATAATGCGCACGTGGAAGAATACTTCCACGGCGAATGATAATGACCTCGTGGAAGGAATACTTCCACGGCGAATGATAAGGAGCACGTGGAAGAATACTTATACGGCGAAAGATAATGAGCCCGTGGAAGAGTACTTCCACGGCGAAAGATAATGAGCACGTGGAAGAGTACTTCCACGGCGAATGATAATGAGCACGTGGAAGGAATACTTCCACGACGAATGATAAGAAGCACGTGGAAGAATACTTCTACGGCGAAAGATAATGAGCCCGTGGAAGAGCACTTCCACGAAGAAAGATAATGAGTACGTGGAATAATACTTCCACGACGAATGATAATGAGCATGTGGAAGAATACTTCCACGGCGAAAGATAATGCGCACGTGGAAAAATACTTCCACGGCGAATGATAATGAGCACGTGGAAGGAATACTTCCACGGCGAATGATAAGGAGCACGTGGAAGAATACTTCCATGGAAAAAGATAATGAGCCCGTGGAAGAGTACTTCCACGGCGAAAGATAATGAGCACGTGGAAGAGTACTTCCACGGCGAATGATAATGAGCACGTGGAAGGAATACTTCCATGGCGAATGATAAGAAGCACGTGGAAGAATACTTCCACGGCGAAAGATAATGAGCTCGTGGAAGAGCACTTCCACGGCGAAAGATAATGAGCACGTGGAAGAGCACTTCCACGGCGAAAGATAATGAGCACGTGGAAGAGTACTTCCACGGCGAATGATAATGAGCACGTGGAAGGAATACTTCCACGGAAAATGATAAGAAGCACGTGGAAGAATAATTCCACGGCGAAAGATAATGTGCCCGTGGAAGAGCACTTCCACGGTGAAAGATAATGAGCACATGGAAGAGCACTTCCACGGCGAAAGATAATGAGTACGTGGAAGAATACTTTCACGATGAATTATAATGAGCATGTGGAAGAATACTTCCACGGCGAAAGATAATGAACACGTGGAAGAATACTTCCACGACGCATGAATAAGCCAAGGGAAGAGATAATTCCGTGGCAAAGGCATAAGCCAATGAAAGAAATACTTCGATACACGCGCGGAAGGAGTAATTCTGCAGCGAAGGAATAATCCGGTAGAAGGTGAACTTCTGCGGCAAAGGAATATATTCAAATATATATGCGTGACGTGCACAGAAATAGTGGTATCATTATACCCTGGTAGCCCCCCAAGTTTAATGGTGCTACACTTAGTAGTATTAAACTTAATCAAGTATTTAAAAAATTACGATCACGTAGACCAGTAGGAATGGACGTACCATAACCGCGTACGAAAGATAGAAATTAGGTTCGAACGTACGAACCAACGCGGATGGGTCTTGCCATAACCGCGAATTGTCGCATAGTATAAGACGTATCTTAACTAACTTATGGGATGAGCTATGCCATTACGTGGGCGTACCGCTACTACCATAAGGACGGTCAAAGTTTTCACAAAATGTTGTTAGACGTGCATAGTGTGTCTTTTGCATGTCCATCATGAGTCATGTGGTTTGCGTAACTTACTACAACATCTTGATAGCAAGGTGTCTAACAAGGATACATGATCCGTGGTCGTTGGGTTTGCAACCCTCTTACACGACAAGTTGAATTATTAGGTTCACTCAATCCTCTTATTCCGCTTGGGAACGATAAGTACATGTACGCCCGTAAGCTAAAGATGTCTGAGCGTGCAGACTAGCGCGGATGAACGTACCATGACCGCGAATGATAAATGAAATATATTATCCAAAAACAATGTAATATATCTTACCGATTTAAAATATATATAAAATATCTTTATTAGTTTAGAAGATATGTGAAATATCTTTTATTAATATGAAAAATATGTCCAAACGTGCAGATTAAAGGACGCGGCTCATGATTGTAGCTTAAAAAATAAAATATGATTGAACGTGCGGATGGACGCGGCTGGACATGCCATAAGCGCGGATAAAAAATAAAATATGTACAAACGTACAGATTATTGCGGAAGGGCGCGGCTTACGACCACAGTTAATAAAAAAAATATGTTCGCTCATCATGAGTCAAATTATAATATGAATTTAATATGCATGGGCGTCAAAGACCAAATACCAGTTTAAGCACTCAGTGCCGTTTATGTGAAAGACTAGATTTATCATTGTAAAAAAACTAATATTGTCTTTGCATAGTGGGTTGATATTTTGGAAAGCTTTAGTTTATTAATGATGAAATCATATTCACACATTGAGCTACTTATGACATATACATGCCAAAAACAAAAAAAACAAACTCTCGTTTGGCTAGCGAGACGGTACAAGATTGTAGAACCCGGATAGTGTACCGTGATGGTAACACGGCCTCTGCTCGATAGTTTTTGTCCGCAAGTCGGAGTAGTAAATAGAGAAGGACTTTAATGAAAAAGCTATACGAATGTTTTAGACCAGATTTCATCTCATCAGCATGTTATTGTTATGCCAGAAAATAAAAAGGTAGAATCAAAGAGGCAGTGAGACTTGTAAGCTCTCCCAGTTAAAAAATATGTAGAAAATATTTTTATAAGTTAAAAGATATACAAATACCCTCTTAGCCACATTAAAGATATATGAGTGATATCTTTTTACGAAAGATATATGTAACAAATTAGAAAAGATATCTGTAAAACTCGCATGCTTTTACCATGAACAGTACACTTATGATCGTACGTACAAGATTAAAACTTTCCTTATATAACATGAAAACGTATCACGAATATTAATTTCAAGTATTACCTACGTGTTAATGCACGATAATAAGTACGTACGTGGTAATACACGATAATTATTTATTATAATAATTATAATCATCGAAGATCCAAAACACGATCATGTGAACCACGTATATATAAATAATCATTACGTATTATAAATATAACATGAACATTTAAGACACGAACTACACAAATAGTTAAAATACACGAACACGTAGTTAATTAAACACGCCAAGTAATCATGTAATTTGATATTACGTATAACATGTAAAATCACTACAATAATAATTCACGACTTTTAGAATACGAGCACGCGTACGATTTTGGAGTTATAATTTAAAACAAATGGGTTTTGGGCCTTGTTGTTAACAGCTTGGGAAAAGAAAGAGACTTGGGCTCAAGGCCCAAGTGGGGATCGGCTTAAAACAAATAGACAGATTATGACAACATAGCAATCTTACATAAAACCCTAAAACCAAATAAACATGTCGTCACTTTTCCCTTCCTTTTTTTCTGCCATGGCCCTTCATCACCAAGAACAAGAAAAATCGTGGCTTTTAATCCAAGAATAACAAGGATGACATTCGTTTGATGTCCTAAACCCTAACACACGAAACAAGGTATTTTTCAATCACGTTTTATTTTTCCTTCTTTGTTTAATAAATCACAAATCCAAGTTATATGATTTTAAAACGCGTAATAAATGTTAAAACGTAATAGGGGGTTGGTCTGATTGTTTTGGTTCGACAATTCACAAACCGCGACCTCCAAAGTCTCGGTGGCTTTTATAAACTACCAGCCGCAACCCTTTTGAGGGGCGGTGGTACCTTCTTTTGGTCAGCCGCAGACCCAGCAGGCCCAACAGGGGGGTAACTACCACTGTGGGTAGGGTTTTTGCTCCATCAGCCGTAAGCCCCTGCTGTCAACAGGGGTGCGTTTGGCTTAACAGTGGCAACGGCAGCCAAGCAGGGGGAAACCACTAGCTGCGGCCAGTGGTGTGTTTGTTTTGGCAGTGGGAACCGAGCAGCTTATGCTATCGGTGGGAATTCATTGCAAGTAGGGGAAACCAGCCACTGACGGGGGCATTAGCACCATTGCCAGGGGAAACTGTTAGTGAAGGGGGTGTTTGGTTTTTGGGTTAAGACAGGTTTAAGGGACTGTTCGGCTATGGGTTTAATAAACAAGATTAAGGGGCTGTTTGGTTCGACTTATATGTCAACACAACACGGTTTTCATGGGTTTTCACGGGTTCGGTTTACGACACGTTTTAATTAAATAATACATGGTTTCGGGTTATTATTTTTACAAGTTTAATTAGCTTTACATGTATATTAATTTACAAGGTAATTAAATTAATAAAACATGACTTATAGTTACAAGATTAATTAAATTAATTTAACATGATATATAATTAATTTAATTTAGACATGACTTAGGTTAGTTATTATTAATAATTCATAATTTTAACCTAAGTATTTATTATTTAATTAGACTATAGAATTAATTAATTATTAAAACATGACATGTAATTAATCAATTTTCATGACTTAGGTTATATTAATATAATTATTAATACATATTTTAACCTAAGTATTTTATACACTTAATTTAATTAAATCATGTTTATATTTAATTAAATCCTATAATATATAGTTTATTTAATTTACATGTATTAATTAATAAACTATACTATTTAATCACATGACTTAGAATATTAATCAGTAAAACTCAAGCTTATCCTTTTTAGCTTAATAATCCAGCTTATTTCTATTTATGAAAACCTTATTTTTTTAGAAACTTATTTATTTTAAGCAGTAGATCTATTTCGGAAACTTTCTATTTTTGGAAACTTTCTATTTTAAGAAACCTGCTATTTTTAGAAAGTTACTTATTATTACACAACAAGTATAATAATGCAAGAAATACAAGTAATACTTAATCAGAATATACAGAATACACGATAAACACAGCATAACGTTAAAAATCAGTAAAACAAGACATGAACATATAAAACAAGCTAAAACATGATATAAAACCAGTTACGTACTCAGTAATCAGAATACTTATACATGTATCCTATGTATGTAGCATTAGTGAGATCGAAGTAGGACTCTCTTCCGTTCGTCTTCTTCGTTCATTGGACTTAAGGTACGGATTTCCCGTCCTTTCAGTATAGACATTCTTTCCTTCATTAGGATTTCCCGTATGCAGCCAACTGTTTTCCCCAATAGTTACAGATTAAATAATTTTGTTTTATAAGTTACCTTAGTCATATACATGCATGACCAGTTCACCTAGTTATGGAGGTACCATAACCATAACACTAGAGGCACTAGTGTTATGACTTCACCACGACGGAGTGATAGCTCGTGGCGTCCCTTCAGCTTTTGGCCATATTATTACTATTATCATTTGGGGCGTATGGGTGCATCCTAGTTTACATGTTTTCAGCAGATTATTCAGGTCAATGTGGTGTGTGCCTTGCATCCTTCACAAGGAGATGATCCCTCCTACCCAAACAGTTATATTAATTAGAGGCAGACCCTCTAATTACATGACGAGGTCACCCCTCCAAGTATTCATGCACGTTGATATTTCATGACCTATATTGGCTAATAGTTAACATGTTAAACAGTTTTATAAGATCAACATAAGGCTTTTCAAACTATAAAATCAGTTTTATGAACATGTTCCAGGTTTTCCAGGACTTAATCATTTCCGTTGCTATATGTTTTACATGCTTATATTATTCATTCCATGCTTGTATATCCATGCACTGAGCGTTATGCTCAGCCGTTACTTTCCTTTCCATGTCCCAAAATGGCAGGTACCCAAGGACAGACTCGAGCATTTGGAGGACATGCATAGGATGGAAGCTGCCTTAGACTTCTTCTCCTTTTGCCTTCATATACTGATGCTTGTTTAGTCTATCATTCATTTCATTTACTTTATTATGTTTTGGGCTTATGTTTGGGAACCGATGTTTGATTCCGTTTTTCCTTATGGTCATGTATGTTTTACTACATATTACCTTGCATGCTTTGATGACACGCTATAATTACACGTAACGGTCCACTTATCAAAGTGGGGTGTTACAATTATGGTATCAGAGCCCAAGGCTTCGACCTGTAGGCTCTAAAACTTGAGATGTGACTAGTGGGTAGTCACCAGGAACTTCCTAAGCCAACGCTTGTTATTCCACGTATTGATGTGTTCAGCGCATTTTTGTTTTAACCATGATGTTTTCAGCACCTTGATGTTTTAACCTTGATGTTTTCATCGATATTGTTTTACTAATATGGATGGACAACCGTCATTCATATTTAGTTATGTGTCATTGTTTCATGCATGATGTTTCTCGTGAACTATGATTAATATGAACTGAACCCAGTAGTTCATAATTGGTCACATAAAAAAATTTCTATTAAGTTTTGACAGCTGAGTTTCAGTTAATTATTTCATGTATCATTGTCGCAGGTTTATGACTAAGTAACGGTTGGTACATGACCGGCCCTATTTAGTCGCATGTGCTTTTATCGAAACTTTTAATTTGGGACCGACCCATAGGCGTCCCCTCGCCATGTCTTTTGTTTTGGGACCGACCCATAGGCGTCTCCTTGCACATATAAAAGTTTTATAAACTACATCATGCATTCATGCACTGTTTTTCATGCATAAAAATTTTCTCATGATTTATTGGCATAAGTTTTTTTTCATGTCCCGTTATAAGTTACTATGTTTTTATGTCAAGTATGTTTTCATACTGTCATGGTTAACTTCAGTTTCATGCTGATTATACTCCTTCATGTTAGGTTGTTTCATGTTTCTTCTTGATGATTTCGTCTTCATGTGATTACGTCTTACGTTTCTTTTGTCATTTATGCTTTCATGCAAGACACTGTTGGAATTCATTTAAATCCTGCTTTCATGATAGTCATGGTTGGTTTTCATTAATCATGCTTTCAGGAAAATCATCGTTGAAATTCGTTTAGCCATACGTTAGCATTTCTTTTTGTAACCAGAATGAAGTATATACTGGCATTTCCAGGTTATCATGATATTCTTTCTAACCGTTTAACCAGTTATTTTCCTTTAAAATCATGTCAGATGATCGACCCCATACCAATCATTTCATGTACATTCCCTGTGTACTCCATGTACCGTATCACATGTGCATATTCCACTTGCTGATATTCTACAAGATTGTGGATGCCACTCATGACTTGGAGATGTTACTAAATGTTGATGCTACTGATTTTGGAGACGCTATGAGATGATGATGTTGTTCATGACCTAGAGATCTTACAAGACAAAGACAAAGGCGTTAGATCAAAGCGATCGGACGAGAAGATGCTTTACCACCAGACAATTTCCATCAATCATTGTCCCTAATTCTTAGTTACATGTCACACGTCATTCAGTTGTCGTTTTAGTCATATGAGTGAGAACCGATACCAGCCGGCCACTCACCTGAATAGTTACATGAATCACCATCATGAGAATGACCGTCATGGAACTAACAGACAAGACGGTAGTAACCACTACTGTGACAACAACTATCCTAGAAATCGGAACAGAAGTTCCGGCCCCAGACGTGATCAGAAATACAAAGGATCAGTAGTCTAACCGATCCGCCAATTCTGGCATAATAACCTAATATTTGTAGTTCTATTTGTTTCACATCTCGAGACACATGTCAAGACATCAGTCAAGACACATGTCTCATATATACTCTCCGAAGACATATGTAAAGACACCAGTCATGACACATGTCATGTTTATATTTCCAAGACATGAGTCAAGACACATGACTCACGTCAAATCTGGAACATCCCTAAGAAATTCAGGGTACCCTCCAAAGGGTATATCCATTTTTTGTGCCATGTATTAATCAGGTCACAAGAATTTCAGTACCATCAACGGCGTATCAGTAAGATCTGTCACGATTGCTCGACGACACTTTCATCTCTTGCGCCCATATTTCGTATATTCATGACCATAAAGGACGGCATTCGTATCCTCCATGTATACGAAGGTTTTCCTTCAGCCTAATGATAAGGTTCAAACTGCTAACGCATTACCTCGGACAGATGCGAGTTGAATTTCATCCTAATTATGGACTATGAACAACAAACCATGCTACGATTCATGATCATGTAAAGTAATGTTCAAGCTTCTGAATACATTCAGCTTGATTTCCATCAGGAAAATCTGTACAAATTATCTATGCTTACAAGCATGTGCTTTGTTAGCCTTGACTGCTAAATTTTCTAGCTGTTAGTTAAGACACGACCACTGAAGTCCTTTTACGCATAACCAGTTGATTATTCCAAAATCTTCTCATACTTTCCAGAATAACCTACAAGGAGAAGGACGGTACCATGAGATTATGTGTCGACTACCGTCGATTTAAACAAATCACCATCCATAACCGTTATTCTCCTCCACGTATTGACATCATGTCCAAACTGACTTTAGGGTGTTAATAACCTTTCCAAGATCGGACTCATGATCATGCTGCCAACAGTGACGAGTGAAAGAGCAGAACATTTCCATGACTGATATTCGTATACGACTCGGTCATGCTAGATTCGTGATTTTGTATTAGTCTCATAAATGCTCTAGCAGCATTATAGACTTAATAAATTGAGTTTCCATGAACTCATTAACATAATCATCAATATTTTCATCGAGAACAACCTGTTTTTTTCTCTAGGTCTAGAGAAGAGCAGGAAGACCATATTTGCACTATGTTGCAACAGGAGAAATTCCACCCTGAAATTTTTCAATATCAATTTGGTTTGATTACAGTGACATGCTGAATCATATGGATTTCCACGGTTAATCTTACCATGACTCAGCTTATGCATAAAGGAGAGAACCCTACACTACATTAGGTGTTCTAGAAAATCCTACGCTAAGAGAAGTCTAGGTTCAGAGACTGGGAGTTTCGAAAACTCCTATGTATCAAGTTCTTTGAAGCAAGATGCAATTAAGTTCATATCTAAATACTTGACACACCAGCAGGATTAGATAGAACACCTACATACTAGTAGCTATCTCCACCGGGAACACTTTTCGAATGGAAATGGTACAGTATCTCCATGGATTTATCAGCAGTTTGACCAAGTCTACAAGATCCTTTCATCTGAAAAGATTTCACGGCAGTAGAATTTTAAATATTTTTGCCAGAGATCGTACGATCACTTGGCCTCTTTCAGCTATCAAATCAGATTTAGGCTCATGTTCGGATTCATTATTACGATCACGCCTTTAGCCCAAATTCATGATTTGCTTCTACATTCACGTTCATGACACTATTCACGTTCATGATCGTATCTTGGCTTATGATGTTACGCCCATTTTCGTTCTGGGGAGTTTTGCAAGAACTTGAGAGACCAGACTCAAGTTTAGTATAACTCTGTATCCTCAGATAGACGTTTCATGTCACATTCCACACCTCTTTTTATAGCATTTGGCGTTACCGCCGCCGTATTCCATGTTCACGATATGTTTCACATGTCATGTTCATTCCACGTTCACGATATGTTACACGTATCATGGATCATGATATGTTTGCTCATACTACACTCACCATATCTCCACTTATCACGTTCAAAATTTTTCACGTATCACGTTTAAAATTTTTCACGTACTACGTTCCTATATGTGTCGCGCATCGTTGGTAATTATTAGTTAAGTTAGATTTTTTTGCACCATAACGTTTCAGTTACCCTTGCACGTTAATTCTTATTCCCTCGATCAAATTCAGGGGATCTATCTTACGTTGATAACCATGAGCTCTTCGTGTTTTCAAGTCAAGGTCAGGAGGACCAAGATTTATCATTTGTGTCAAGATCTTGTGGAGGAACCATTCCGAGAGGGAGGCCACTTGGAAACGGACGAGTGCCACCTGGATTTTATCCTCTCGTCCTTCCATAATCAAGTAAGACTCTTTCAGTCACGTCACGTCCCATGTCCTTTTAAGCTATGTCACGTTTCACATCACCTTCATTTCCTTTTATCTTGCATACCCTTCCAGTTTGAGTCGGGTATGTTACGCTTCCAGTTACGATATCTATAATTCGGGGACGAATTATTCTTTTTAGGGGGAAGAGTTGTAAAACCCGCATGCTTTTACCATGAACATTACACTTATGATCGTACGTAATATACGATAATTATTTATTATAATAATTATAATCATCGAAGATCCAAAACACGATCATGTGATCCTATAGAAGTATGATAATATTTGATTTATCAAGAGGGTTGTTGTTTCTAGTGAGAGAAAGTAGAGAGAGAGATGAGAGAAAAATGTAAAAGTGATATTGCTAAAATGAAACAACCAACACCCCTTTCCATGGTGGAAAGGGGTTTATATACCAAGTCCCTTAGTGGACTTGGGCTTCCGGCCCATGAACATGCTCATGGGTCGGGCTAATGTAAATAACAATTAAACTTATACTACGAGCCTATAACTATATTGTTGGAGTGACCGAGACTTTCTTAATATGAAAAACGTATTTCCAACAATCTCCCCCAAAGGAAGGTCACTCCATATTTACAAAGTCCTAATCTAGCATGTTATATCTTCGTTCTTAAGCTCGTAGTCCACTTTCTCTTTTCTTCTTTAACATTTCTTCTTTTTGTGAATATGTGTTGAATAACATCAGGCTTTTGCTTGGAACATGTTCTTTTGGCCTTTACACGTGCAATCTTTGTCTTCTTGTGATGATCGCCAATTCGTGACTTCATGTCCCACATACCTATCCTCTGTTGAATTCTTGAAAGTTTCAGAGTTGATACAGCGGAAGACTTTTAGGTCATACTTTCTTGAATTTGTAGAAATATTTTATGTAGAAGGAATAAGTATGTGAGGACGACTTCTACTGGTACACCGCAACGCCACCGTCTTCAAATGCAACAACATAATAAGACACAAATAAAATGGCTTTGACATTTTATTCTAATTCGGTAGCATTTTACCTCCGATCGGTGAAGACCGTTGGACGATAATAAATATCGTACTTGTGACAGGTAGCTCTAATTAAAGATCTCCTTGACAAGATTTTACGGGTAAACCCGTTATCTTTATTCGACCGTCCGAAGCTGACTACGAACATAAAGAGTGAATCACTTGGATATTGAATATCCTTATGATTGAAGCCGTCAATTCATGAATCATGGAACAAGTGAATTACAATTAAGATTTTCACCATCGTTGCTTTCCAGTTGTCACGAGCTTGATTCAAATAGAATCTTGCTTGTCACATACCGCAGTGCTGTTTGATGTTGACACTGGAAGGATTTCCACTCTTCATTGTGAACACTAAAGAGTGCCACTCTGAGTGTTCTGGCAAGATCACTTGGATAATGTGTAGAGGCCCTGGAACAAGTTTAATCTCAATTAAGAGTTAAACCATTGTTTCCTTCCAGTTATCACAAGATTAGTTCTTAAAGAACCGCACGTGTCACCTACCATGAGCTTGTTTGATGTTGGCTCAAGCAGGATTTCCATCTTCATTGTAATACTTTCGTATTACTCAGATGTTCTGGCAATATTGCAAAAATATTGCGTAGGACTCATAAACATATTCTTGTTTTTAAAATTGTGTCCTAATGAGACTTTTGATGATCTCGTGGCTCTAGACTCAATAGTGCATTTATGTTTTTAGTGAGCGGAGGCTGGAGAGGATTGCCACCTTTTCAATATCAGTTTATCCGGAGTGAATAAACCGATAGATAACGTGTTGAACTCCGTGACATTAAAACAAATATCTTTTGAGAGATATTTGAGTTGGCTGGGAGGGGTTGTGCATCGCATCACTGGGTCCATGATACTTTGTCTTCAAGATGAGTTGACCCAGTTTCTGCCTAAGTTGTAAGGAGGGCTTCTTTCTTTACACCCTTTATCTTTACATTTTCTTTTTCATTCTTCAACCCCTTCAATGCTTACCAATGCATCATCACTAGCACCTTGTTGTGATTGTTCCAGTGCTAGCATAAGTACTTGGTCGGCATTCAGCTACGTTCACATTCCATTCTCCATCTTTCCTAAGGACTTCTATTTTCTAACTATGGAATTGTCCTTGGGAAGATTCCTCCGGTTCTGGAAGAATCGTTGGACTAGCACCTAATCCTACCACCCTTTTGTCACCACATCCGTCGTGAATTAAGTGTGTTTTGGGTAAGTACTTGTCACCATGAAAAATCCTTGAAAACTCACTTAAGATACTTGTGATATAAATATCAAAGTTTTGTATCTTTAAGTGTTTTTGTTTATAAAAAATGCTCCCCCTTAACATGTGAAGTACACATATTAAGTTGATTTATACTTGAAGTCTTTTTCATGTTTAGCCAAATATATTATCAAGTCTCCTTAATCCTATTTTCTCCCCTTATCCAAAATGTTAACCATCAGTATTTTGGATATTAATGGATTAACCGGTCTTTGGGTAGCAAAATGAAATCAGTTTCTGGCCAAAGAATATATTAATTCTCCCCCTCAAATTAATGAGGGTAAGTTGTAGTGCTTTAGTATGAAATGTTTGAAAGATTTGGAATCTCGTGAGAAATTATTGAAAAATTTCATACTTTCACACTACAATAAGCCACAAAAGCCGTATGCACATATTATATACATATTCACAAGTGAGTATATGGAGTTGACATGATTGTAGTGTGATCACCACTGTTAAGTGGATCAGTCCACAAGCCTGTGATGTGCTCCATATGGTCTGCCCTCCACGAATCGTTCGATATTGTGGATCAACCGTCGACCCCTTAACTTCTACTCAATCATCTGGATGGTGTGGTTGGCACTCTTCTTAAATCGGCCAGCCCATTTATACTTCACCTTCGGGAGACCTTGACCTGAGTTGAGCATCAACAGCTTGTCACGTACATGCTTGAGAGTACCATCGCTAAACTTGTGTAGTTCTGAGAGTCGCATGTATTGCATGACCTCTGCTTCATTTAGGTAAAATATTCCCATCTCTGGTTGGAGTGTACCCATATATGGTTCCTTAGCTTGGTGAAAACGACTCATTGGTGTTGTATGAGGTCGTTCTAGATTTAGCCTGGATTGATAACTCTCTACCCCAAGTTGTAAGTCTTCAACCCTTTGCTTGATCACAATTCTACGAGTAAATTGGCGAATGTTGGAGCTTAGGGAAATGACTTCATCGGGGTCTAAGTGAGGGACCTTGCCTTGAGCCAAGATGAGTAGAAAATCTTCAATATCTTCAAGTCGTAGGAATTGAAGATCCCCTTCACTGACACTATAAGTCTTACCGTCTTCTCGCTTGAATCTGATATCTTTCAAATACGAATATTCGAATATATGGTGAAAGCTAACTCCCTGTATGCTTGAGATTCGACGGGTTACAACTACAGGTGTACCTTTCTTGGTGTGATTATAGAAGTAGTAGGCCGACCTCTTGTTGCCCCGCAAATGTGAGATGCCTAATTTCGCATATTGATCATATTCCTTGACAAGCTCTTTGCTCCATAGGTTTGGAACTTTATCTTCAATCCAAGAGACATCCTCTAAGTTTACTGCTTTGCCCATTGTTAATGATGTAGCATACTTGTTCGCGTCGTTTTCTAAGTAATCCAGATCACGGTTGGCAAAGTATTGCATTGACAGGTGCTTGGCTGCTGCAATAACTAAGGGTGTTAGTGGAAGAAGTATCAGAGCTTGTTCACCTGATGCTGTCAATTTGATTGCTTTAATGAGCTCATTAAAATGATATTCTACCTCAGTATTAGCAATCTGCATGGAAGCCTAAATGTTCTTGTCTTTGATCGTTGTTTGAAGTGTATTTGTATCCATGGTAGGCACTCCATATTTATCCATCAAGAAACTAGAGAAGTCGATTGGATTATTAAGGAATTGTGTAAGATCCGCCTTTTCACTGTCAGAAATTGTACGTGCGATTGCTGCCTGTGTAAGTCGTGGCTGCACTTGAACCGTCTCATCAATAGTGAACGTATCAGCAAACTCAGGATCTGTTTGATTTATATCGTCAATATCCATATCGATGAAGTGTTGAGGTGGAGAGTTATGTATCACAAATGGTATCGGTTCGTCTTCTTGCATAGGTTCGTGTTCTACAGGTGCTGTTGATGAGACATTAGTAGGAACCGGTACAGAAGACATACATGTGTTTGAACCTGTGTGAAGCTGAACAGGAGTAGGCGGTGGAGAGTGATGTTCTACAGACGGTGATGGTTCGTCTTCAATCATTGGTTCGTCTTGTAGCACTGGCTCTACAGGTTCTTCTTGTGATACACTAGTAAAAACCAGTTCAGATGACTTACCTGTGGTGTTGACGTTGGTTTCATCATGCTCGTCATTGGTGATGTTTTCACTCTCATCTTGTTGTTTATCGCCAACTTTTTCTTTTGAACGTGCATCACTTTCTTCCTCTTCCTCATCACCATCCTCGGATTCTTCAGATTCTTCACCATTAGTACCATTACCTTCATCCTTATCACCATCCCCTTTCTCCTTATCCTTACCATTCCCATTACCGTCCTCATTATCATTATCTTCATCCCCATCACTATCGTGATCCTCGTCTTCCCCGTCATCCTCATCCTCCTCCTCTTCCTCATCCTCATCCTCGTCCTCGTCCTCGTCCTATTCTTCTTCATTCTTATCAGAATGTTCTTTCTCCTCCTCATTCTCTTCCTCTTCTTCCTCATTTTCTACCTCATCTTCATTTTCAAGCTCCTGACGTTTCCTTTTCTTGGAAGATTAGGGAACTTCAGTATCTTCTAATGGTGATGTGTTGGAAGCTTCCATTATGATTTAACAAGAGCTTTTTGCAATTTGTGTTGAGCTTTTGTTTTTGGTAACTCAATGTTGGTTAATCGAGTCTCCAAAGTTTGCATTAATTGCAAGTCAGTAAGGCCTTTAGTGAACAATGCTGGAAGCTCCTGATTGACACACGACCTAACTTCACGCTGAATGATGTTGGTCATGGTATCATTGATGGAGTTGAGGAAGACATTGTTTTCGTTATCACGTGCTTCCTTTTCGGCAATAAACTTCTGATGTTGCTCTTGAAGTTTTAAAACTCCGCCATAAGCGTCATCAAGTTTGGATTTCTCGCGTTTTTGTGCTCTGTAGGCTTTTGTATCAGGCTTAGTAATACATGACTTTATATCTTCAATCTTTTTTGCCTGTACTTCCAACTGTTTTTGGAAGTGCTGAATGAGAGGATCATTGATCGTGAGGAATGGAGTGGAAGTGGATGGTAGTTGTATTGTTGTTGTTGGTGGAGGAGTTACCACAAGTGCTAAAGAGGTTGTGGATTGGATGGTGGTTTGTACAGGTTGTTCGAGGATAGATGGCAACGTTGGTACAATCAATGGGGCAGTGGTTGGTACTGGAAGATCGACGATCAGTGGAGGCGTTGGTGTAATTACTTGGGCGGTGGTTGGTACAGGTTGATGGATGACCGGTGGCGGCGTTGGTGTAATTACTTTGGTGGTGGTTGGTACTTGTTGATGGATGACTGGTGGCGGCGTTGGTGTAATTACTTGGGTGGTGGTTGGTACATGTTGAATGGTTTCGATTGTAGGTTCAAGCTGGGGGACGGTTGTCACGACAGTGCTGAATACTGGTTGTGGAAGGGGTATTTGTTGTTGGATAGGAAACATCGTCAGATGAGCGTCTTCAGCTGCTATCATTTTTGAAGGAGTTGGAAGTGGTTTACTAAGGTTGACGTCCTCGTACAGGAATGTTTCCATATCTTCTCCACCTTCTAAAGTTTGGTCTTCAAAATCATAGTTGAAATAATCATCTATGTTGTCATCATCTTGGTTTGTTTGGTCCGTGATTCTTTCCTCTAGTCTGAAATCTTGTTCTTATTCATCGTTTGAGTCGTCTGGATCTCCAAAAGCTTCCAGGGCTAATTCTGCAAGAGTTTTTGAGCTAGAACCACTACCTGTTTTCTTAGCCTGTGCCTCCATCCTACTTATCTTACGTGTTATTCGCATCTATTTTTCTTCAGACATTAATACTGAAGAATCTTGTTCGTCTGCATCTTCATAACGTAGTTACTCTTTCCATTTAGCCTTGCCTTTAGTTTGGGGTGAGGAGGTCTTTTGGCGTTTGATAACAGTCTTTTTCCTTTTACCCTTTTGCTTTTCCGATGGATCTCCGTTTTCTCTTTTAATCTGTGCCTCAATATCCATGAGCATTTGTTTGTAAGGTCCACTGTCCTTGATCCCTTCATTGATCATTTTGTCTGGCACTAAAGCTGGACGCAGTGAGTACTTAGTAGAATAATTGTCTTCACCCATCTGATCCAACACGTGGTCATCATCTGATGTATGGTAGAAGAAATTTCCACGCTTGTCAATAGATGGGACACTCTTCATGAATTGGTTGATGATAAGTTTTGTGAACCTTGGAAACGGGAGATGCAGTGACTTCTTCTTGGTGTCGATGAATTGGTAGCAAAATTCTTCCCAAAGAAGTAGAGCATAATCCACTTTAGATGCAGTGTATAGACCCCAAAGTACATAAGCCTGAGGTGGTCTCGTTTGGTCAAATCCACGAGCCTTTGAGGTGAGGCACTTAGTGATGATGGTGACGAGTGCTTTCCATGGTTGGCCAATGTGTGAAGTAGAAAACTAAGATAGATTATGAATGTAACCCTCATAGTTCAGAGCTCTAATTACTCGAAGTAATTCATCTGAGTTTGGATTGGGCACAAACTTTTCTCCTTTTGCTAATTTGGGAAATTTGAACAATTTCCTGAATTGAGTTAAATCAAGAGTAAAATTCTGCCTATTGATCTTGAAAGTGATAGATCTCTTAGATAATTTCTTTGCCGTTGTAATCGATGCGGTGGCCCAAAACTCATGAATATAGATTTCCGGAACTGATGCAGTAGCTCTAAGGGCATCTTTTATTGGTGACATGTCAAGGATGTCCATTGCAACTTTGAAAGCTGCCACATTTGGATCAAAGTCGTCTCTCAGACGAAAGTTGTTCTCTGCAAGTGGTAGTCGGTCACTAAGTGGAACTAATATGAGGCCTGATTGTTGTTGTTGTTCTTCAGTGATTGGCATGGTTCCTGCTTAAGATAACACAGACACAATTGATATATACAAACATATACATCGCATTATCCATGAAAAATCATAGTATAGCATAATAAATGTCATCTTGTTAACCATAATAAGATCATACAGACAATGTTCAAATGAAATACAATCATAAAATCAGATATAAAAACCTAATGACGTGGTAGTATAGCATAGACATGTTATTCTAGGGACCCAACAACCTAGCTTTAGTTACTTGAGGATTTAGGTTTCGTGGTTGTCATAACCACTACTTCAGTGGGAGACCTAGAATAAAGCCGACTACGAAGTTACACAACCACTTCAGTAGGCCTAGGCATTACTATAACCTCAGTAGGTGTTGGCAAAACCTCAACCTCAGTAGGTGTTGGCAAAACCTCAACCTCAGTAGGTGTTCACAAAACCTCAACCTTAGTAGGTGTTCGCAAAACCTCAACCTCAGTAGGTTTGAACTTAGCGATTGCTTCCATTGCTTGAGAACAAAACACAATATATGGAATAAATAATTTTATCTCTTTCGTTTACAGAAATATCAACTTATAAAAATAAGATGAATTTTTGTAATAAGAAACCTTTTAAGTATTCTTATGAGAAAAAATTAATTACCTCCAATCGAAATTATGTTCGTTATAGAAGCCCTAGTTCTAAGTCGAATGCATAGAGTGGAAGTATACTATCTTAAGGTGATGAGACAACAACAATCTTTTCTCAGAGTCTATTAGACCACTTATTGCAAGGACAATCTATCACAAAATCGATATATCACAATGCACTGTCCTATCGGAATGCACTCATCTGAAAGATTCTATCGGAATGATCCCTATCGGAATGATCCTTATCGGAGTGATCCTATCGGAATGTCCCTATCGGACTGTCCCTATCGGCATGTCCCTTATCGGAATGTCCCTTATCAGAATGTCCCTTATCGGAATGTCCCTTATCGGAATGTCCCTTATCGGAATGTCCCTTATCGGAATGTCCCTTATCGGAATGTCCCTTATCGGAATGTCCCTTATCAGAATGTCCCTTATCGGAATGTCCCTTATCGAAATGTCCCTTATCGGAATGTCCCTTATCGGAATGTCCCTTATCGGAATGTATTATCATCTTAATCTTTCTATCGGAATATCCTATCGGAATCCATTATCTAAAAAGCATCGGAATCTGGGGCGGATTTTTCGAGGATGGATCTTATCTATCGTTTCTAGGGCGATAACTATGTTTTAATCAAAACAGTTAATAACCAATGTTTATTATATGAGAAAGATCAAAAACCCCTTATCAATCATGATTTTGTGAGATAGTATGTGAGTGTCCCTCTAACCTCAAGGTTGTGGGTTCAAGTCTCAGTGGAGACATGTGAGATACAAATTGTGAGATAGTTGGTGTGAGTTATAAATTGTCGTTCTAAAAAAATCATGATTTTTATCACAATAAGAAAACCGAAACCCTAGATCTTGATTTTAACGAGATGAAGGATGCAAATAATAGGATAAAGCATGATAAGAACATGTATGCAAAGTTACCTAGATGATTAACACAGCAGATAAAACACAGAAGACGAGTGAATCACGAGCAATGATAATGGATGCAAGTTTGTGATATACGGTGTGTGTAATGCGTCGAGAGTGAATAACCAGGGGGTAGAGTTTGACTTAGGTCAATATCTCAAGCTAATTCTGCCAAAAGTGCAAATTGGTCCCCCCATTTTACAAAAGTATAAAAGCTTTGGAATAAATAAGTTAACAACACACATTCTCGACTCCATTAAAGTTGCTGACACGAACACACCACTAATATCTGTAGGACTTAGGCATGTGAGGTAAAAACTAAGGCCAAATCAATTTCCACACAAGGCACACGTTGCATATAAGGCACACAAAGTAAGATTTCAGAACAGATATTTAAAGACCAATTCATTTCCAAAATGATTTGATATTTGCTCCCCCTCAAATGCTGACCCGTTTTCTATTTAAAGAGCTGTAGTCATTGTTTTTAAAGAGACAAATATCCATGAAGACCTTTTCCGGTTAATGATTTTCTGAAACGATTCTGGTGGCAATAAGATTTCTCTTATATTAACAAAATAAGCGCACTGAAGCGTACACTAATTTGTGTTAGACTAAATTATAAAGTAAACTTGGTCCCATACAAGGTTTTAAAGTAAACCTTGCCCGAGAAAATTAATTCCCGTTGTGAGCCAACGTTTTCATAAGAAATACGTGACTTTAATGCGAAAAGCGGGTTGCACTCAGAAATAACTACAAGCCATATGGGCATGTTTTAAAAATATGTACAATTTTATACAGACTCTATTTATGGCGTCGTGTCAATATTAATCAACATTTCTAAGGCAGTAAATATTACCATACTAAAAGACATGCCCGATTTAAAATGAAAAATATTTTTGGATTTTCTTGATTTTATATTTTTTATGGTTTTTGCATGTTTTATATTTTTGTATTTTTCTTTTGGTGGTTTATATATACGATAATATACAAGATCACGATGAAAGGATACTCTAGAATAGTTTACCACCACTATTCTGCTGATTCTTCTGCGAAATCCTTAAGTGTCGCTGGTGAGAATGATTTCATGCCTAGCTTTTTGATCAAAAACTCGATACGTCCTCAATCTAAGGCCTTTGTGAATATATCCGCCAGCTGATACTCAGTGTTGACAAAATACCGTTCGATCACTCCATTTTCCACTTGCTCTTTGATGAAGTGGTAGCGTATATCAATGTGCTTTGCCCGGGAATGTTGAACGTAGTTGCAGCAAAGGGCAGTGGCGCTTTTGTTGTCACAGTACATCGGAATTTTGTTGAATCCAAGACCGTAGTCAGTTAATTATGATCTCATCCAAAGAACTTGAGCACAACAAACGGACATAGCAATGTATCCAGCCTCTGTACTGGATATCGCAGCGCTTTTCTGCCTTTTGGATGCCCAACTAATCAGTCTTTCTCCAAGAAGTTGCACACTGCCAGAAGTGATACGTCGAGTATCTTGACACCCAGCATAATCCGCATCCGCATATGATATTAGTGCAATAGAGGACTCCTTCGGATACCACAGACCACGATTAAGTGTTCCTTTAAGATACCAAAAGATCCTTTTCACAACATGTAAGTGCTTTTCGGTAGGCCGAGCCTGATACCGGGCACACATGCATATAGCAAATTGCAAATCAGGCCTGTTAGCAGTCAGATAGAGAAGGGTGCCGATCATTCCACGGTAAAGTTTAGTATCGACGGCAATCCCATCCCTATCCTCATATAACTTGGATCTCTCCACCATTGGAGTATCCACGGGGTCACAGGTTTCAAAATGATACTTTTTCAAAGATTCTAGAGCATATTTGGATTGATTAATGAAGATGCCTCTGGGATTTTGAGAAATTTGCAACCCTAAAAAAATGAAATTTTTTCCATCATCGACATCTTAAAACGTGTGGACATGATTTTCTCAAAATGGTCAGACAGTCTTTAAGTAGTGGCAGCAAATATTATATCGTCAACATAAATTTGTACCAGTATCATGTCGTTGTCCTCCTTGAGAATGAATAATGTTGCGTCCACTTTGCCTTTGGAGAAGCCTTCCGAGATCAGATAAGACGATAGGAGATCGTACCACGCGCGTGGAGCTTGTTTCAACCCATAAAGAGCCTTCTTGAGCTTGTACACGTGATTGGGATACTCCGAGTTGACGAATCTATTCGGCTGGCTTACGTAGACATCTTCCCTTAATTTACCATTAAGAAATGTTGTCTTAACATCCATTTGGTAGACGATCATGTTCATGTGAGCAGCATAGGCAAGGAATAGTCTAATCGTCTCCAATCGTGCAACAGGAGCAAAGGATTCTTCAAAGTCAATACCCAAAGCTTGTTTGTAACCTCGAGCAACCAATTGAGCTTTGTTCTTTAACACACCACCTAACTCATCAAGTTTAACCTTATATACCCACAACAAAGTAAGGATGTCAACGTTGTCGGTAGAGGAACTAATTCCCATACTTCAAGGCGTTGGAATTCATTAAGTTCCTCTTGCATGGCTTCAATACAAGATGATTGTGTCATAGCTTGTTGCCAATTTTTTGGTTCAATGTCAGAAATAAATGCATCAAAGTAACAATATAATGCATGTTCTTGTAGTTGATGGCGTGTTGAAACTGGTCGATTGACTTTGCCAATAATGTTACAAATTGGGTGATCCTTTGTCCATTTTATATTGTGATTTTTAATCCGTGGTGGTCTGGAGTGAACAATTGCAGGAGCTTCCTCTGAGGTAGACGCACCGTTAGGATTTTCGGGTATTTGTGAACCAAAGAATGGAAGCTCTTGTAGGTGAGTAATTTCTAAATTATGATCATAGTAATCCTCTTCAACATCATTAGGAGCAAGTGGGGGTGATGATTCAGGTGTAGTTTCTGAATTGGTGGGGGATGGTACATCTGGTTCAATAGTAACTGTAGATGCATCTGATTGATTTCCATTATCTTGAGCAACAACTTCGGGAATCGAAGCTACTGTCGCAGGTGCTGGAGAATCAACACTTGGAGGATCAAAGAATTCATCAAACATAGGTTAAAATAACTCATCCAACTCGGACCTTGTAGGTGGTGTAAATGATAGAGAAACAGGATTGTTGGGAGTTAATCCGGAACTAATCGTACCGGTTCCCATCTCATGTAATGCGGGTTCGGAGCTGTGTTGCTCAGAAGCCATTCGCTGTCAGCTCATCAAAATCGGCATCCAAAGTTTCTACTATCTTGCCAAGACGACAGTTATAAATTCGGTAAGCTTTCTTTGCGGGTGAGTAACCAATGAAAATTCCAATATCAGCCTTCGGTTGAAGTTTGCCCAAATTCTCACTATTAGTATTTGGATAACACAGTGCACCAAATACATGAAGAAATGAAATATCAGGTTTATGTCCATGAAGTAGCTCATATGGAGTTTTTCCATGGTGCTTACGAATGATGGAGCGGTTTTGGATATAACATGCGCTTGCCACTGCTTCAGCCCATAAGAATAAAGGAGCATTCGCATAAATCAACATAGTTCTAGCAGCTTCCATAAGTGTACGGTTACGTCTTTCCACGACACCGTTTTGTTGTAGAGTGCGAGCAACAGAAGTTTCATGTGAAATGCCGACCTCTTCATAATAGTCTCGTAGAGTTTGATTAACGAACTCAGTTCCATTATCAGTGCGAATGCGGTGAACAGTAACATTAAGACGTACTTGGATCATCTTTAAGAAAGTAATAATATAATTTGGAGCTTGATCCTTGGTTGCTAAAAACTTTACCCATGTAAACCTTGAGAAATCATCCACCATGACGAGGATGTATTTTCTACCACTCACACTAGCCGTACGCATTGGCCTGCAAAGATCCATGTGCAAAAGATATAGTGGTTCTTGGTTGGTGTCTTCAGCTTTAGGTTTGTATGATTTCTTGGTGCTTTTCCCCAAAGAACACGCGGAACATTGAGGGATATGTAAATCTTGCTTATGTTTTAGAGAGAGAAAGAGATAGAGAGATGGTGAGAACACACACACTTAGAGAGAGAAAGTGAAAGAAAAACACTTTTTCACTATGTGTAAAAATGAGGAACACACACCCTGTCCATCAAAGGAGAGGGTTTATATACCCAAGCCTTGTAATGGGCTTGGGCTTACACGTCTGGGCCGGCCTACACATGTTGTAGGCTAGGCTTGGACTTGTTTGTTAAATAACGAAAGTTAACTAAACTACGAGCTATTACATGGACTATCGTTGGAGTGACCGATCCTTCTTAATACGTAAAACGTATTTCTAACAATCTCCCCCTAAGGGAGGTCACTCCAAACAAGGGCGTTACCCAAGTTACAATGATAAAATAAACCTAGCATATTATGCTTGTCTTGAGCTCGTAGTCTTCGTCTTTCTTTTTCTTTTTCTTTTCTGGTGAACATGCTGATGTGATCTTTGATATCAATCTTTGAGCATTAATCTCTTGCCTTGATCTCGTGCATCCATCACTTGTGATCTTCGCCTCTTCGTGACACCATGTCCCACATACTTATACCTTCGTAATTCTTGAAAGCTTCAGAGTTCGATACAGCGGAAGACTTAACTTTTAGGCTTTCTTGAATTTGATGAGGTATTAAGTGCATAAAGTATAAGCATGCGGGGACGACTTCTTCTTGGATCCCGCAACGCCACCGTCTTCAAATGCCGCAACATAAGTAGACACGAACGAAATGGCTTTGAACATTTCATTCTAATTCGGTTTTTACCTCCGGTCGGTGAAGACCGTTGGACGATATTAGATATCGTACCCGTGACGGATAGTTTCAATTAAGTAACTTCCTGATAGGATTTCGCGGGTAGACCCGTTCTCTTTATTCGACCGTCCAAAGCTGACTGCGAACATAAAGAGTGAATCATTTGGATAATAATATCCGCATGATTTGAAGCCGTCAATTCATGTTCCTGGAACAAGTGAAATTCAATTAAGAACCGCACCATCGTTGCTTTCCAGTTGTCACGAGCTTGATTCGTATAGAATCTTGCAAGTTACCTACCAAGTGCTGTTTGAGGTTAACACTAGAAGGATTTCCACTCATCACTGTGAACACTAAAGTATCACTCTGAGTGTTCTGGCAAGATCACTAAGATATTGCGTAGAGGCCTGGAACGTGTTTAATTTCAGTTAAGAATTAAACCACTGTTGCTTTCCAGTTATCACAAGTGTGATTCGTAAAGAATCGCACAAGTCACCTACCATGAGATTTTTGATATTCGCTCAAGAAGGATTTCCATCTTCATTGTAAATACTTTCGTATTACTCGGATGTTCAGGCAAGATCATGAAGATTTTGCGTAGGACTCTTAAAATCTTTCTTACTTTTCACAGTGTGTGAAGAAGCAAGGAAATATGAAAGTGTGTCCTAATGAGATATTTGATGATCTCAAATGGCTCTAGACTCGATCGTGCATTTTTGGATTTTAGTGATCGGAGGCTGGAGAGGAGTGCCACCATTTCAATACTAATTTATTCGGAGTGAATAAATCGATAGATAACGTGTTGTCTCCGTGTGATTAAAACAAATACCTTTTGAGAGATATCTGAGTTAGCTGGGATGGGTTGTGCATTGCATCACTGGGTCCATAAAGTCTATCTTCAATATCGAGCATCATTAAAATGATCTCAATAGCATATGTGTTGACCCGGTTTCTGCCTAAAGTTGTAAGGAGGGCTTCTTTCTTTACACCCTTTATCTTTACAATTCTTTTTCATTCTTCAACCCCTTCAATGCTTACCAGTACGTCATAACTAGCACCTTGTTGTGATTGTTCCAGTGCTAACTTAAGTACTTGGTCGGCATTCAGCTACGTTCACAATCTTTCTCCAACTTTCCTAAGGACGACTATTTCTAGCTATGGAATGTCCTTGGGAAGATTCCTCCGGTTCTGGAAGAATCATAGGACTTAACCTATCCTACCATCCTTATGTCACCACAATCTTCATCGTCGTGAAATAAATGGGTTTTGGGTAAGTATAAATCACCATGAAATCCATTTTTGATATGCAAATCCGTTTTGCTCCCCCTTAACATATGCCACGATATTCGAAAACATTTCGCATATGTCGGGATGAGCCAGCCCATTAAGTCAAACCATTTGTGATAATATCCCATATTAAATCACATTTTCTCCCCCATATTAAAAATATTAACCCAATCGATGTTTTTAATATCAATTGATTTAATGAAGTTTTAACAAAGGTTTTGGGAAGAAAAATACAAGTCCATTTTATCTTCATGATATCAAACGTATGAGATATGATATCGATTTGTAGCATGATCACATATATTAGAAAAGAATTGACAAGGTTGGACCTGATTGATGAGAACATCATATGATAAGATCAAATGGTTCTTGTCGGCATATGTTGGTCGCCTCGTCACGTCTGAAGTCATCTCTTGACACCACATGTACGATTGGTATTGTTGTCTTGACACCAACTTGTGAACTTGGCACGTGCGGTATCGAAGATTCTGAATGCTTGACAATTGCTCCCTCTCAATTGTTGACCCGTGTTCTATCAAAAGAGTTGTAGTCGTCGTTTGAGTAGTCGCATCGTCGAGTATGTAGATACCAATTGTAGATAGCATGGTTGTAGAGATGATAGCTTCATAAAAACAAGACTTCTCTTGTTTTAACAAATAAATGCACTGAAGCGTACATAGATTTGTGTTAGACCAAGTTATAAAGTAAACTTGATCCCTTACAAGGTTTTAAAGTAAACCTTGCCCGAGAAAATTAATTCCCGTTGTGAGCCAAAGCTTTCATAAGAAATACTTGACTTTAATATGAAAACCGGGTTGCAGTCTGAAATAACTACAAGCCATTTAGGCATGTTTTATGAAATATTTACAACTTTTGTACGAACTCTATTTATGGCGCCGTGTCAATACTAATCAACATTTCTAAGGCCGTAAATATTATCGTACCAAAAGACATGCCTTTGAAAAATAAAGTAAAAATATTTTTGGATTTTTCTAGATTTTTCAATTTTTATGGTTTTTATATGGTTTTATATTTTTGTATTTTGCTTTTGTGGATAAAAATATAAACAATATATACAGATGATCACCAAGGATACGGAGAATAGTTTTACCAAGACTATTCTTTCGCTTCATCTGCTAGTTCCTTTAGAGTCTCAGGCGAGAAGGTTCTCATTCCTAGCTTGTCAGCCAAAAATTCAATTCGAGCGCGATCTAAAGCCTTCGTGAAAATATCCGCCAATTGATACTCAGATCGGACAAATTAAAGCTCGATTACTCCATTTTCCACTTGCTCCTTGATGAAGTGGTAGCGAATGTCAATATGCTTCGACCGGGAGAACTGAACATTGTTGCAGCATAAGGCAATTGCACTTTTGTTGTCGCAGTACATCGGAATCTTGTTGAAACCTAGACCATAGTCGGTTAATTGCGATCTCATCCAAAGAATTTGAGCACAACAACCGGACATAGCTATGTATTCTGCTTCCGTACTTGAAATTGCAGCGCTTTTCTGCCTTTTCGATGCCCAACTGATTAATCGATCTCCTAGTAGTTGCAATGTGCCACTCGTGCTACGCCTTGTATCTTGACAACCCGCGTGATCCGCATCTGCATATGCCATTAGTGCAATAGAAGAGTCCTTCGAATACCAAAGTCCCCGGTTAATGGTTCCTTTAAGATATCGAAAGATCCTTTTAACAGTAGCTAAGTGTAACTCAGTAGGCCTAGTTTGATACCTGGCACACATACATATAGCAAACTGAAGATCAGGTCGACTAGCTATGATATACAGAAGAGTACCGATCATTCCACGATAAAGTGTCGGATCAACGGCAACTCCATGTGGATCTGCATCAAGCTTAGTTCGTTCCACCATTGGAGTATCCACGGGGTCGCAAGATTCCATCTTATACTTCTTAAGCGATTCAAGGGCATACTTGGATTGATTGATAAAGATGCCTCTGGGACTCTGAGATATCTGAAGACCTAAGAAGAATGATACCTTGCCCATCATTGACATCTTAAACTTGGAAGACATGAGTGTCCCAAACTCATCCGATAAGGTTTGGGTCGAGGCTGCAAATATAATATCATCAACATATATTTGTACCATAATCATATCTTTACCTCGTTTCTGAATGATCAACGTGGGATCCACCTTGCCTTTAGCGAAGCCTTGCGTAATGAGGAATTGTGACAAAAGATCATACCATGCGCGAGGAGCTTGCTTCAACCCATAGAGAGCCTTCTTAAGCTTGTACACATGATTATGATAATTAGGATTCACAAAACCATCTGGTTGTTGAACATAGACCTCTTCCTTGAGTTCACCCTTAAGAAATGCCGTCTTCACATCCATCTGATAGACGATCATATTCATATGGGCTGCATAAGCAAGGAATAGTCGAATAGCTTCCAAACGGGCAACAGGTGCAAAGGATTCCATAAAGTCGATGCCCAATAATTGCTTGTATCCACGAGCTACTAGACGAGCTTTGTTCTTCAATATTCCGCCTAACTCATCGAGTTTCACCTTGTAAACCCATTTCAAAGTGAGTACCTGCACTTGATCCGGGCATGGGACAAGTTCCCAAACATCAAGACGTATGAATTCGTTAAGTTCTTCTTGCATAGCTTCTATCCAACAGGATTGAGTAAAAGCTTGTTGCCATGTCTTAGGTTCAACTTCAGTGAGAAAAGTATCAAAGTGACAAAACATTGCACTTTCTTGTAACTGACTTCGTGTGGATACCGGACGATTAGGGTCACCAATAATAGAATCTATAGGATGATCCTTTGTCCATTTGTTGTCATGTTCACGAATCCTTGGATTGGAGTAAACTGTAGTTGGAGCTTCCTTTGAGGTGGACGACCCGGCTTGATTAGGGTCGGGAATAGGTACGCCAAAGAATGGAAGTTCACACATTTGAGCGAATTCCAAATCGTGATCATCATCATCCTCTTCATCATCAATAGGCATGTCATGGGTAGTTGAAACATTTGTTGGTTGAGAATTACTTGTTGATGGTATATCTTGACCAATTGTAGGTGCAGACGTATCTGATTGCGCTTCGGTTGCTGGAGCGACAACTTCGGTTACCGGAGCTATTACCTCAGGTTCTGGAGCAACAATACTTGGAGGAGTAAAGAATTCATCAAAGAACGGTTGAAACAACGTATCCCATTCATTCCTAGAAGGTGGTGTAAATGATGATGAAGTAGGGTTGTTTGGGACAAGACCAGAACTAATGTTACTGGGTCCCATTTCATGAAGTGCGGGTTCAGAGCTGCTTTGCTCAGAAGCCATTGCTGTCAGCTCATCAAAATCAACATTCATAGTTTCGAGGATCTTGCGAGAGTTACGGTTGTAGATTCGGTATGCCTTCTTTGCGGGTGCGTAACCAATGAAAATACCAATATCAGCCTTTGGTTGAAGTTTTCCCAAATTGTCACCATCATTATTAGGATAGCAAAGAGAACCAAATACATGAAGATATGATAAATCTGGTACTTTTCCATGGAGAAGCTCATAAGGTGTTTTACCATGGCGTTTACGAATTAGTGACCGGTTTTGGGTGTACACTACTGTAGATACTGCTTCTGCCCATAAAAACAATGGAGCCTTTGCGTAAATTAACATCGTTCGAGCAGCTTCCATAAGTGTGCGATTTCGCCTTTCAACGACACCGTTTTGTTGTGGAGTGCATGCAACGGATGTTTCATGAGATATGCCAACTTCTTCATAATAATCACGCAAGATTTGATTCACAAATTCGGTTCCATTATCTGTACGAATGCGTCGGACAGTAGTGTTGAGACGCACTTGAATCATCTTGAGAAATCCGATGATGAATTTAGGTGCCTCATTTTTGGCTTTAAGAAATTTCACCCATGTAAACCGAGAGTAATCATCCACAATAACGAGGATGTACTTTTTGCCACTAAGAATTTCAACACGCATTGGCCCACAAAGATCCATGTTTCTCTTGGTTGGTGTCTTCCGTTTTGGGTTTGTATGATTTCTTAGTGCTTTTCCCCATTGTACACGCGGAACACAAATGATCCTTGTGAAATGATAGTTTGGGAAGACCACGAACAAGTTCGTTTTCACCAAGTGATTAATAGCGTCAAAGTTAAGATGAGATAACCGTCGATGCCATAACCATGACTTAGTCTTCGATGCTTTGGAGAGAAGACATACGGAAGAAGCGGCCATCATGTCTTGTAGAGACAAAGTATACAAATTATTCCCTCGAGTACCTTTCAATAAATCAAACCCTTCCAAATTATGAATGAAGCAGGTATGCTCTAGAAAAGCAACTTCTAGGTTTGCATCACAAAATTGTCCCACAGAAAATAAGTTGTGACCGAGACCTTCCACATAATACACTCTTGAAATGATAACATTCCTAATATGATATTCACCATAACCCATTATCTTTGCAATATGATCATTTCCAAATCTAACCGTACCAAGAAACTTGCTGACGAAATTTCTGAGCTGAGAGCGATCTCCGGTCATATGCTTGGAGCAACCAGAGTCCAAATACCAGAGAACAATTTGGACCACCTGTTTTCAATAACAACAGTAGACAATGCATTGGAAACTATTGGTTCCTGAGTGTTAGCAGATACAGATATTAGATTATCAGAATTGCTAACATGTTTATGACCCTTAGATTTCCTGCGTTTTCTAATCTAAGTTTTAGCACTAATAGGTTTTATAGTTCCAACTTTCTTAGGTTTTGGATTATCCGCGGGCACTACAGTGGGAGTAGACCTAGTTAAAGGGCACTTTGTTCCTATAGTAGTGTTGGTGTTCCTAGTTAAAGGACACGCTTGTGTTTTGGTAGCCTTGGTACTCCTAGTTAAAGGGCACGCTTTCTTCGCTTTAGTGGGAGTGATCCTAGTTAAAGGGCACGTATTTCCTACTATAGTGAAAGTTCTACCAGTGGGGCGCCACATCCAACCAACTTGGGTTAACACTTTCCCAGTCGGTTTCCATTCTAATCCATTTTTCCGGGCATACATCTCATTCACATGGTCAATAAGGCAAGAATCATGACGACTAGAAAACATACATTCATTGCAATTCCAACATTTTAAATTAGAATTCACAGTAGGCTTAGAACGATGCACAACCGCAGAGCCTTTAGGTTTAGCTACATGATTCTTTTTATTCAAAACAGAAATAACATACCTAGGATGGGCTTCTACTTTCTTCTTCACTTGACTACTAGATGGGGGAAAGATCCTATCATTCTTCTTATTTCTTTTAAGCTTAGATCATTGAGCCTTAGTAGTGGGGCTTACTCCTGTAGAAGGCAACACGTGAATATTAGAAGCTGGTTTTGATTCCGCCTTATCTTTAGTGACCAACGTTTGAGATGGTTTAGAACATCAACTGGCGTATCATTTGGAGTAAAGACCGGTGCTTGGATTGGTGGAAGTTCATTAGAGTAGAAAGCTTGTGCTGGTTGTGCTTCTATTGGAAAATATCCTTGCTGAGGAGTATAGCCCATTGAAGAAGTGTTGGCTTGTGATGGTGATGTCTGATATGGTGGTTGCTGCGGAAAAGATTGTTGATGAACACCTTGTTGAAATGCTTGTTGTGGCATCATTGGTGGTTGATAAGATGGTTGCTGATAGGTGTGTGGTGGTGGTTGCTGCAAGTATGATGGTTGTTGATAAGTATAAGCCATGTTTTGTTGAGAAGCATACATTGCAAGTGGATCATGAACTTGAGGTGTAGACAACCGAGCCTCGATTACATGGCATTCGTGTTGTTGAAGAAAAGCTTGAAGTTGATCCACATTGGTGTTATGCAAGTCCTTAGCCAATTTAACATCCGTCACGTATTTTTTACATTCTGAAGGAAGAGTGTTCAAATACTTGGTGTTCAATTGAAAGGTAGGAATTGTCATGCCATAGATATTGAGCTCGTTCAACAATAGGGTAAATCTCAGATAGTAATCATTGAGAATCTCCCCTGACACATAGGCAAACTTATCAAAAGTATCATAAAGCTTACACTCTCGTTCTTGTTTAGTTAACGAGGTGCCTTGCATGAGAACACGAATTCTATCCCATAACTCTTTGGCAACTTTATGTTTGCTGACGAGTTTGTAGACATCGGGAGGAAGGGCTTGGAGAATGATGTTTGTAGCATACTTATCACATTTGTCTTGAATCTTCATATCTCCAGTCAATTCACCCGTTGTGCGAGGACAATTAGTTGTACCTTCCGTCACTGTACCATAATCTAATGGTCCATTGAGCACCGATGCCCAAATGAGATGTCCATTCTCCTTGTTCAACATATAAAGTTCCATTCGGGAAGCCCATTCCTCATACATAGTCTTCACCAACATTGGTGGACGATTATCCGTACCTGAGAGGATGGACTTATCCGTAAGAGATGTGTACTCCATTTCAATAAGTTAAGATTTACAAACGTTGATCGATCAATGAAAGAAAGTAAATGTGTTTGTTGTTGTGAGTTGAAGTCTAGAAACAATGTTAAAATCCCCTAAAATATGTCCTCGATAAACCAAAAATTCCAAGTCAAAATTACACACGATTTGTTTGAAATTTTTTAAGGAATAATTTTTGTTTATCGGAATAGTGATCGGAATAGTGATCGGAATACTTTATAGGAATGCTGATCGGAATGTGGTTATCTGAATGCTGATCGGAATACTTTATCGGAATACCTTGATCGGAATATCAAATTGGAATGTCCCTATAGGAATGCACCAAATCGGAATACCTAATCAGAATACCTAATCGGAATAACTAATCAGAATACCTGATCGGAATGTACCCAAAATCGGAATCCCTAAACCCTATTCCGATTACACTGATCGGAATGTCCTATAAACCCTTTTCCGATGACCTGATCGGAATAATTCCCACTTTTCTCGGACAAAACTCAACCAAATCGTGATTTTAAGCCAAAAAATGATCAAAACACCAAAAAATTTTGTGTTTTTAACCAAAGTAACTATACCAAATCCCTACCACAAATATGTAGAAGATTTGTATCAAGAAAAAACCATCAAAAACACAAAAAAAAAAATTGGTTCGTGTGTAATAAGGATCAAAATAGGCGTATGAATCAAGAACACAAACACATGAACAATACAATCATCCCATGGCTCTTGATACCATTTGAGGGATATGTAAATCTTGCTTATGTTTTAGAGAGAGAAAGAGATAGAGAGATGGTGAGAACACACACACTTAGAGAGAGAAAGTGAAAGAAAAACACTTTTTCACTATGTGTAAAAATAAGGAACACACACCCTCTCCATCAAAGGAGAGGGTTTATATACCCAAGCCTTGTAATGGGCTTGGGCTTACACGTCTGGGCCGGCCTACACATGTTGTAGGCTAGGCTTGGACTTGTTTGTTAAATAACGAAAGTTAACTAAACTACGAGCTATTACATGGACTATCGTTGGAGTGAACGATCCTTCTTAATACGTAAAACATATTTCTAACAAACATAAATGCTCCTTGTCGAACTTAAGTTTTGGAAGACCACAAACAAGTTTGTTTTTAGCCAAATGGTTTATAGCATCAAAGTTAAGATGAGATAACCGGTGATGCCACAACCATGACTTGGTCTTAGATGCTTTGGAGAGAAGGCATATAAGAGAGGCGGCCATCATGTTTTGAATGGGACAGTGTGTAGAGATTATCCCATCGAGAACCTTTTAACAAGCCATTTCCTGCAAGATCACGAATGAAGCGAGTATGTTGTCGAAAAGCAACCTCAAGGTTTGAATCGCAAAATTTTCCTATTGAGAATAACTTGTGACCAAGTCCCTCGACGTAATACACCCTTGAAATCGTAACATTCCCAATTTGATATTCACCGTAACCCATGATCTTCGTAATATGGTCGTTGCCAAATTTCACCTTTCCTAGAAACTAGCTGACAAAATTTCTGAGCATCGAGCGATCTCTAGTCATATGTTTGGAGCACCCCGAGTCCAAATACCAAAGAATAATTTGGACGACCTGAAAATATCACCAAACAAAGACGATGTATCAGAATCTAATTGTTCCTCTGAGTTAGCAGGTACATATGTAATTATCTTAGATTTGCTATCAGAAGAGTTTGTAGGCTTCTAAATTTTCTTACTAGTTGTTGGCTTAGATTCTAGTTGTCTAGCATTCTGAGGTACTTTTTGACTGGGGACTTCATCACTGGTAGGCACAATAATGGAGGCAGACCTAGTGAAAGGGCGTTTTTTCTATTTTTTTAGTGCTTGTGATCCTTTTTAAAGGATGCTGAGACCTAACTTCAGTGGATGTGATCCTAGTTAAAGGCCACTTAGTTCCATTTGCAGTAAAGGTCCTACCAGTGAGTAACCATTGCCATCCAACCTGGGTGAATTTCTTCCCCGTTTGTTTCCATTTAAGATTGTTTCTAATGGCATGCATTTCATTAACATGGTCAACAAGGCATAAATCATGACGCTGAAAACATGCATTCATTACAATTCCAACATTTCAAATCAAAATTCACATTTTGTTTAGGTTTCCACTCAGAGGGAGAACCTTTTGTCTTAGCTACATGATTCGTTTTATTTAAAGCAGAAATAACATTCCTAGGGTGAACTTCTACTTTCTTCTTCGCAGTCCTACTAGTGGAAGGCTTGATCCTATCTTTCTTGTCTTGAGATCCTTTAGCCTTAGCAGACATAATTACTCCTGTAGAAGCGAAGGGAACATTAGTGACAGATTTTGACTTAGCCTTGATGGGTGTGTTTAAAACAGGCTTAGCTCTTGGGGTCTTATTTAATGGAGTTATGTCAATGGTGGGGGTTTGTTGTTTAAGTGGTGGAGAACCCGATTGTCCTATGTACTTCAAGTGCTCTAAGCATTGTTGTACCCTGTCAATGTAAACATGAGCATGGTAATAGTGACTATTCCTAGGATCAAGTTCATAGAGATCATCTACCACACCCCTAGCAAGATCCGCGTGCTTAACTACATGCTCCATATATAACTTATATGATAGTGGATTGTTCTTATTGTACGGGTTCTTAGTGATCACCACCTTGTTGGTTTTTGGAGCACTAGAGGTCGGGGCAGAGATTGTAGCTGGATTATCAACACTTTCTCGTCCTTTGAGTTGAAGTGTCTCCTTTAATTCAGCTATAACCATGTTTTTGTCTATGAGCTGAATATTTAGGTCAGAGATTTCCTCACATTTCTTGTTCAGTTGGTCAACTAATGACTTTTGCTCTGTCGCATTAAAAGCGAAGCGTTCTTCTATTGAACCAAAATTATGTGAATCACCCTGCCTTACTTTTTCACGCTCTCCTAGCATAGAAGTAATTCTATTTTCTAGGACATGATTTTTAGTCTCTGCAGCCTCTAGTTCCGTTTTCGTTGCTAGTAATTCTCTCTTAAGTCTCGTAACATCTTCCTCTAATGATTGCATCACCTGAATCATCTTGTCACGTGTCTCAACGTTGTTTTCACAAACATTTAGTTTTGAAAGAGTTTGATTTTCAAGTTCAAGAGCCATAGAGTGTTGTTCAACCTCGTCAAAACGTTTGGAAAGTGAGTGATAAGAATCTTGAAGCTTTAAAAATTCAGCGTTAGATTTGTGACAAGAATGATTATCTACATTATTCACAAGTGCAACAATATTCACAGAAAGATCATGCACATCATAACATTTGTTCACAGCAGATGTAATCTCAAGAGCATATTCAATAGTAACAACTTGCATCACTTCGAGAGACACTATATGTTCCAAGAATCGGTCATATTCGGACAAAATCTTTTCTTTCTCAATTAGATGTTGTTCATAAGCATCATCCATTTCATAAAAAACTTTTCGAACTTCACCCACTTCAAAGTTAAGATTTTCCCCAAGATCTAGAAGACCTTCTTTAACATTGTTTACAAACGGAACGATCTCTTTCTCAAACACCGTTTTCATGTGTTCGAAAGCCCATTCTCTAGCGGTTTGATCCGTTGAAGTCGTACATTCCGTGATGACCTTGTCAAAGTTGGTAAGATATCGCCAAATCTCTTTCAAGTTTAGCAATACCATACTTACTGGTGGAAGATCCTTTGGAATTTGCTTAGGTTTATCCAAATTGACAAGTGTAGGAAGTATACTAAGACTTTCTCTAGTAAGCATGTAAGTTGGTGTATGGATAAATTCCCGTTTGCATATTAAAGCGGATTCTAAGATCTGTTTTTGCATTTTCTGCATTAAGCTGAGCATAATCATACTCAGGATATTTAAAAATCATTTTTGACCGATTCTCTTCAAGTAGTGATGAATTCTTGGATTCATTCGGAAACACAATCGGATCTAATACCAATCCTAACTTGGTAGCATCGTAAAGTTGTGGGTTGTGGTTAAATGCTTGCTTTGCATACCCCGGGTTAGGTGGTAGGTCTATTAGACGTGATAAAGTGAATTCCTTAAACGATGCATGAAACAAGTGTACTAGATGTGAAGTAGAGTATTGTTTAAAAAGCTTAGTTTCAGTTTGTTTAATTCTCTCAGACGTCTTAATTTCCGTTTCAACCCTTTTAGACTCAAGAATTTCGAAATCCGTTTGAAGTTGTTGAAAATTATTAACGACTGACTCTTTTTCTTTAAGTTCTTTTGAAAGATTTGCTCTTAAACTTTCAATTTCTAGCAGGTTGTCCATTTGAACTCTCCTAAACCTATCAAATTCAGGATTGGTTAAGGTAGTGGTCTTGGAGTTAATTCCAAGGTGTTAACCTTTTGTTTGTACAAAGCAAGCTCTTCAGATAATGTCTAATTAATCCCGCGGGTGTAATTGATCGCATCATTCAATTGGCTAAGCATAGATGCCGACACCATAACCAAATCTTGTTGAGCAAACGAATTTATAGACGTAATAGCTCCCGGTTGTGGTTCACTCAAAGCGTGGGGACTTGCATTGATATTGCTATCATTGTTTGTCTCCTCGTTTGAGTCTAACCACCGGAGGCTGTTCCGGATACTTAGGCACTTGCTCAACTTGATAAGGTAAAGCACTAGTATCATTTGAAGTATTTGGTACCTCAGAGATTGTGTCAACTCCATAAACTGAAAGATTTGCCATGAGAGCTGCCTTGGCGGTATTGAGATCATCACAGTCAGAATCGTATGCATCAAGATCATCACATTGATATACGGCATTGTTCGTGATGGCTGTTGTGATTCCGTCAGTGTCCGCAACTCCTGGATCTGCGAGAAATGCTAACTCTTCTTCATCGAGCTCTCGTCCTTGGGCTTGAGCCTTAACCAAGTAGATCTTCTCCTGAAACCATGTGCTACCCCTTTTCCTTTTTGGTTGCTTACACTCTCGAGCCATGTGCCCTTCCCCTTTGCAGTTATAACATATGATCATCTTCATTTTGCCAGTGTTATTACCCCTTGTAGCAGCAGTGTTAGATGGACGTGCACCAGCAGTAGATGAACTTGGTCTTCCCTGAAGTGGTTGCACAGTAACTCTGCCATCTTGAATTGTAGCTTGTTGACGAGAGTTAGAAGAGTTCCTCAACTGATTGTTTGTTGGAGATGGTCCTCTGAAACCTCGTTTGTTCAATGCTTGAGTGATGTAAGCAGACATTTGAGCAAGTATATCAGTAGGATTATCCTCTTGTCTAAACTCAGGGACTGGAATCTCATCATCACAATAGAATACTGGTGCTGGTTGAGCTACAAAATGATTGGAATGAGCACTAACATGTTGTGAGTAATGGGGTTGAGGAGCCTCATGTTGTTGATATGGATGGCAGGGTTTGTTGGAGGTTGATAAGGTGAGTATGGTTGTGAAGCATAAGGTAACTGATGTGTGTCTCCTTGTGATGATGTTGCTGGTTGCTTGTATTGTTGCTGATAAGATGTAGGTGGTTGTGGCAAGATCGAGTATTGTGGAAAGCTTGGAGTTTGATATAACGGTTGATAGGAAGATTGGTGTCCCAAAGCAAACAAAGAGTTGTGATATGATAAAGTTGGATGATTTGCCATTAATGCCAATGGTTCTTGATAAGATCCCTGAGAGATGCGTTTTTGGATCACGTGCTTCTCGTGTTGCTGCAAGAAAGCATAGAGTTGATCTAAATTTGTCTTGTGTAAATCTCGAATCATTTTAACATCGGTGACATATTAGCTCCACTCTGGGGGGTAACACGTTCAAGAACTTGGTGTTTAGTTGAAACTGAGCAATCCTTAGATTATACACATTCATATCATTCATCAAAGTAGTGAAACGCCAGTAGTAGTCATGAAGTGTTTCCCCTGGAATGTATGTGAACCTTTCAAACAATTCATACAATTGACACTCTCGTTCCTTCTTATTTAGTGAAGTCCCCTGTAACAAAATAGTTAAGCGATCCCAAAGATCCTTTTCCACTATATGTTCACTTACCATTCGATAAATATCGGGTGAAAGAGCTTGAAGTATGGTCTGAGCAGCCCTTTCATCCGCATCAACAATGATTTTGTTAGCATCCGTTAACTCGTGATACAACCTTGGCCGCGTTACATTGTCGATCGTAACTTCTCCCCAATCGAGTGGACCTTTCTCAATGGATTGAACCATAAGTCTCCCATTGGGTTTACCCATAATGTAAGTTCTCATGCGACCTTGCCATGCTTTGAATTAGTCTTTGATGAGCAACGGTGGGCGGGTATCGGTACCCGAGATGATTGAAATATCGGTAAGCGATGTCATTGTTGGCATGCATGAATGAGGATTCATTGTTGAACACTTGAATAAAGATTATCAAAATGATCGAGCAATGAAATAAGATTATGTGTTTTAGTGTTGTTTAAATAAAGATATTATGATCTTTTGTTGTGTGTTTTTGTGAAGATTACACGAATGAAAAATCCTCTAAGTTGTGCAGATACTATCTCAATACCCAAATTACTTCAATCTCAACGAGAAATCTCAAAATCGTCGTAATTCTCAAAATTAATCCGTTGGAATACCAAAAGTTCAAACTTGTCGGAATGTATACAGTCGGAATGTGATCGGAAAAACACTGTCTGAATAATATCGGAAAACAACAGTCGGAATGTGATCGGAAACCTCTGTCGGAATACCAAAAGTTCAAACCTGTCGGAATGATATCAGTCGGAATAATATCGGAATAATTCGTCGGAATGACTATCGGAAACACCGTCGGAATAACGATCGAAAACCCTGTCAGAATGGCTGATTACCACAGCTGTCGGAATATGGTCGGAAAATTGGTCGGAATCCTTAAATCCTTTTCCGATGCAAATTATCGGAATAACTATCGGAAAACTAAAACCCTTTTCCGATGACACCTGTCGGAATAACGGTACTATTTTGAGATTTTGAGGTAAAAAGATGAAATTTTCGACAAGAAATCTGTGATTTGAACCAACCCAAAGCACCCAAAACTCTACCAAAACTATTTAGAAGATATATGGATCACTTGGAATGACAAAAACACGAAAAAATTTTGAAACTTGGGTAAAGATCAATCAAAAACACATGAACGCACAAAAGTAAGCATGAACAACACAAAACCAACCTCTATTTCATCCCATAGCTCTTGATACCAATTGTAGAAGTATGATAATCTTTGATTTATCAAGAGGTTGTTGTTTCTAGTGAGAGAAATTAGAGAGAGAGACATGAGAGAAAAATGTAAAAGTGATATTTCTAAAATGAAACAACCAACACCCCTTTCCATGGTGGAAAGGGGTTTATATACCATGTCCCTTAGTGGACTTGGGCTTCCGGCCCATGAACATGCTCATGGGTCGGGCTAATGTAAATAACAATTAAACTTATACTACGAGCCTATAACTATATTGTTGGAGTGACCGAGACTTTCTTAATACAAAAAACGTATTTCCAACAGAACCACGTATATATAAATAATCATTACGTATTATAAATATAACATGAACATTTAAGACACGAACTACACAAATAGTTAAAATACACGAACACGTAGTTAATTAAACACGCCAAGTAATCACGTAATTTAATATTACGTATAACATGTAAAATCACTACAATAATAATTCACGACTTTTAGAATACGAGCACGCGTACGATTTTGGAGTTATAATTTAAAACAAAGGGGTTTTGGGCCTTGTTGTTAACAGCTTGAGAAAAGAAATAGACTTGGGATTAAGGCCCAAGTAGGGATCGGCTTAAAACAAACAGACGGAGGGGGTACATAATTCTTATGACAACATAGCAATCTTACATAAAACCCTAAAACCAAATAAACATGTCGTCACTTTTCCCTTCCTTTTTTCTTTTTCTAACATGGGTCTTCATCACCAAGAACAAGAAAAATCATGGCTTTTAATCCAAGAATAACAAGGATGACATTCGTTTGATGTCCTAAACCCTAACACACGAAACAAGGTATTCTTCAATCATGTTTTATTTTTTCTTCTTTGTTTAATAAATCACGAATCCAAGTTATATGATTTTAAAACGCGTAATAAATGTTAAAACGTATAAGGGGGAGTTGGGTCTGATTGTTTTGGTTCGACAATTCACAGACCGAGACCTCCAAGGTCTCGGTGGCTTTTATAAACCACCAGCCGCAACCCTTTTGAGGGGCGGTGGTACCTTCTTTCGGTCAGCCGCAGACCCAGCAGGCCCAACAGGGGGGTAACTACCACTGTCGGTAGGGTTTTTGCTCCATCATCCGCAAGCCCCTGCTGTCAGCAGGGGTGCGTTTGGCTTAACAGTGGCAACGGCGGCCAAGCAGGGGGAAACCACTGGTTGCGGCCAGTGGTGTGTTTGTTTTGGCAGTGGGAACCGAGAGCTTATGCTCTCGGTGGGAATTCATTGCAAGCAGGGGAAACCAGCCATTGGCGGGGGCATTAGCACCACTGCCAGGGGAAACTGGTAGTGAAGGGGGTGTTTGGTTTTTGGGTTAAGACAGGTTTAAGGGACTGTTTGGCTATGGGTTTAATAAACAAGATTAAGGTGTTGTTTGGTTCGGCTTATATGTCAACACAACACGGTTTTCATGGGTTCGGTTTACGACACGTTTTAATGAAATAATACATGGTTTCAGATTATTATTTTTACAAGTTTAATTAGCTTTACATATATATTAATTTACAAGGTAATTAAATTAATAAAACATGACTTATAGTTACAAGATTAATTAAATTAATTTAACATGCTATATAATTAATTTAATTTAGACATGACTTAGGTTAATTATTATTATTAATAATTCATAATTTTAACCTAACTATTTATGATTTAATTATACTATAGAATTAATTAATTATTAAATCATGACATGTAATTAATTAATTTTCATGACTTAGGTTATATTAATATAATTATTAATACATGTTTTAACCTAAGTATTTTATACACTTAATTTAATTAAATCATGTTTATATTTAATTAAATCCTATAATATATAGTTATTTAATTTACATGTATTAATTAATAAACTATACTATTTAATCACATGACTTATAATATTAATCAGTAAAACTCAAGCTTATCCTTTTTAGCTTAATAATCTAGTTTATTTCTATTTATGGAAACTTTCTGTTTTTAGAAACTTATTTATTTTAAGCAGTAAATCTATTTTGGAAACTTTCTATTTTTGGAAACTTTCTATTTTAAGAAACCTGCTATTTTTAGAAAGTTACTTATTATTACACAAAAGTATAATAATACAAGAAATACAAGTAATACTTAAATAGAATATACAGAATACATGATAAACATAGCATAATGTTAAAAATCAGTAAAACAAGACATGAACATATAAAACAAGCTAAAACATGATATAAAACCAGTTACGTACTCAGTAATCAGAATACTTATACATGTACCCTATATATGTAGCATTAGTGAGATCGAAGTAGGACTCTCTTCCGTTTGTCTTCTTCGTTCACTGGACTTAAGGTACGGATTTCCCGTCCTTTCAGTATGGACATTCTTTCCTTCATTAGGATTTCCCGTATGCAGCCAAATGTTTTCCCTAGTAGTTATAGATTAAATGCTTATGTTTTATTAGTTACCTTAGCCATATACATGCATGACCAGTTCACCTAGTTATGGAGGTACCATAACCATAACACTAGAGGCACTAGTGTTATGACTTCACCACGGTGGAGTGATAGCTCGTGGCGTCCCTTCAGCTTTTGGCCATATTATTATTATTATCATGTGGGGCGTATGGGTGCATCCTAGTTTACATGTTTTCAGCAGATTATTCAGGTGAATGTGGTGTGTGCCTTACATCTTTCACAAGGAGCTGATCCCTCCTACCCAAACATTATATTAATTAGAGGCAGCCCCTTTAATTGCATGACGAGGTCACCCCTCTAAGTATTCATGTACGTTGATATTTTATGACCTATATTGGCTAATGGTTAACATGTTAAACAGTTTTATAAGATAAACATATGGCTTTTCAAACTATAAAACCAGTTTTATGAACATGTTCTAGGTTTTCCAGGACTTAATCATTTCCGCTGCTATATGTTTTACATGCTTGTATATCCGTGCACTGAGCGTTATGCTCGGCCGTTACTTTCCTTTCCATGTCCCAAAACGACAGGTACCCAAGGACAGACTCAAGCATTTGGAGGACATGCATAGGATGGAAGTTGCCTTAGACTTCTTCTCCTTTTTGCCTTCATATACTGATGCTTGTTTAGTCTATCATTCATTTCATTTACTTTATTATGTTTTGGGCTTATGTTTGGGAACCGATGTTTGATTCCGGTTTTCCCTATGGTCATATATGTTTTACTACATATTACCTTACATGCTTTGATGACACGCCATAATTACGCATAACGGTCCACTTATCAAAGTGGGGTGTTACAATATGTGTATCTTCCTTCCATCTTTTAAAAAATGTTTGCATGTATCTTATTTCACGAATGAGAATATCATAAGAACAAGTTATGTAAAACTTGATTTTTAATAATTACAAAGGTCAACATAGTTAAACTATGACTATATGCGATATCGATCATATACGAGCATAGAATGAAAAATATATTGCGATTAGATAGTTAAGATAGTTTTAATGCATCTATCCTTCATGTATGTTCAATCGGAATTTTGACATAACATCTTTTTTTCATCTATGTTATACTAACCTACCACCGTATATTACACGAATAGAAAAGGTTTAGGATTACCAGATTTTCGCATTGATCTTTGATTTTTGATAGTATGAGACCACGAAACATATTTTTGTCAGGGTCCCATGGATGGCGCCAACTTGTTGAAGCATAGTTTGGTTGGGTCGGTTCGACGACTCTCCTAGGCCGTTAATCGTCTTCCCGGATGCTGAGTAATGCTGCAAACAAAGGATAACCGGTTAGACGTGGACTCGAGGCCGGAGCCCCGGGGTCCACCTCCGACGGTCAAGTTAGTATCGTGATGATATATTGTAAAAGTGGTGTAGTTGTGAGAGATAACCTGCTGTAGAACGAGACCCATACCCTTGTATTTATAGGACTAGTCATAGACAGAACTTGAGTGAAGTTATTGGGAGGGCCGAGTTGTGTTATAAGGAGGGCCGAGTGCTATATTATTGGGAGGGTCGAGCCAAAACTGCACGTCCTTTAAGCAAATATAAATAAATACTTAATGTTTTGGGAGGGCCGTGGCCCTCCCCGGTCTCTACTAAGGTCCGTCCTTGGGACTAGGGTTTCTTGAAGGGTAAGTTAGGTATGTGTGGGTCGCGGGCCTGTCGGGTCGGGCCGACTGCAGACTATACATCGACAGTGTCTTCATCAACAAACCCCTCATTCACCGTCCATGTTGCATCTAACGTTGATTTTGGGATTAACAATGGAAAGATTGCGCTTAACAACTGTGTGGCACTCCTTGAACACAACAATCCCCTTTATACACCATTGTTAACCTACTTGAAGAACTCTCCTAATGCCGAAGCCATCACACGAGAACCCTCAACCTGCTACTCCCAATACCTAAAGGAGTTCTGGTATTTGGCTGAATTAGATCCGACTTCTTCCCACATCACTTTCCACCCATCCTCAACCTCTCACCTTCGACTTCACAACCTTTGCCAAGGTCATTGGACTTCAAGTCAATGAAAACATGACCACTGTGCCCACCAGCGCCACTGTGAAGAAGGCCCTGGAAACTCTCAGACCTCGAGATGACGAAGACAAACCCTTCTCCTCCATCGCCTTCCAAAACAAATCGTTGTTCAAGGTGAACTACTTTTCGCCCATATGGAGGACGCTGATGTTATACATTGTTAAATATCTAGGGGGAACCAGGGATCGCATGATCAGTTAAATGCATCTCAACAGGAAATTGATTATAGTCTAATTAGGGGATTAGATATAGGGATTTCCCTCATACTTTATACCGATCTAATTGCCAAGCTTGAGAACAAAGGGAAGAAGAACCGTCTGGCAACCATCTGCTATACCAGATATCTCTCTCTCGTTATAGAGGATATTCTTGGTGAAACCTACATCAATGACGAACTTCACTCCATTGATCCCTATCACATTACTGCAGCCTCTCTGAAGACTCCTTTAGAAGATGAGGTGCCTCTCACCAGGCACATGTTAAGAGTTGCTGGTATGCTTCATGCTGGAGAAGAGGAGCCCTTGATCCCTCCACCAGAGGTGAATGCTGAAAGTTTGGCAGACAAGTCTTTGTCCAAAACCTCTGTGCAGTTTACTTCTCGGTCCAAGGCGCTGAAGGAAAAGAAGAAGAAGAGGAAAGACATCCCCATTTCTTCTGAAGCCCCTTCTATTAATCCATACAAATAGAAGAAGACCAAGAAACACCCATCCCATACTCAGGAGGATGAGGATAGAGAGACCATCGCTGACAAACAACCTGTTTCTAGCGTCTCTAAGTCAGCAGAGACTTTTAAGAACCTTCTTGACGCTGATATCTCTCAAGTATTAGTCTGCCCTTCATTTTTTGAGGTTCACAAGCAATCACTCTCAAACGTCTGTAGGAGAGGGTGATGAAGTTTAGGGTATGCCTCAACCCATATAGTGTCTGTGTCAGCACCTAGATCTCTTAGGATTATCTATATACTCTGTCTTGGCACTAGGAAATGATTCATTTGTGCTCATAACGCATCTCGATGATCCTTCACCCTCTGGACTGTGCTCTTTCAAAAACAACTTGAGCACACTATAAGTCTCGGCCCAGAGTCTCTACACTTCACGTGGACTATGGGTCCCCTCACATTAAAAGAGTCCCAAAGAATTTATTCTTTTGGGGGGACTGAATAATCACCATTAGTCTTCCTAGGGGCAGCGATAAAAGGCGACCTTCACCTTCAAATATTTCACAACTAAAAGAGTCCCAAAGAATTTATTCTTTTGGGGGGACTGAATAATCATCCTCAGTCTTCCTAGGGGCAGCGATAAAAGGCGATCTTTACCTTCAAATATTTCACAACTAAAAGAGTCCCAAGGAGAAATCCTTCAGGGGGAGTTGGATAATGACACCCAGCTATCCTAGGGGCAGCGAACGGCGACCATTCACCTCATAGTATTCACAAATCAAAAGAGTCCCAAGGAGTAATCCTTAAGGGGGGAGTTGGATAATCACACCCAGCTATCCTAGGGGCAGCGAATGGCGACCCTTCAACATATCTTTTTTCACAATAAAAGAGTCCCAAAGAGAACTCCTTAGGGGGGCTGGATAATCACACCCAGCTTTCCTAGGGGCAGCGAATGGCGATCTATAACTTCATTATTAATTCACACTTGTTACTAACAAATCTCATAACAGGTTCACAATCTTCATGAAGAACAGTAGAACAATGATGCTTAATCCATTGCTGATGAAGATAATGTTGATGCCTCCACCATTGATCTAGATGCCATGTCAAACATTGATTCCATGCCCGAAGATGAAATCTTTATCATTGAAGATGATCTTACTATTTCAGACTTTGATGACATAGACGCTGATGATGACCAAGTCACATCTGAGCTGAGGCCCATTTCCTTCCCATCAATGATTAGTGATCAGGAACTGGCTGCCAAGCAGCTATGGGAACAGCAGGCCAATACACCAACCCTAGTCTCCTTCCCCACTTTGCCAAATGTCATGGAACTGGGTGCAAAGAAACACTTGGAATATTTGCAAAAATGAAAGATGTTCAAGAACTGGCCGCTGAGGATCTATGGGTTAAACGGGAGACATCAGCATCACAAAGCCTAAAGTCACAAATGATGTTATCCTCTCTGAGATACAAACTCTCACCCATGCTGTTGAAGAACTCACCACAAACTTAGAGACTTCCCTAATTTCATATGTAGAATCCTCTCTGACTTCATTGCTTCCGCAACTACTGGGTAACACCTTGAAAACTCAACTACCAATAGTTTTAAACCAGAGTCTACAATAGTATATGCCTTCAGTCCTCACAGCAGCAGTTAAGGCAAATGTCGCTGCCATTGCCAAGGCGTCTGAACCTTCTAGGCAACTTCTTTAGGAGCTATTACAGGAGGAACTTAAGGAAATCTGTCTCTTCGTACATCAAGAATTCGTTAAGTTCCATAAAGTTGGATCAAGCACAACTGCTACTGATGTTATGCTTGAGGGGGAGAATTCAGCTACCTCAACCTCTGAAGAAGAAGAAGATGATGCTCCACCTAAGGGGGAGCAACCACTTAAACAACCACAACCCATAACAGAGATCCTTACACCAAGGCCCATCAGATCTCTAAATCCAATCACTAAGGTGGCAAAGGACAAAGGGAAAGGCATTGCCACTGAGGTGCCAATAATAACCATGCACTCTCTCTAAGAAGAAGGAGGATCCACTGCCAATCACTCTGATCTCAACAAATTCAAAAGTGCAGATAAACCACCACTAACCCTAGAGCAGGCAAAGGCTCAAATCATGGAACAAAAGCGGTTAGCTAACATTAGGGCTGCTGAACTCAAGAGCAAAGAGGCTCTGAACAAACTACTCTCACCAGCTGTAAAGGAATCTCAGTTGAATAATTTAAAAGAACTTGAAGCCAAGAGGAGCAACCTTCAAAAAGAGTATGAGAGATTAGTAAACCAAAGAGCTGAGCCCAGACAAATCACCAAGTACACTTGCTACACTGATAAAGACAATAAAGTAGTGATGACCTTATACAAAGAAAATTAAATAACCAACTACAAAGTCTTTAGTGACTTTAGACTCATAGACCTGGGCCTCTCTGAATGGTTAGAAGTGTTGTCTCTTGCCCAAAAGAAGACTGGGCCTGGTGCTGCCCAAATGATGAAAAATATATAAGCTAAGCTTAATTGGGTAAGAGACACTGCTAAGAAGCTGAAGCTACCTCTGCCTCCCCAACTATCACAACAAAAACAAACTCAAGGACAAAGAAAAAGGAAAACCCCAATGGGACCTCTAGTAGAGAAGCTGGTCACTGAAAATGTTGTGGTAGATGGAATGTACAGAAACCTTGTACTTCCAAAAGAGATTGCTAAGCCAGCGGGTGGCCAAGTCTACTCCGAACCAGAGATGGGATTGGTATTCATGAATGGGAACTGTGAATACTGCTTCCAGAGAAAAAATGAGTTACACTTGGCCTCAACCGTACAACTCATCAGACTCAAACAAGGCATGCTCAGGAACTGCAAGGAACCCAGTGATTTTGAGTTCGAGATGGAGTTAATCATTAACTCCAAAGCTGATAAAGTCGAAGCTCAAAGAACTGTGGACCAGGCCTCAATCGCGGAAGAATCTTTTGTTTTTATTTTTACACCTCTGGGTGTCCATGTAATAGACTAGGTTCTTTTTGTTGAATAAAACTATGAGGTATGTTTGTTAAAATTATGTGTAAGAAGAAGCTGTGTACTCACTTACAATAATTCTAGACTAAGTATAATTTGTAAACAAATAGGGGGAGATTGTTGCGCCAATGAAAGTTTTAACTATGGCCCAGTCTAGATTTGTTTAAATTAGACTAAGTGTTACTGGTCGCTGAGAGGACCAATGACAGAGACCAGACCAGCGAAAGGCAAAGCCTCAGCTGACACACCAGGAACATTCAAGTCAAAGACAACGTCAGAGAAGTCGAAGACAATCTGAAGTCATACTTACCAGCGATTATGAATAGTTGGGATGTAGATGGAATGTGCTGGTGTTCAAGGATCTCTGAGTTGACAAAGCTCAGAGATCACTTAAGAACCCTAGAAGTCTGATACAAGCAAAGCTTGTCTAATCCTTTTATAGTTTAGGCGGGAGAATCTACAAAGTGTTTTGAGCGGGACAAAACAAGAGATTCAAGATAAAGACTAGTACGACCTAGTGGGACAAAAGGTGAACAGTTGGCATAACTATTCACCTAAAGTAGTTTTAAGGTATGTCTCGATTTGGACATGCATTTAATACATTGTACTCTTCCACTCAAAAGATGACACGTATCAACTACTCCCACTAAGGAAGCAACCTCGTACCACTATAAATAGGATGTTTAGATTATGAGATGCACACAAAACACAACAACATGTAAATGCATCAATAAGAGTAAAGACAAAAATGTAAAGGAAAGTACCGACACGATGATTTATAGTGGTTCGGTCACGAAGCTCCTCTTCGCCCTACTCCACTCCTCGAGTACACCTTACTCGAGAGTTAATTCACTAGTCAACAAACTCCTTAAGGTGGAGAAACCATACACAACGTCGCTTATCCAATTTTTGACTCTAAGATAAAAGTCGAGTTCTAATCTTAGGTAGGACCAATCTACACAACGTCACCCACTTCACCATTTTACGACACAAGGCTAGATGTCGAGTCCTAATCTTAGGTAGGACCAATCTACACCCATCTACACCAATCTTTACACTAGTTATATTTTATGGGCCAACATAACAAACCTTGTGTTTTATGGCCTAAATACATAAACCATATAGATCTATGCACATAACACTTAGATCTATGACTCTATCACTATATCCAAGTATTAACAAACTTGGATCTACACAACTAACACCTAATCCAAGGATACCCATCACTTGGATCTTCTACCCTTACAAACACATTCAAGTGAACCCAGCACTTGGATCTTCTACATATACATAGTAGGAAAACAATGACTTGATCTTGAATGAGAGATCTTCATCATGTTAAGAACCCAACACTTCATGGTAATGATACTGTTCTTCTCTTTGCACTTGAGAGGATGAGAGGATGGAGGATAGAATCACATCTTAAACAAGATTAATCAAAACTAACTAATCAAGAAGTTTAAAGATGTTTTTGAAGAAACTGTGCAAAAAGCGTTGAAAGAAAAGCTGGAAATGATCCACTATTTATAGGACAAGAGTGAAACGCCTCTATATACCCGCGGTTCCTTATCAATAAAGAACCTCGACCCGCGGTTCCTTATCAATGAAGAACCTCGGGCTTGGAGTCCGTACATTTTTGTCCTTTAGTGGGGATATGCCATCTGGGGTAAGTTATACCCTCAAAGGATATTCCTTTGGCATATGAAATATGCCAAATTCAAATTTCTATTTTCTTTTTAATAAAACATTTTCTTAAAAATAAAGTTAATTAAAAATTTCTTTGTCACTTTGTATAAAAGTGGGTTTTAAGAAAATATTAATCCTTGATCACTTAGTAAGGTTAATGACTTGTTTGTACATACCTTGAGTGATTCATGCCGAATGCGATCTTGGAGGTGTCGAGAGAAGTATACAAATGTATTCTTGAGTGATTATACCTTAACATTTTACATAATGTATTACGAATTATACCTTTGACATTAACAAAACGCAAAGAGATTATATCGACAAAACATCGTAATGTTTGCACTAACAATCTCCCCCTTTTTGACGATGATAAACAAGTAAACCGCAACGCATATAAAATGTATAAGTAACTTGTTTACACTTACTTCTCCCCCTTTTGTCGAATCAAAAAGGTAGTCAACGTCTTTGAAGAAGAGAAGAATCAATGTCAAGAGAGCACACATCCAAAGTGGTAGTCATCGATAGCACATCATTTGAAGAAGAGAAGAATTGACGTCATGAGAGCTTGCATCCGAAAGGTAATCTTTTTTTGTAGAAAAGGAGTATCGACTTTGAAAGAGATTGCATCCAAAAAGCTAGTCGTCCCTTGTAGTCGTCGGTTAAGAGGAGAGAATCCAAACCGTAGACCCTTCATCTAAAGATATTGAGCTTGCGTCATCCTAGTGAAGTCTTTAATCACCATAGGTTAACCAACTCCATGCATAATAATATGTTAATATTTGAGATTCCAAAATACATTACTCGCAAGATGTTCGATGAATGCAACTTAAGTGAGTAAACGATCGCAAATGTAATGAGTTGAACTCTTAAAAATGATCCCCCTTGATATGAGATCCCACTTGCTTGAGGCACCAACAAAGCAAGAAAAGTGACGAGCTACAAAGAAGGGTTAGAAAAGTCCTACAAAACAAAGTTAGTGGACAAGAGCATATATAGCAAGGGCCACCCAAGCGGAATTAGCTTTAAACAACTCGAGTACATAGAGAGGGACTCAAGAGAAAGCTAAAACAATCTTAACTATTAGAAGTGTCAAAAATATGACAAGTTAAGAAAAATAAGAGGGCTATTAGATAAAAAAGAGAACCCAACTTATTTTGGTGACACCAAAAAAATATAAAGAGGAAGAATGACTATGATGAAAAAGAAAATGAGGACGATAAACAAGTCGTTTGCACAAACAATGACAAGCATTGAAGAAAGAAGTATACACGCGATGGTATCAATCCAAAAAAAATAAAAAGTCCAAGGAGAGGATTTTGACAAGATCAAATCACAATTGTTGGAATAGAGGTAGAGAAGAAACATCCATACCAATTGTAATGATAATATGTAAAAAGGTTAAAAGCTTAGAATTTTTGGAATCACCCAAGAAAATTAAAGATTTAACCAAGATCCTCTCAAAAGGTTAAAAGCTTAGAATTGTTGGAATCACCCAATCCAATTGTAAATTTTAACCGCAATTAACTCTCAACAACGAGAGAGACAAAAAAATCTCAAATCAAAGACATTTTTTACCTTAAAAATAATTCCTTTAGAAAGCACCAAAAGCTTTAAGTCGGGAATCAAGGTACAAAAATAAAGAAAAACCAAAAGCGAGGATAAATCGACGCTTAAGAAAAATACAAGATATAAGACATTATAGGAAAGGATGCTTGTGAATGTCGACACCAAAAGGATGACTCAATGATATAGAGAAAGAGATCAAATAAGCCAAAGAATAGAAAGACCAAGATGATGGTGTTTAGCATACGATAAAATACATGCTCAAAGTTTCGTAGCTCTTCTCAATCATTGTGAATGTTCAAAGAACAATTACATGATGAGGAAAGGGTGAGGCTCGACTCGACTTAGTTTAGAAAGGATAGAAGAGAGAGACTCAACTTAGAGAGGCATGATTAAAATAAATCGAGAGAGACTCAACAAGGAAGTTAAGGATAACTTCACAAAATAATTCAAGAAAACTATACCTTATTAGGTGATAGTGAAGTCTTGAAAGAAAACGAGAGAAAAGACTCAAAAGAGAATAAAAGAAGGAATCTTCAATAAAACTCGTCAAAGAGTGAGATAGACCAAAAACGAACAAAAGGTACTCACTGGCCGCGGTTCGTTAAATAGGTCCGTTGTTCGTTATCAATAATGAGCCGCTAGGTTATTTGAGGAACTGTGGACAGTGGGTGTCTAAAAACGATTATCGACTCAAAGGAAAATCACTTGGTCAAACAATTTAACATAAGATGCTAAATGGCTTGAAAGTCAATGCTTCGAATATGACTTTTAACAATTGCACTTGCAAGTTAAGATTACTTGAATATTTCAAAAAAAATATTTAAGTTGCCAATCTTACTAGGAGAGGAATTAGATTTAAATCTAACATTCCTTGACAACCGGGTGAGAAAATAAAGAAGAAAAGAAAGATCACAAGAACAACGTGATCCAAGACCCAAAGACAAATCATGTTGAAAAACATGAAAAGGAATACAAGAGAATAAAGATCATACAAAGATGTATGAAACACAAGCCTAAAACTTAAGCATAATTTTAATCCTAGTCCAACTAGAACCCTAAGATTTGATTAAATTAGATGTCTTAGCAATAAGCAATCCACATGCTTAAATGAAAGACAAGGTGGTGGCAGAATTTGGTGGAGAAGACTTGGTGATAATCTTGTAATTCATCTCATCATAGATATAAGACATGACAAGATGTTGATACTGACAACAATGACAATATGTTCCATAATGCATGACGTAATCATGTGATGGAGTAAGAATACAGAAAGGAAGTGGTGGAAAAAGAGAGTTTCCAAAATCAATTTCCTTAGAAGGAGAAAAGATTTAATTTGGTGTGTTCTTTGTTGAATTTGGATTGAAAGAGATTTTAGAAAATAGTGGATAATCAAGGCTTTCATTTGTGAAAAATACATTTTGCTTTGGTGTGAAAGAGATTTTAAAATGCTTTGGGTAAAGAAGAGAAAGCGCAAGATATTTTGGGAGTGACTAAAGGTTTGAAACAAGGATTCCAAAGGGTGATGGAACAATTAGGAAGTTTTGGAAAACCCATTTTTAAAGGTGTCTGCCAACGGTTCCTTATTTCTCCATATGGTTGAATAAATATATTGAGCCGTAGTATAATTAAGGAACCGCCCACAGAGGGTGTGTTTTGGAGGATAAGGGAATTTTTTCAATTCGGCAAATCCTAATGTTCTAGTCTAACTTATCATAAAGCCATGCTTAAGAGCAATAAAAACTAGAACACACACAAAGGAAAAAAACATATAGGTTCAATTAGCACGTAGGAAGAAGGCTAAGAAAAACCTAATGGTTACAAAAGAAAAAGGCTCCTAATGACATACAAAGTTCATGAAAGTAAACTATCGGTAGTCATATTTAGGAAGAGCCATTTAGCCAATTTAGAGAATGAGTATGAGACTATAACTAGAGGTGCTCAATTAAGGCTAAGCACGACGGTTTTTACGAGTTATACAATAACTCGACTTCCCACATGGAAGTAATTCAACCGTTAGGTCAAATTAAGATTCTAGTGCATAAATACTCTAGTAGTCATTCTCAAGTTAGACAAAATTTAATTCCTACATTTCTCTAATAAAGTGTAGCAAGGATGAAACTTGCATGACGACACAATGCACAACCTAATGAGGGTTAAGAATGTACCATTGCAAATCTTATCAAACAAGTCTAGTTAAGGTTATTTACCTTAATAGAAATTGGGGCCAATAACTTTGAAGTGTATAAACAATGTTTACACAAAACATAGGAACACTTTTGATTGGTCTTTCGGAAATGACACATTTACAAATTGCAATACAATGTAAATTAATTGAGTATTTCGGATGAAGCATCCAAGTTGTCAAACTGACTCCATTGTGGATTATAAGCAATTATTAAACAAAACATGTCTAATAATTTGAACAAGTAGATTCAATATATCATCATCAACACAAGTGTGAGTTATGATTCGATCTATATTATTAATAAACCACATTCATGTCTACACTCAAAAACATGTCAATTAGATTCGATAATGATACCAATCATAGTTTAAATAATGAATTGATATTTAATCGAAATATTTCTTGATTCCCACAAACACTCCTTTAAGAGAAAATAACTAAGATTTTCAAAGGGTGTTTCATGTTTTATAGTGAGACATTAATCTACTTGAACTAATAAAACAATGATCGGGTAAGATGACCCACATCAATAGATTTGACAAGCTCCCAAAGATTTCAAACCTAAAAGTGTTAAAGAACATGCCAAGGTGTACAAAATATTTATGTAACATTTGTAAGCCAAGAGATGTTAATCCTATATGCAATGCACACATAAATAGACAACTAAGTAACACTACTACCAATATTAATGATCACTTAAGAAATTCCAAAGACAAAAGAAAAAGCACACAAGCATTCGTCTTTGTTTTGAGTGTTAGATACACCAAAGTATGCATAGCTTGATTTTATTTGAAAATAGTTTTCGACCCATTTCAAAATTTAATTAAATTCAAAACTTTATAAATATATCAATTTTCAAAGATATATCAACAAGAGATGTCCAGCTTAATAGAAAAGAGTAAAACACAAGTTTTACGACAAATTGACGCTCAATACTTTGGACAAAGTATGGAACTCAGAAAAGTACAAATTTTAAAGTTTAAATAAAGGTTTGGAAGAATTTTTAATAGAAAGGAAATTCAATTACGTTCGAAATGGCAGGTGTCACGACTTCTACAGACTTACGGATGATTTTATATGATTTTTCAAAAATTGCAAAAATCTGCGTCGGACTGACTGCAGTTCCTTATTGATAAGAAACCGTGGGAAACAATTAAAGAAAACGGTCAGAGGACAAAAAGTGGGTTTTTGACCAAAATCATTTGGTAACTTTTTGGAAGAACTTAGGACTCTAAAAATTCTTTATAGACACATAGAACTCGTATTTTAGAGTTAATTATGACACAAAAGATTTTTATACTTCCAAACATGAAAAGATTTATTATCAAGCTATTATGCAAAGTTTATTTAACACCAAAACTTGTACGAATGAAACAACAAAATATATTTCATAAGTAATCACTCTTCATGAACAATTTGATACAAAGATCGTCTCTATTTTTAAAAACCGTTTCCATTTTTAAAAACCGTTTCCATTTTTAAAAACCGTTTGTTTTGAAAACGAGAGCAAAGATTGATCCAAGATTTAAAGAACAATATACTTCAAAAATTATGAATAACCACACTCTGATACCAATTGTATAAACTAGAAGGGGGCGTTGAATAGTTTCTTGTTCATTTTCAAAACATTTCGGCTTAATCCAATGTGCGCGGTTACCTGCGGTTCTTTATCAATAAAGAACCGCCGGTCCATTTAGGGAACCGCCGACAGTGGACCAAACCATTTATTGAATGTTAAACTTAAACAATCATGTATCAAATTCTCGATGAAGCTTGAATAGATATGAGATGTGTTTGATTGAAAGATAAATACTACAAGTAAGAAAACACACAAACACATCAAATCAAGAGTACATCAAGCAATAGTCTAAACACTAAGCACACACGTACTAAGCATAAGCTTTTCCGCAACTAAGATGTTTAGACTAAGTGATGTACACTTGACCATAATCTAAACATGAAGCACACATGTACTAAGCCTTAATGTTGGAAACTCACTTTATGTGACGACATTTAAGAATTCTCATTAGTTATCATAGTCACACACGTTTAGACTAGACTAGGTTCGTTGTATAGTTAAGTGTATCGTGTGTGACTATATATACCCCTCCTTAGCTTCCAAGGAGGGGTGTTGCGTGTGTCATTTTTCACTTTTAATATATTTTTCTTTCTTTCACACAACCTCTCTTCTCTCTCTCTTTCAACAATGGCTACCACCACCATATTTCACCATGTTAGACCACCGGATCATAAATAGCAAATCCACAATTGGCATCAGAGCCTCGGTTCCATCCTTGGATCGTGTTTATTATTTTGAATTTGGTGGTCTAAATTTTGTTATTTGTGTCTCGTTATATCACTTTTTGGTCCGATTTGTCAATTTTTTTGTCACGTCTTATTATTGTGTCCAAACAGTTTCATTAGTTTTATCATTTGTCCAAACCCACAACTTCATATTTATGTCCCTTGTTTCACAGTTTTTCATTGGGTCAAATGTTTACTATTTCTGGATTTTTCTTATATGATATCATTTTTTTCTGGGTTTCTATTCTTCTTTTTGATGATGTATTTACCCAGAAATGTAGTCAGATTCACATGATCCTGAAAAATGGGAAATAGTACAGAAAAGATAACAGATTCATTTTTATCGGAAAACCATGGAAATGGGTCAAAACCCTTTTCCGATGGGGATTCAGATGGGGATTCCGATTGAGATTCCGATGGGGACTCCAATTATGCTTATTCCGATGGTTATTCGGATGGTCATTCCGATGGCTATTCGGATAGCCATTCCGATGGGGTGTTTGTTTGATTCCGATGAATACTTAAAAACATTCCGATGGAGACTACAAATCATTCCGATGGTGCCTAATTTTTTCTGAAAACATTACTTTGACTCAAAAACAAAAACATTCCGATGGACTGAGATTCAAAACCATTGCGATGCAAGTCTTTGACTTTGCGATGGGTTTTTCTAAAACATTCCGATGGACTATTTTTTAAAACCAGTGGACCAAAAATGTGACCAGTACCAATACCAACAGTTCACATCCCAACTTATTACTCCCAATCAACACCATTAATCTATCTTATCCCATCGTCACTTAATCCCCATCTATGACTCGAACTTAAACAGAAACTTAAAGTATGATCTCAGTTTTTTTCATGCATGTGTAGATTCTTTTAGATCTAACACGAAAACAATCTTATCTCATCATAGATCATTGTTGAAGTTTAAAACTTCTTTGATTTATTTTCGAAAAGATAAGAGTATGACTAATAACAAATTTGCTATAATCATCTCTTTGATTCGAATTGAACCAAACACAAGTTAATATCAACCAAAATAAAACCTACCTGTGACCTTAATTACAATCCTGTAGCCGAATTATTCGATGATGAGATGAATATATTAATGGTTCTTGATTTTTCGTGGGATGTTTATTAAAGACAAACATGTAAATGGTTTATATTGATATCGAGGGTCAATGATCTTCGTTTATGATGGGTGAGATTATATGAGAAGGGGGTGGAGGAAACGAAGTTGTTTTGATTTGAGATTTGAGGAAAAGATGGAGATCAGATCTATTTTGTTAGATTAAGAGGCGAAGATGTTTAGGTGAGTGAAAATGGGGGCGGAGGAAACAATGAGGTGTGTTGGGATTAAGTTAACTGTGATTTTAGGGTTTGACCTCATATAAATCGAAATGATGGACCGGGTATGTTGTCTAGACATGGGCCTTGGACTCACAATTTTAACAATGTATTTCGACTTGGGCCGGCTGTTTGATATGGGCCATGAACACACGTTTATTAGCTTTGCAATGATTTCGGCCGTGTGTATTAAGTTTTAACACACAATTTGATTTGTGTGACTTTATTCATACATACAATTTTTTTTAAAAACAATTTTAAAATAAATTTTGTGTGTATTAAGTTATACTATGGTCATCATCGGGACGAGACGACAAGTATCGAGACAAAGTGACAAAAATGACGAGACTAAGTGACAAGATTTATTTAAGACGAGACCAAGAAAAATTTGGGTATATTTTTAGTGACTACAGATTTTGTTTGATCGGGTACAAATTATGTGAAGATGGAGACGGATTTTTCGAAGGCGTGTATTTATTTTATCTTTCAAATATAACTTGCTCGTGCTTAATCTTAGAATGACGACTTGGTTATCTAGTTTCCGGGTTCGGGGTGGTTGGTTGATGACTCGGATAACTATCACTTAAAGGGGTTACATTGTTGTACTCAGTGTCACGCGCTTAGTCGACGTGGATAATTTCAAGAGGTGTTGTGCTTATAGACTTCTTCAGTGATGCATTGAGTACTTAGAGATTTCTCCACCGTTCGTCATTCAACAATTGTGCAAGCTTAAGTCACAAGATCGAAGGATTTTTATTCAGTTTCACGTTTGATGTATCTGGTTCATTCAATTAGTGGTCACTTCAAATTGCTTACACGTGGGTTGGTAGAGGTGGCCATGGAGAGTTTATGAGAAAAGATTTTCGATCAACAGCTGATTCTCACAAAATATATAATTCAGCTTATTTATTATTCTCACGAGATTTCAGGTTCATGTGCGTACAATTTATTGATGGTTCCGAGTTTCGAAACCATCAAGGGGGAAGAAGAAGACACATTGAACGCACAACGAGTACACGTGATGAACTTCATACCTTCTTTTGATTTGAAGACATTCTGGGATGACATTTGTCATAGCCGTAGAGAAAATCAGTGTTTTAACTCGTGGCGTTATCAATCTCTAAACGGTACACTACTGATTCGAGGTTTAATTGTTTGATTGTTGCCATTAAACATCATCATTATCCTATATGCATTCCCGGGACTTAATTGACTCTGGTGCATCTCCGAAAGAAGATATGTGCATTTCCGGGACTTAATTGACTCTGGTGTTACGATGTCAACTTCATGAATGGGATAAAGTGTCCACTTCAGTATTTGAGCTTCATAATTGGGATTGATTTACTTTCTTCAACTATGTGGGGGAAGAAATGTCTTGATTCTTTCTGGTATGCATAACTTGAACTCTCAGGGGGGGAGAAAAATTCAGAAGAATTATTCAAGCGTGAGAAGAAAAGTTGTTGATCTACTTGGTGTGCCCCAAACTTTCAATCCCTCTTAGCAACGTTATCATGTTATATGATGAGATTTGCTTGTTAGATTCCGCTGTGCGCTTAATCATTCTAAGCTTTATTGAAAGCTTTGAAGTTGCTTACGAGGATTGTCGGTTTAGGGGGAAGCTATTTAAAAGCTTCTACATCAAGTTTATGTGGCATGAATTAGGGGGAAGCTAATTCAGAAGCTTCTCCTTAACCAGAAGTGTATGGGTTACTTAGCTCGTGTCGTTACAGTATTCCTTCTACAAGTTACTTTAAAGATGAGTCGTTTTAAAGACGAAGGCCTCAGAAGACATCATCAGCATTGGACGCTTCATAGAAGCTCTTGTTCTTTATCATTATGTACTTGTTAGGAAAAATATTGTAAGGAATTCTACACGTCGTCCCATGGGGGAAGTTTGTTGGAAACTCACTTTATGTGACGACATTTAAGAATTCCCATTAGTTATCATAGTCACACACGTTTAGACTAGACTAGGTTCGTTGTATAGTTAAGTGTATCGTGTGTGACTATATATACCCCTCCTTAGCTTCCAAGGAGGGGTGTTGTGTGTGTCATTTTTCACTTTTAATATATTTTTCTTTCTTTCACACAACCTCTCTTCTCTCTCTCTTTCAACAATGGCTACCACCACCATATTTCACCATGTTAGACCACCGGATCATAAATAGCAAATCCACACTTAACTTTTCCGCAACTTAGATGTTTAGATTATGAGATGCACACAACACACAACAACATATAAATGCATCAATAAGAGTAAAGACATAAATGTAAAGGAAAGTACCGACATGATGATTTATAGTGGTTCAGTCACGAAGCTCCTCTTCGCCCTACTCCACTCCTCGAGTACACCTTACTCGAGAGTTACTTCACTAGTCAACAAACTTCTTAAGGTGGAGAAACCATACACAACGTCGCTTATCCAATTTCTGACTCTAAGCTAAAAGTCGAGTCCTAATCTTAGGTAGGACCAATCTACACAACGTCGCCCACTTCACCATTTTACGACACAAGGCTAGATGTCGAGTCCTAATCTTAGGTAGGACCAATCTACACCCATCTAAACCAATCTTCACACTAGTTATGTTTTATGGCCCAACATAACAAACCTTGTTTTTTATGGCCTAAACACATAAACCATATAGATCTAAGCACACAACACTTAGATCTATGACTCTAACACTATATCCAAGTATTAACAAACTTGGATCTACACAACTAACACCTAATCCAAGGATACCCATCACTTGGATCTTCTACCCTTACAAATACATCCAAGTGAACCCAACACTTGGATCTTCTACATATACATAGTAGGAAAACAATGACTTGATCTAGAAGGAGAGATCTTCATCATGTTATGAACCCAACACTTCATGGTAATGATAGTGTTCTTCTCTTTGCACTTGAGAGGATGGAGGATAGAATCACATCTTAAACAAGATTAGTCAAAGCTAACTAATCAAGAAGTTTAAAGATGTTTTTGAAGAAACTGTGCAAAAGGGGTTGAAAGAAAAGCTGGAAATGATCAGCTATTTATAGGACAAGAGTGCAACGACTCTATATACCCGCAGTTCCTTATCAATAAGGAACCTTGGCCCGCGGTTCCTTATCAATAAGGAACCTCGGTCTTGGAGTCCGTTCATTTTTGTCCTTTAGTGAGGATATGCCATTTGGGGTAGTTTATACCCTCAAAGGATATTCCTTTGGCATATGGAATATGTCAAATTCAAATTTCTATTTTCTTTTTAATAAAACATCTTCTTAAAAATAAAGTTAATAAAAATTACTTTGTCACTTTGTATAAAAGTGGTTTTTAAAAGCTTAATGACTTGTTTGTACATAACTTGAGTGATTCATGCCGAATGCGATCTTGGAGATGTCGAGAGAAGTATACAAATGTATTCTTGAGTGATTACGAGTACCTTAACATTTTACATAATGTATTGCGAATTATACGTTTGTCATTAACAAAACACAAACAAATTATATCGACAAAACATCGTAATCTTTGCACTAACAAAAACTATTGGAAGAAGATTATAGAACGCACAAAAGTGCGGCGCACAATGTCAGAATTGCAGCGCACATTCCCGTCTCCAAAGTGCGGCGCACTTTTGGAGAATTGCGGCGCACATTTTCTCTCAGCCAACACTATAAATAGAGGCCACTTCTACTCATTTTACACACATCTCTCCTCTTCAATACTCCATAGCTCGAGTATTTTAGCTTTCTTAGTTAATTTTCAGTATTATCCAATTTTGGGAAATACTTGTAACGAGAGTATTCCACTCTTTGATTCTTGGAGAAACGATACAATCGTGAAACTTGTTTACTCGTTCATTCAATCAATCTAAGTATGATGTTCTCTTACTCTTTTCCATTTGTTACTTTGATTACTATGTTAGGCTAAGCTATTTGTGACTATATGGGTATGTGACTATGATTAGTGATGATGCTATGATATGATGCTTTATACTTGATTTCAAGCTAATGTTGTAGAACCATTTTCCACCTAGTTCTATAAACCATATTTTATCTAGAGTCGATTTGTATGATAGCTTGGCGTTGACAAACACAAATTGTTATAATAAGTTTTTAAAGATTTGTCTATGGTTTTGAATCTTTGGTTAAAGAGATCCGCTTAGAAACTTTGATAAAATATTGAACTCGTTGGCAAATTTTTTTATGCTTAGTCGCTTAAATAAACATAAGTCTTGAATCACCCTAAAGTAAATTGTGCAAACGCTATTTTGACAAAAAAGGATTATCACTCTTTACCTATATAAACATATCTCGATCATTATTATCATCATCACGAACTCATACGAACTATCCCATATTATTCATACTTGTTACTACTGTTATTTCAATAATTTCTTTCTTCAATTATTATCTTGATTACCAAAACGAAACTAAGTCTCAGTGAACGATCCTGGCTTACCACTACAAGCTATATTACCAACGAAAGGTTATACTTGCCTGTGTTTGCATTCTAGTCCCTTTTTTGTCTAAACCTTGTAATATAAATTTAAGATTTGCGAAACGAACATCATATGGTATGCTCATTCGTCTTCAAGTTTCAATACATCCAATATATTGATCCATCAAGTGTTTCATTATGCTCATATACAGTTACTCTTGCTGTTTTCATACTTGTACATCAAGAAATAGAATCATATGAAACTTATCACAAAATAACAACTCATGACAAAATCACATGTGATTCATACAGAATTACATACAAATTTCATTGATTAACAAACATAATTTCATACCAAATTACATGTGATTCACTTAAATCACATGTAATTTTCAGTTATTAACAAATACAAGTTGTATAGACAAATTAATTCTAAAAAATTTACATGTGATTTACTTGAATCACATGTAATTCCAAAAAAAATACATGTGTGATTCACTTGAATCACGTGTAATTTTCACTTGTTAAAATACAAACAACTACATAGACAAACTAACACAATAGAAATTACATGTGATTTAAGTGAATCACATGTAATTTTCACGCACTAAAATAAAAACAACTATGTAGACAAATTACATGTGATTATAACAAATCACATAATCACATGTAATTTTCACTTATTAATAAATCACAAATGATTTTTAAAAAGTTGCCTGCTATTTCTTCTTAATCTTCTACCATGTCACCTGCATCTTCTTCCTTGTCATCTTTAGCACTTTTATTCAAATCAAGCTGGCTAACCACAACCATAACATCATTTATCGTTGTGTCATCCGTTTTTTGGCGAAGTTGATATTTTCCGACGAGGTGGATCTGGTGCTCATGGTTAAGGTGATGGTCGTGGTGGATCTGGTGGTAGAGAGAGAAAGTTGAGGTCGGGTAGATAGCAGAGAGAGGAAGTGGATGTCGGGGTGAATTTGGTGTTTGGGGGTGGTGGCCGGATTTTTGATTTTCCGGTGAGGTGGAGATCTGTTGTTTCTTTTAGATAGAGAGAGATGGGATTTTTGTAGAGAGAGAAAATTGATACAATGTGTGTTTTTTTCTTTAGGTTTTAGTGTTTAAATATGCTTTGTAAACTCAATCTTATCCGTTGGATGATAATAAATTTGATGGACAAGCTTTGTTCCTTTCTTCTTTCATTGGATACAACTTTATATGGATCTCACCTCTAGATCAATAATAGACCTAAATTAATTTGTACTTTTAGTTTGTGATGACATATAATAGCTAGTCGAACTATTCGACATGACTCGCGTACACTACTAATACCCAACCCATCATGAATTGGTTTGTACGAACCAGTCCAATGATAAATTAGAATAATCAACTGAGACGACTTAATATAGCTTAACAGAATCATAGTTGGCTAAGCCTCGCGTTGTGTTGGCTAAACCTCACGTTGTTGTCATTTTATAGAATCATAGTTTAATAAGGACTATATTCGCCCAAGAATAGAAGAAGATGTGCACTCCTTATTTACAGATTGATAATCTTGAGAATATCGATTAGACTTAGGCCGCAAAATTTGGGAACTTTAATTGGTTTTCACCAACTATAAAAGAAACCTCATGGTTCCATTTAAGGTATCATATTCTAACTTATAACCGCTACTCGATTATAAACCCTAAACCGATTATTTACTCTCACGTTGGAGGTTAATCGTAGGAGACAATCCCGCGATAAGCTTAACAATGTTTTTCCATTGCTCAGTGTCTGAATTAAATTCACTTGGTGCAGGAGCCGAAGCCCCAAACACCAGAATTAAACCTAATTCGTGTCAATAATATCATTGGAGTGACTGATAGTTTTAATGGAATAAAATGTATTTCTAACAATCCTCTTTGGTAATATTCAAACGCATAAGATCGATCATAATCTTGTTATATTCCTTGACCAGCAATTTCATAACATAGATTGTGACCTTAAATCCATTCTCTAGTGGAAAGGGGAGGCGCGGGAGGTGTCTCATCCACCATTATTGATAGCTCGCCATTCTTTATCGTTGGTAGATTGAATAAAGAGTCTTATGGAAGGCGTCAATTTGTTTAAGTAATTTTATGTATCTGATCGGATTGGGTAATCCTTTGGACTTTCAGAGACTATGGTTTTTCAGATTGCTGAAACAAGTAAGGTAAATGCGTTAGCCTCGTCCAGGGTGTTAGCTCAAGATCGAGCTTCAGCGTGAAAGTAAGAAATGCATTATATCGAAAGACTGAAATGGCTAAGCATAAAGTGATAATATAATAATGTAAGATATGGTAACCTTAACATTAACTATTGAAGGGATCTATATTTTTCAAGGATTCTACCACTTCCTAATGGGCTTTGGATCGTAGACCCTGGGTATTAGAACTCGTATTTTTTTCTGGTAATTAAATTATTCTTTTATTCGTAGTTTTCGATTTTACAATGTTTAACCTGTTTCTTTTACTTTCCATTTCGAGAATTTTAATTAAATTATATTTTAATTATTCTTCTATTCGAAATTGTAAATATATATATATATATATATATATATATATATATCTAATCTTATTTCTAGTATTCGGATCAATATTTATTACACGACTTTTATTTTTCATGTTCGTTCGACGAATAATATTGAATTCTCGACTAACCAATAATGTTATGGCTTTAATGTATCGAATACTTGTATATTATTATTTATCGGCAAACTCTATGTCCGTCATCAACCGTAAATATCCTTGTTATGACACAAAAATATTTTTTATTATTATTATTGTCGTCGTTTTAATTTCTTGTTTTACGAGCATTAATCGTCATTTACGTTAAGCCTGTAAGCGTCATTCGTTTATAGGACGTGTTAATAATAATTAAATTATTAGTCCTCGTTTATTTATAAAAATATCAACATGATCCGAATGTTGATGTTTTTATTTTATATTGAGCGTTTATTTTTCGTGCTCTAAGCATAACCTTCAAATCGCGTAATTTTTAAAATATTAGATTTTGATAATACCCGCTTTATCATATTATGGAAAAAGTTTTACTAATGAAACTTTTTTACATATATATATATTCATTTAAATTCGTATGGTAAACACTCAGGAGTATAAAAAATATATTTTATGTCATTGTTTTTGTTGGACTTTCACTTCACAACATATTAGCCAACTGTCTACTTCTTATTATAAATATATAATGACTATTATAAGTATTATACCTTGAATAAGTTAACTTTCTTTACACTCGTGCAATTTAACAATAATGAAGTTTACGACAACATAACACGTGTTTAAACGTGTCATATCCTTCGAAGATTGACACATCTAAACTCTTATTCTGTCCATTTCCGCTTATTCTCCTTCGTTTCATCATCTATCGTGCATAGAAAATTTATTATATGCCACCCAAAGTTACATAAATTCTGAGTGAAACACGTTGGTAACATTTCATCTTCTCTTTGTCTTGGATGCATACTCCTTTTCATGAGTTGTTAAGTAATGTTTAATTGAGTAGATCATTTTGGATCACTACATCATTTTAGGTAACCATGATGAGAAATTTCTGGTCCATAAGCCACGCGAGTCCAAGTTGGTGTTATGTTCGGATCTCGTACCAAATTCAGCTTTGTTAGTATTCGTGTTGTTGTCCATATTTATCCTCGTGCCCTATGACTTCGATTCAACTCGTAATTGTTCTCCGAGGTACCATATAAAGTTATTATTCATTTTAATTTAAATCAATATGTTAGTAATCTATTTTGGAAAATATAATGATAAAAATAACGACTAGATATTACTTTAATTATAACTTGATACGTAGCGGTATGACAAACTATAATACTTGTATACGTGATAATATCATGATTATGAATAAGTAACTCTAATCGTTTCTAAATACTTAAAGTTAACAAGAAACTAGAACACATAACATGAATATAAATATCGGTCTTAGTAATTTTTTAAGGAAGAATTACGGCAAAGTTTACATTAAATTATGGCGAAAATGAAAAACTACATCTTCACGTCATTTTCATGCATTCTAAATGCACATTTACATGTTTAATCCTTTTTTATAAATGCAACAACAAATGTATATTATAGATTTTTGAAGTAACAATTTTTAACCCATAAAAAGACCTTGTCATAAGACAATTAAATGACGGAAGTTGTAAACGGTCGCGCCGTCTACACGAGCATACTTTTGGTTCTACCCAAAAGTCGTTATCATGGATCATAGAGGGGATCGAAACTGACCCATTAAACTCGTAACTTTTAAAAGTACTTGCACGACCCCTAATTCGAACATAAATTTGACCCATCAAACGACCTCGGTTCATAAAACATAAAACAGGGGTCTATAGACGACCTGACTAGCTTTCTAACAATACCTTTAGTTTATTCCACGAGTCACTAACGAGCTCACTATTACTTTCTAAAAACCCGCAAAAACCACCCTTATGTCGAAAAGTACAGCCCATATACAAATTTCAAACATAGTTTCTGAATACGCTTTTCAAAATCTATATACTTTTGTCTCATGTTTCCCAACATGAGACATGTCTTTAAATAAATTAACAATTAATAAATTTTATTAATTTTTAATTAATATTTTTCTTTTATAATAAAATTATAAAATGTATTTAGGATATTTGACCTATTAAAACGATCCGGCTAAATAAACCGTCCGTATCACGAAAGGTTCGATATTGCTAAATATGTCCCGATTAAATACTACATTATGAATAAACATTAAACGTCCACAAGTGTTACAATTTTTGATTTCTTTATAAACTCAAGCACATACTAAGGGACTAAATGCTATACTATTTCCGTGTTCCATGTATAGTAATACACACTTTATTTAACTTAGGTTACAGATTGTTTCGAGCTATTATTTCTCCATGTTTACGTCATGCTATTATACAGTTGCTATTACTTCGAGGTGAGTTCATAGCCCCTTTTTACTACTTACACATTGTTTCTAAACGCGGGGTGAGATTTTACATGGTGGAACACATTCATTTAAAACTGTATGCTATCCAGAACTTGTGTGCTATCCAGAACTTGTATGCTATCCAAATCTTGTATGCTTTCCAGAACTTGTATGCTTTCCAGAACAGATTACCATTATTATTATTGCTTTTAGTTTCCATAGCCACTAAGTTTCCCTACCATTTCATGCACCGTTAATTTACTTGTGTTACTAAGCGCGAATGTTGTGGATGGATCCATCGGGATTGACAATCCCCGTCTCGTATTACTTTGACGCATTACATTTGTTTATACTTGAGTATTTAGGCTGAATACTCACTAAGGGAACATACCTTTTGTTAAGCTTCGGTGTCATGAGCTAAATAGCAATAATAATGATTGCGGACTATGGTTAATGATCATAACCATTTTCCATATTTACTTGTTTTACAAATGAATGCTTGTATTCCACACCTTTACTGATAAACCTATGAATATCACTCAACTTTGTGTTGACCTTTTTCATGTTTAATCTCAGGTAATAATTCTTAGTTTTGCTTGGATGGGAGCCCGCAGGATATTTTTGCAGCTTGCAGATTTCTGTGTTATATTTTAAACTTTGGTTTTGGTAAAAGCTGTGAGAAGTTTATCCTGTATTATTGGTAACCATATATAACAAAACCATGTTTAAATAATAGATTTTTCCGCTTATAAAACTTTGGGACCTTTGTTTAAAAACTCTGATATTCTACTTTCTTAAAAGCATTTTTATGTCAACTGTATTTTATTGATTCTTGTACCATGACCCTACGTGTTTCCTTGCCTGATTTTGAGGGTCTCACAGATTGGTATCAGAGCGATGGTTATAGGGAACTGATTCGTTTTCAAAACTTAGTCTATAACCGAAAGTTCAAATATTTCGTGTTTCTAAGTGTCAAACACAGAATCTGCCATTGTTGTTCAATATCTGCGCGGGTAACTCTCTAGTCCTTATTATTTACTTTTAATTATCGTTGTAGTATTTCATTTCTTGATTACATTTTGAAATATTACATTACCCTAATGACGATAATTGCTATCTCTTTCCAAATCCTTTGTGTTTCATGAATTATCATTGGATATTACTTGATTACATATGCTCTTACTGCATTTCTTAAATTCTTGTTTTTGTGAATTGATCTTATTGCGATAATTTTTATATTGTTATGACATTACATACTTGTATTCGGAGCATGTATGTTGCCTACTTTTCAAACTCACTTTTCTGAGTACTATTGCTATCTTGTTTATGCGTGATACGACTGACCTCATATACTTGTTCGTTTTGAACCGTCTGTTTTTCTCGACTCACTGTTACATGTTGTCATATTCTCGTGATACCATTGTTCGGGATTAAATAAGTGTTGCTTTCAATGGAACTTCTTATTTTCATTTTCTATCGTGTGTGTTACTTGCATTGTTAAACCTCCTTAAAATATCTATTTAGATATACACATTACTTTCCGATCATTTGTGATTGGATGTCTTGAAAAAATAGTCTATCGACCATTGTGTAGCTCAATGTGTCTTTGAAAAACACTAAAGGACACAGTGTGAGTCACACATCTTGAAGCATTCCTTGAATCCGTGTTGAATAATATCGTGAGTTTTCATGACCTTGATTGACCTTTACGTCACCGTTTTACACGATACTCGTATATCGATTAAATTTTATTTCATTGACCATCCTACGTTTCAACTTCGAATTTCAACGTCCGTTAGTATCTTGAAAACACCATCGTCATCTTGTAATTCATCCTCAATTATGTGGCGACTGTTTGAAATACGATTCTACTTCTATAAACTTGTATCCTCCTTTCATTAAGCCTCATTGCTCCAGGAGTGCGACTTGTTAATGTTCCGTTTCTTTCTCAATATGTCTTGTGATTTGGAAAATCACATTGCTAAGAGACCCCAAAAGTCAAAGCTGATAGAAATTAAAAATATGGTTTGAAGCATTTTTGAGTTCGTTTGAGCTCGTAAAACTTCAACGAATGAGATTTAAAACTACCAAACATTGATTGCGTTTGAAAAACGTTTAAAAATAGAAACTTTTCGGGTTAGTTGTATTATTCGAGAATTGATAATTTACTTTCTTAAATACATATTTATGTCAACTAAATTACAATGCGAACGCATACGGATTTTCTTTATCCTTTATTTTATACATGACTTAGTTGTCATTTTATTTTATTTCTCTTTTCTTCTATCGTACCACTGATTTGGGTCGAGGCTTGAAGTTTTTTTTCACATCGTTTGTTATCATCTTGACATGTGTCTCATGACGACTCCAACTAAACCTTTTGAAACGTTATTACCTTGTAACCGTGTTGCCGATTTTCTTATCAATTACTCTTTACTACTCCCGTGTAACCCACTTGCTATTTTATAAGATATCATCATGTCACAATATATATATATATATATATATATATATATATATATATATATATATATATATATATATATATATATATATATATATATATATATAATTGTTATTGTTTTTACAAATAATTTTACGAATTGGTACTACTGGGCTTTATAAAATACTTGAAAATACCTTATAAAGTTAATTGACATTGTTTTATGATGTATTTTCACAAATTGTTTTACTTTGGTCTTATAAAAGAATTCTTGTAACATTAAATTTGTTGATTTGAATATCAAGCGAATTACTTATTTGCGAAAAGTTTCATAAATCATATTAAATTATATTTTACAAATGGCATGTTGATTATGTATATATAAATAAAAGAAATGTAACACTAGCTTGACGAAACTGAGCATCGCATTGCTAGTCCTAAAATTATGCATGGCCTGATCACCTATGCGTAATTTAGAAGGATCCATGCGAGGCTGAATAGTAGTCACCATTAAAAAAAGGTACAGTACACTATAATAAAGTGAATTAAAACTTTTATGTGTTATGCAAGTAGTACAAGTTCATGACAAATGCATATGTTTCTTTATCTTTTCTTGAACGAATTACGTGTCTGCGAGTACAATCTATTTTTTTATTTACTCAATGAGCTTTGCTCTACTTGTTACCTCATTTTCTCTCATGATACAATTCTATTTACCGCTCGTCTAGTTACTGACTATTGATATCGTACTTGGAAGTTCTACTGTTTTTATACTTTCTCCTCGACCAACCTTCTTTGAGTAAATTTTGGTATACTTTCGAAATGCCTCCGGACGAGAATAACGATTTATGATCGTACATGAATAGTGATATCGTATATTATGTGTGTTCGACTCTATTGCCTCGAAATTCGCTCGTGTGAACCATGTGTTGACTTCGATCTCTCATTGCTAATGTTGTTCATTTTACTTAAATTATACACAAGTGACTTCTTAAGAATTTTCCTTGATTCGAAAATTCATGTGTGGCTTTTCTCTTTCGATCGTGTATTGACCACTAAGAAATTTAATAAGCCAATGTTGGTGACACCAACTGCACTCAAGAAGTGATGACTTGCTAAATTCCTTGTTTCTTATTGTCTTATCGCCGATGCCTCTATTCTATCATGTTCGTTAAGAATATGCGCGACTTTCGCTTTATTCCCTCCTGCCATTTCTTGCATATTATTTGTTAACTATTAATTGTTATATATTCGTTTAATATCTTGTCACTTTCAAACATCGACCAGGCCCGTTTTTGTAGTTAATGCATTAAGCACCTTCATGGATTTTTATAAATTATCCTACATTGTTACAAAAAATTTACACATTTTACCAAGCGTTCGAATTTCCAAAATAACCATCACAAGTAGAACTATAAATCCTCTTTTTTATATTTATAACTAGTGTCTAAAAGGACATAATGCCTTATCTTTTAAACTATTTTATTTTATCGTACTATATTTTCAATTTACTGAAATTACCGATTTAACTTATATTTCTGTCAATGATTCTAAATAATTTGGAAACTAGATTTTCTCTAATCGCAACAAAAAAACACGAGTTTTAACAATAATTTCATACAATCATCCCAAGGTTTCTCAAGACGACCAAAATAAAACATGAACCTAACTTTTATTTTGAACACTATCTTGATCAATAAAAACTTAGCGATTGTTTACCCATTAAATATACATTTTCATATCAATCTCTTTATATAGTAAAACCCTCCTTTTTCTTAGTAAAGTGAATTATTGTGTTTTACGATTTACGCGATTCGCAATTCCTTGTCGATCATTAATCTTTATCTGTTTTAGTGCATCTTGTCTGTTTAAGCGTTTATCATGTTTATTATATCTCTAAATACCCTTTCGTATTTAAAGATCAGTTCAAAGGAAAGTATTCTTATTTGTTCCCGTCTCTTTCCGTCTCAAGTGGAACTCTGAGGGACCAGGGCTCCTTTAGGGGGGCCGACTATAAGAACTCGTATTGTTTTTCCAGTAATTAAATTATTCTTTTATTCGTACTTTTCGATTTTACAATGTTTAACCTGTTTCTTTTAATTTCCATCCGTAAATCCTTAGATCTCGAGAATTTTAATTAAATTATATTTTAATTATTCTTCTGATCATTGATAATATTTTATTCGAAATTGTAAATATATATATATATATATATATATATATATATATATATATATATATATATATATATATATATATATATATATATATATATATATATATATATATATATATATATATATATATATATATATATATATATATATATATATATATATATATATATATATATATATATATATATATATATATATATATATATATATATATATATATATATATATATATGTATATATATATATATATGTATATATATATATATGTATATATATATATATATGTATATATATATATATATATATATATATATATGTATATATATATATATATATATGTATATATATATATATATATATATATATATATATATATATATATATATATATTATTTTTAGTTTTCCATATTTTTTGTTGTAGTAACCAGAAATTTAAAATCAACATTTAGACCGAGATCTAATCTTATTTCTAGTATTCGGATCAATATTTATTACACGACTTTTATTTTTCATGTTCGTTCGACAGATAATATTGAATTCTCGACTAACCGAAAATGTTATGGCTTTAATGTATCGAATACTTTTAATTTATTATTTATCGGCAAACTTTATGTCCGTCATCACCGTAAATATCCTTGTTATGACATAAAAATATTTTTTTTATTATTATTATTGTCGTCGTTTTAATTTCTCGTTTTACGAGCATTCATCGTCATTTAGGTTAAGCCTGTAAGCGTCATTCGTTTATACGACGTGTTAATAATAATTAAATTATAAGTCCTCGTTTATTTATAAAAATATCAACATGATCCGAATGTTGATGTTTTTATTTTATATTGAGCGTTTATTTTTCGTGCTCTAAGCATAACTTTCAAATCGCGTAATTTTTAAAATATTAGATTTTGATAATACCCGCTTTTTTATATTATGGGAAAAGTTTTACTAATGAAACTTTTTTACATATATATAGTCATTTAAATTCGTATGGTAAACACTCAGGAGTATAAAAAATATATTTTATGTCATTGTTTTTGTTGGACTTTCACTTCACAACATATTAGCCAACTGTCTACTTCTTATTATAAATATATAATGACTATTATAAGTATTATACCTTGAATAAGTTAACTTTCTTTACACTCGTGCAATTTAACAATAATGAAGTTTACGGCAACATAACACGTGTTTAAACGTGTCATATCCTTCGAAGATTGACACATCTAAACTCTTATTCTGTCCATTTCCGCTTATTCTCCTTCGTTTCATCATCTATTGTACATAGAAAATTTATTATATGCCACCCAAAGTTACATAAAATCTGAGTGAAACACGTTGGTAACATTTCTTCTTCTCTTTGTGTTGGATGCATACTCCTTTTCAGGAGTTGTTAAGTTATGTTTAATTGAGTAGATCACTTTGGATCACTACATCATTTTAGGTAACCATGATGAGAAATTTCTGGTTCATAAGCCACGCGAGTCAAAGTTGGTGTTATGTTCGGATCTCGTACCAAATTCAGCTTTGTTAGTATTCGTGTTGCTGTCCATATTTATCCTCGTGCCCTATGACTTTGATTCAACTCGTAATTGTTCTCCGAGGTACCATATAAAGCTATTATTCATTTTAATTTAAATCAATACGTTAGTAATCTATTTTGGAAAATATAATGATAAAAATAACGACTAGATATTACTTTAGTTATAACTTGATACGTAGCGGTTTGACAAACTATAATACTTGTTGATGAGATGGCATTTATACATGATCTCATCGTTCTTTTCGGGCTTTAAATGCATAAAAATGTCATAAAATACCATATATATGCTTGTGTTTGTTTACTTGTGTATTTTAGGTATGGATATTGTGAAAAAGACAAAAGATCACAAGTTACAAGGAAAAACGGACACGAGAAACGAAGCCGTACAAAGAACCGGGCCCTAATCATGGAATTCTCAACAAATACCCTTAAAGACTTAAAGACAAAATTGATCCTCATTTATTGAAGAAATGACACTTAAAACCCTTGTATATTAATAATTACAAGTTTGGTCCCTTAAGTTTGTCAAAATTACACAAAAGGTCCCTCAACTTTGAAGAAATGGCAAGATTAGTCCCTCAACAATTTCAAATTGTCAATTATGGTCCCTCATCAAGCCAAAGATACATTGAAGACCTTTGAAGATCAAAAATGTCCAAGATCAGTCCTTCATATATGCAAAAATTCCAAATATAACCCTTGATACACCTTTTGGAAAGTTTTGTGCAAAAAATGACAAGTTGTGAAAAGTTGATACAAAGGAAATGGGCGCTGATAGAACTTTAAACACAAATGCAAAAAGAAAGGAAGAAGAAGGACCATTTTTGTGCACTGAAACATTCAAACTCCCAAAAATGCGCCAAACACATCCCATTCCCCCAATTTCGGATCAAATGAGTTACTATTCACCTTCACCCACCCAGTTTTTACTCCACTTAAACCAAAGGGTAAATCAAAATTACCCATACCCACGTGTGATTCACACATGCAGAATCACATCCCACACACAAAACCCTCATCTCCACTCACCAATAGACCCCACCATTCAACACGTCACCCAATCAGAATGCAACTTACCCTCCAAGTAATCCTATGTGGCAAAATCAACAGCCTAGACTCTTTGCTTCATATCAAAGCTGAAATGAACGTCCAAGATGCATTTAAACAGCTCACACCAAGAAAACGTCTAGAAGGACTTAGGGCATTTAGGGAATTTCACTTCTAGGGTTTGTGAATAGTGTTTAGCCAGGCATTTGCCTATAAAAGGAGACCTCAACATGTGAGAGTCCCTTTGTTCCAGTTTTAGGATATTATCTTTGTAATTCCTTTTTAAGTTTAAATAAAATTTGAATTTCTGAAATTGTGAAATCTCTTTTTGATTTAATTAAAAGTTTGGTGTTTGAGTAGCCTAATTCTGAGTTCCATTTGATTGTTAAGGCCTACCTTAATCTTGTGGTTAAGGCACGTCTTGTTTCATAAGGCTTTTAAGGTTTGAATACCTTGAAATCCTATGTTCTGTTTTGGCTTATTTTGTGTACTAACCCTTGACCATTTGCTATAAGCTCTTACAAGCTTGTTGACACCAAGCTTGTGAAGGGATTAGAGCCCTTGGTTGAGTTGTTTGCTGTTTGTGTTAAAGATATAAAGTCCTTGAGGTTCTACTTTGAACCATCAACCAAGGCAGTTTGCATCATCTTCATTGAAGTACCTTGGTCTTGTTCTAGTTGTTGAACAAGGTCCAAGGAGCATTGCTAGCCTTCCTAGGATGTTGTGGAAGGCAGGTATAATCCTTTGTTAAGATTCCACTCAAAATTTCATGTTTATGACTGATTTTGATTTGGTATTTTGATTTTGAGTATTGGTGTTTGTGCTGGTGATTTTTGAGCTTGATTGTGTTAGTTGCTATTGTTTAAGTGTTTTTGATCATTAAAATCAGTAGGTTATTAGTTAAAATCACAAGTTCCTTTGTTAAGTGCTTGATTAAGGGTTGTTTGGGATTACTGGTTATCAAGGCCTTGTGGCCTTGTGCCCTTGGTTCTTAGAGTTTGGGTGGTCTAAACAAGTCCTAATACACAAGTTTTAGCCATTGGTTAACTTTCTGAAAGTTTGGAAAAGGGATTCTAAGTTTTGCAAAAATCTGATAAAATTGGTTTTGAATTTGGTCAAACACATCAGATCCAATAACTTCTTTGTTTGTTGGATATAAGGTCTGAAATTTGGTTTGGGAATAGTTTGGGTGATAAGCTATCTATTGGTTATTTGCTTGTTGAATTTGGTGGCTTATTGTGGTTTTTATAGCTTATCAAAGTCTGCTGAAGTGGTCATTTGCATCAGCAAAGTGACCACCTCATTTGGTGTTGCATTGTGATTTCTAGCATTAGGATTGTTGTATTGTTGCTTGGATCTTATTTGTATGCTGCTTGTGAGAATATTTGGCTATTTGGATTGCTTTGTTCATAGCTTATAAGCCCACTGGCTTATTGGCTTATTTGTGCCAAAACACATCAAGTTTACCCAACTGGTAAGCCTTGATTCACAAGGTTTGCACTCAAACCTTGACCAGCAGGGTGTGAAACAAGTCCTTACACTTCATTAAGTCTGTCAACGCCTACTTTGTTCCTGTCAGCGTTTGATTTCAACTTATCAACGTTTGACTTTTGGTCAAATTTGGTTTCTAAGCTTATTGAATCTGTTTTGCTTATTGGTACATGCAACAACTTATCTTTTGTAATAGAAATCATTTTTCTCAGCTTAACATCAAATCTGGAAGGTTACAAGTCTTTTGGTTAAGCTTTTGCTAGAAAACTAGCTCATTTGGCTTTTTCAGCCAGCTTATTTGCTCCTACAGCTTATTCTACTTGGCTTTTTGTGATTTTCTTGATTGATTATTCTTAGTTAAGCTATTTGTGAGCTTTTGCAACAAACTAGAGCTTCTGAGGTTCCTTATTTCTCAATCCCGACTATTTTGTCTTTTAGTGAAACTTTTCTCCTTGCTTATTTCTGGCTTATTGAGTGAGCTTTTTCAAAAATTCTTTTTACAGATCTCATAAGCATCCCAAAAGAAGGTTGTGTGTCAAATTAGAGCTTATGGCATTAGCTTATGGCTTAATGGGCTGAAAAGCCCAATAAGAATAAGCTGAGTGTTAAATAAGCTGTGATAAGCTCATTTTCAGCTTTTGGGCCTTTAGAGTTTTGTTCCTAGAATTAAATTTTGAGTCAGATAGGGCTTTTCCAAGTCAATTGGGCCAAGTTTGACTTTTTGGGCCCAAAAGCCCAATTTGGTTGACTGATTTTGGTTTTGGCCCATTTGAGGGCCCATTAGGGGTATTTTGGTAATTTCACTTTGATTTTCTGATTATTTAGGTTAAAATAAGCTAGTTTGCAAGTTTTTAGAACTTTTTATAATTTTTAGATTTTTAATATTATTTTATTATTATTTTATTATTATTTTTAAATTTCACTTTTTCCAACTTCTTACATTTTTCTTAGGTTTAAAACATTAAAATAGGAATTTAGCAACTTTTAGAATAATTTTATCTCTCTTAGATTAATTTTTATAATTTATTTAAGTATTAATAGTTTTTAAATCATTTTAAATAGTTTTTATTAGTTTAAAAATTTCTAAAAAAAGTTTTTAATCTTTTTAGGTCATTTAGAGGTTTACCAATTGAAAAATCTTTATTTGGGCTTTTTGATAATTTATTTGATTTTTAGGGCTTTAATTAGCATTTAAAAATTGAATATTTAATTATTTAAAAGGTTTGAAAAAGTTTTAATCATTGATAAACTCTTAGTTTATTATTTTTGATTTTTGGTAAATTTTTGGTAATTTTTAGAATTTATTTTTATTTTTGTGGTTTTTAAGGTTTTACGTTTTAACTTTCTAGTAGTGTTTATTTTTATTTTTACGTCTTCGTCATCATCTTTTCTCATCCCCTTCTAAACCATCATTAATCACAAACATTTAACAAGTTTTTCACGCACATATACCTCCTTGGGAAACGAACTTTCATACCTTAAGGGTCATTAGTGTTTACGTTTTCCTAAACGTACACTTAATACTTTCCCTATTTTACGCTCTTTTCCTAAAGAGTAGTAAAACTCTACAATCATTTTGGCGCCGCTGCCGGGGAGGTGTGTCGTGATTAATTTGCATTGTTGTTTTTATTATTAACCAAATAGTATTTGTATTAGTAGAACTCTACTAATACGTATTATCGGTTTTCTTGGTTTTTCTTGTACAAATATTATTACTATATTGTATTAAGTATCACAATAAATTCACAATATCTCCAAAAGTGTGAAAACACAACCTTAATTGGGATTTCATCACTCAATTATTGTATTCGAATCTCAAACAAAAAGAAAAAGGCAAAAATAGATAAACACTTTCGTGAAGCTCGATTTTGAAAAATACAAACTATAAGGTGGGTATAAGGCGAGTATTATAAAATATACCCTAAGGAAAAAGGCTCTTAAGTGCTTCGCGCCGCCTCGTTTCCCCGCTTGCTTGTGAGTATTTTGAGATTGAAGGCTAATCGAGGGTTTTGCCGCCCAAAGTATTATTACGTATACTATATTTGCTTGGTTTCTTTGTGATTAAAACCTCTTGAACAATTTGGTCTTCACCAAAGTTCTAAAGTCATTCGAAGGCGTTCACTCCACGTGATGGTTTTCATTCTTTTGAGGCTTCTTTAATCAAGAGTTTGATTCGAGGAGAGATTTTGTAGATTGTTGTCTACGAAGATACACCAAAATCCAAAAAAATTAAATACCATCAAAAACAAAAAAAAAATTGAAAATTCACAAAACACCCAAAAAGAATCTTCTTTGCTCACCTCCCATTCTTCGTGAAGTTTATGATCACTCGTAATCAAGCAAAACGAGCTCGTAAACGACTTCAAAAGCAAGCCAATCAAGAGACGTTGATTGTAGAAGAACCTCCAATTGTTGAACCTATTGTAGAACAAGAAGTCGTCATGGCTAATCGTACTATGATGGAGTTGCTACAAGCACCCACCGAGGGTTTTGGAGAGGCTATTGTGATTCCCGCCATCCTTGCGGAGAATTTCGAGATTAAGACGGGTTTAATGTCGATGTTGCAAGCAAATAAGTTTAGAGGTCACGAAAAAGACAACCCGCACTACCACATTAGGAATTTTAACCGTCTCACCGCCACTAGCAAGTTTAAGGATGTTCCACATGACGCCATTAAGATGATGTTGTTTCCATACTCGTTAGATGGACCCGCAAAAATTTGGCTTGAGAAAGAACCGCCAAATTCAATTTTGACATGGGCCGATCTCGTTTCTAAGTTTGTGAACAAGTTTTTTCCACCATCTAAAACAACACACTTGAAAAATGAGATTTCACGATTTGTGCAAAGAAATAATGAAAGTTTTTCAATGGCATGGGAACGCTTTAAAGAAATTTTACATGAATGTCCACACCATGATTTTACGGAATTGCATCAAGTGGATACTTTTTATAATGGTCTTAATGATCATGAACGAGATTATTTGAATGCCGCCGCGGGTGGTAATTTTTTGTGCAAGACGACAAATGAGGCTTTACAAATCATCGAGAATAGATCTAAGGTTTATAGCCCTCGTAACACACCGAGTATTGCCAATATGGGTTCGTCATCTTCGTCACAATCGTCTCGTAGCATTAATGCCTTACATGATGAAGCTAATGAGGAAAATCGGTTTTTTGATAGATTTGCTAATCTTATGTCCCATTGGAAGGCTCAAGAAGCTTCCAATTCCGCTTCGGTTAAAGCGGTTGCTAAGAGTTGTTTATCTTGTGGGGGAGCTCATGATCTTTCCGAGTGCATTACCGCGGATGGTAACACTTCGAGTGCTTATGTAGCAACGGGAACTTATAACCAAAACGGCCAAGGTTCCCGCCAAAATCAAGCTCCACCAAATCAAAATGCTAATAACTATCACAACAAGAACCAAGGAAATTACCAAGGAAATCAAAGGAATTACAACAAAGGTAATTATCAAAATGGGAATGGACAAATTTCTAATCAAAATCAAAACCGTGATTTTCAAAACACTACACAAGGTTTTCAAAATGCTCACACTAAAAATTTGCAAGGAGAATTTTTGGATTAGGCTAAAGCAAATGATGCTAAATTTGATAACATGCAACGTGAGATGATTAGCTTGAGATCCGAGTTGAAAAACGAGCTAAAAAATGAACTTGCTAATGAACTTAAAACTCATGCAAACAAAATGGAAGGAAATGTCCAACGTCTTCAACAAAATCAACAAAAGATGGAATTAGGACAACATGAGATTAAGCAAGAGTTATTAAAAGCGGATGCTAGGCAATCAAAATTTGAGGACCGAATGGCTAAGATGTTTGAAGCAATCATGTGTAAACCCTCTTCCTCGGGTGGTCTTCCTAGTGATACCATTGCAAACCCGAAGGGAGAAATGAAGGTTATTACTACACGAAGTGGTAAAACTTTCAAGGAACCAATCTCTCGTCCAAGTACTTCTACGGAGAAGGAAGTCGAGAAAGAACCTGAGGTGATGGTCGAAAAGGAGCACATAACAATCCCACGAAGTACCGCTCATACCACACCTACGATTGAACCAATACAATTGTGGAACCCGAGTTTCCAAGGCCGTTGCCTAATGACCAACCCACACCACCTTTACCTTAGCCTTCGAGACGAAACAAAGAGAAGTTGCAAGAACGTAACAAACAACAAATCGAGCTTTTTATAAAAATGTTTCAACAAGTGCATTTTGATGTAAGTTTAGCCGACGCGTTGTTGTATATGCCTCGTTTCGCTTCCACTTTTAAAAGTATGATGAGCGATAAGGAAAAGCTTTCAAAGCTTGCTAATTGTTCTTCGGTTTATCTTAACCGCATACCGGAAAAAGTTGGTGATCCCGGAAAGTTTCTCATTCCTTGTGACATACAAGATATGAAAGAATGCCTCGCCTTGGCCGATCTTGGTGCGAGCATTAATTTGATGCCATTTTCCATTTGGAAATCGCTTTCGCTTCCGGCTCTCATTCCTTCGAACATGTCCATCGAGATGGCCGATCATTCTACGATTATGGCATGTGGAGTAGCCGAAGATGTTTTCGTGAAAGTGGGGAAGTTCTACTATCCCGTTGATTTTATAGTAGTTGACATCCCCGCGGATCCTCAAGTTCCTCTAATTTTAGGTCGTTCATTTTTAGATACTTCGAGATCGCTTATCGATGTTCATGTAAGAACTATCACTTTGAGATTCAACGAAGAGGAACTTGTTATAAACGCTACTCAAAACTCGAAACCTTCTCATGTTTATGCAATCGCTACCATCAATCACATTGAGTTTGCGATGAGTTTTCACAAGAAGTGTTAGGTTTTTCCGATAGCTCGTCAAGTGGCAATCCCACTATTTTGGATCCCATTCTTGCTAATTCCACACCAAATCTCACTCCATTCCAAGGAGGCGATCTCACTTCAAATGAAATCGACAATGAAGATAAGGTGTTGATTAGTGATGATACTTCTATTCCACCATTTCTTTCGCCGATGGAAGTTATGAGTGTTGAACCAAAATCTTCAATCGAGGAACCACCTATCCTTGAATTGAAAGATCTTCCTTCTCACCTTGAATACGCATTCTTAGAAGGTGATGACAAGTTGCCGGTTATTATTGCAAAAGGTCTTGCCAATGATGAAAAAACCGAGCTTTTGAAAGTTCTTAAGGCTCATAAAGGGGCAATTGCGTGGAAAATATCCGACATTAAGGGTATTGACCCAAAATTTTGTACTCGCAAGATTTTAATGGAGGAGGACTACAAACCCGCAATTCAAAGTCAAAGAAGGGTGAATCCCAAAATTCACGATGTCATTAAAAAGGAGGTCCTTAAACTCCTTGACGCGGGAATGATTTATCCTATATCTGATAGCCCATGGGTGAGCCCAATCCATTGTGTCCCTAAAAAGGGAGGAATGAACGTTGTGCCCAATGAAAACAACGAGTTAATTCCCACTCGTGTTGTGACCGGTTGGAGGGTGTGTATTGACTACCGAATGTTAAATGACGCCACTCGTAAAGACCACTTTCCTTTGCCCTTCATGGATCAAATGTTGGAGCGACTTGCGGGAAATGAATTCTATTGCTTTTTAGATGGTTTTTCCGGTTACTTTCAAATCCCTATCGACCCTCGTGATCAAGAGAAGACTACGTTTACGTGTCCTTATGGAACGTTCGCTTATCGTAGGATGCCTTTCGGAGTTTGTAATGCACCCGGTACGTTTCAACGGTGTATGATGGCGATTTTTCACGATATGATCGAGAAGTCGATGGAAGTGTTTATGGATGACTTCTCGGTGTTTGGTAATTCGTTCACGTCATGTTTATCTAATCTCGAGCAAATGTTAAAACGTTGTGAAGAAACCAATCTTGTGCTTAATTGGGAAAAATGTCATTTTATGTGTAAACAAGGAATCGTCTTAGGACATAAGGTGTCGAAGGCGGGGATTGAGGTCGATAAAGCTAAGGTAGACGTCATCGCCAAGTTACCTCATCCCAAAACCGTTAAGGGAGTTAGGAGTTTCCTAGGCCACGCGGGCTTTTATCGTCGATTCATCAAGGACTTTTTGAAAATCTCTCGTCCTATGACACACCTTCTCGAGAAGGATGCTCCTTTTAACTTCAATGAGGATTGTGTTAAGGCTTTCGAAACTCTCAAAAGGAAACTTACCGAAGCTCCCATTCTTGTTGCTCCTAATTGGGAATTACCCTTTGAAATCATGTGCGATGTTATGCTATAGGGGCCATCTTAGGGCAACGTTATGACAAGCATTTTCGTCCTATCCACTATGCTAGTAAGACGATGACCGAGGCTCAATTAAAGTACACCACAACGGAAAAAGAATTCCTTGTCGTGGTCTATGCTTTTGAGAAATTCTGACCTTATCTCGTCTTGACTAAAAGCATCGTGTATACCGACCATTCGGCTATCAAGTATCTCTTAGCCAAGCAAGATGCTAAGCCGAGATTGCTTTGTTGGATCCTCCTCCTCCAAGAATTTGATGTCACCGTGCTTGACAAAAAAGGAGCCGAGAATCTAGCGGCCGATCATCTCTCTCATCTAGAAGATCCTCACAAAGATGTTTTAGAGAACAAGGAAATCACCGAAACATTTCCTCTTGAGACTCTCGGTGTAGTGAATTCTAAAGACACAACCCCATGGTTTTCCGACATTGGAAATTACCATGCGGGCAATTTCATAATCAAGGGTATGACGACACAACAAAAACGAAAATTCTTTCGTGACGTCAAGTTCTATTTTTGGGACGACCCTTATCTCTTTCGGATTTGTGCGGATCAACTCGTTTGACGTTGTGTGTTTGGTGCCGAAGCTTCTAATATCCTTAGAGCTTGTCACGAGGGACCCACGGGTGGTCACCACGGTGCTAATCTCACGGCTAAGAAAGTGTTAGATGCCGGTTTCTTTTGGCCTTCTATCTATCGTGATGCACACGCACTTGTAAAGTCGTGTGATTCGTGCCAACGTCAAGGAAAATCGTCTCAACATGATGAAATGCCGCAAAACATAATTCAAGTGTGTGAGATTTTCGACATATGGGGAATAGACTTTATGGGGCCGTTCCCATCGTCTCATGGCAACAAATATATCCTCGTCGCGGTGGACTACCTTTCTAAGTGGGTGGAAGCTAAGGCTTTGCCTACTAATGATGCTCGTGTGGTAGTGAAGTTTTTGAAGCAACTATTCTCTCGGTTCGGAACCCCTCGTGCTATTATAAGCGATCGTGGAACCCATTTTTGTAATGACCAATTCGAAAAGGTTCTAAATAAATATGGAGTTACTCATCGTCTTTCTACGGCTTATCACCCGCAAACGAGTAGGCAAGTCGAGGTTTCGAACCGAGCTTTGAAGAGGATTCTAGAAAGGTCAATTGGAGAAAACCGTACTTCATGGTCCGACAAACTTGACGACGCTTTATGGGCCTTTAGGACCGCTTATAAGACACCTATTGGTTGCACTCCTTATAAGTTAGTCTATGGGAAGAATTGTCATTTGCCCATTGAATTGGAGCACAAGGCATAATGGGCCCTTAAGCATGCAAATTTTGACTTGAAGACCGCGGGAGATCACCGGAAAATACAATTGAATGAATTGGATGAATTAAGAGATAATGCTTATGAAAATTCATTAATTTTTAAAGAAAAGACTAAAAAGTTTCATGATTCAAAGATTAAAAACCGGGTTTTTAACGTTGGTGATCAAGTGTTGCTTTTTAACTCTCGTCTTAAGATATTTTCCGGTAAATTAAAATCTCGTTGGTCGGGTCCGTTCACCATTACACAAGTGTTTCCATATGGGACCATTGAGCTAGCTCAAGATGATGGTCCTAATTTCAAGGTGAATGGACATAGGCTTAAGCACTACTTTGGTGGGGAAATTCCTTCAATGGTTGCCCTCGACCAAGTCACCTTCCCCAATGATAATTAGCATTGAGGGGATCGAGTCGAGCTCATGACTCGGTAATCAAAAACGAGGTGCCTCGTGGGGGAGATCCCATGCTTATCATTTATGCTCACTATTCACTAATAAGGGGACTTGTACCCTTTCAACTCGTTGTCTCGTGGTTGTTTGTGATTGTGTTATCTAGATCATCATCATCATCTACGATTGAAGACTCTCGTGTTCGTGAGCCTTCATCGTTCGTTTGAAGAAGTTTTTCACGAATCCATGACATATCCTTTATTGTTCTAACAATTATCTTTTAGCATACTTAATAAACGGCTTTAGATATATTGTTGATCACCCTTTCCATGCTAAATCCTAAGCATTCGACTCTTCGTCTCTAGTATGGGGGTGCTCCACCTTTAGACTCGAAACATTGAGGACAATGGTTACTTTTAGTATGGGGGGGTGAATAGGTACTTGCTTTGCTACGCCCTCACGCTTTTCAACTTTCAATATTTTGTTTTGCTAATAAGGCTAAAAAAATGGCCAAATTTTAAATTTTTCTTAGTTGTCATAAGTATTTTTAAGACACGAATGTATATTTTCCGATGGGTAGAATAAGAGTTAACTTTTGACTTGATGGGCATTTGGAGCCATTTACATTCCTTAACCCGCTCAATTCAAGTTTTGCTAGACTTTTATATAGGGAGCTTTAAAACGCGAAAGTCTTAATTCATTCGGGTTAAGAACAAGAACTTTTCGCAAGTTCCTATAATTGATTCTAGAAAGTCACTTATCAAGGGAATTTTAAAACGCATTCTCTAAACTTGAAAAAGTCCAAGAAAGTTCAAGATCCTATAGGTGGCTTGAAAACCCAAAACTTTGATTTGATATAGTCTTAATGAAAGCTAATCCAAATTTGGCTTAATTTTGACTTGCATGGCTAAGTGTTCACGAGTCTCTTTAATTAGAGGTCTTTATATAGTGAAGAACGAGAAATGAGAGAGTTAGACAAGTGATCATGCTAAACGTAGAACATGAAAATGTTCTTTCAAAAACTCATATGTTTTTAATTGTGGCTTTTTCTTCCCATAAGATCAATGCATTAGGAATAAATCATAATTGCAATAAGTAAGGTCGTACGATTTGAAAGGTTACTTAGCCTCTAGCGTAAGATCGTTTAAAAGTTGCTCGGGGTTGAATAGAGTTCATAGCCAAGGCATAACTTATTGAAGCGGGACGTGAAGATTGGTGATTATCCAAAAAGGCCCTAACAAGGCATGAGGAGCTCTATTTTTGCTAAAGATCCAAAGATGATGTGAAGTATCATTATTCCTAAATCAATATGAAGGATCGAGACACACGACGAGAAGCAATTACTCCCCTAAAGATCATGGAGAAAGTCTATCCAAAAAGACCCTAACAAGGTATGAGGATAAATATATCCAAGTCCGAAAAGGAGGCGGATCGTTGTATATCAAAATCCAAAGTAAAGATTGAAGAAAAATAATGAAGTCGTGGTCCAATATGAAGAATCTCTCAAAAACGTCAAGTGAAGAAATTCCAAATATATGAAGAGAAGACCATAATTTCGAGAACGTCTTCCCAAGATTTGAAGTATGAGGTACATGCCAAATATCGGTCCGAGAAAGGTCTTAAATCGTGAAACGAGTTATGCCAAGATATGAACTTAAGGAGATACACGAGAAGCCGTTTTAAAAGATTTTGTCCTTCGGCTAACTATTGATCAAATCGTGCTACTTTGCTTTCGGACTAATAACTACTCAAAAAGTCAATATGAATCACTTGTGATCCATGACAAATAGATAAAAAATGCTAGTAACCATTTCCTTTTATAATAACTAGGATTGCGGGGAGAAAAAGTATTACACAATTTGGACGTATGAGAAGTGTTAGCATTGTGACTTGTACCAACAATGATCTCGTTTTTGCACTTAGCATGGAATGTATGACAATCAAGGATGACGAAGTTTACTCTAAGGAACATTTACTTGTTTCTATTCTTTGACCCTAAAAGTCACTTTTTGTGATGAAAATCATACATTATGTCTTTTCACATCATCGTAGTATGTTGCAAGTCTTTTACTCTTCAATAAAGGTTAATAAAATTGAACTTTGGTGATGCTTAGATACTTTATTCTAGCATTGCGTGAGGGCACGTCAATGGCTTAGTATGGGGGAGTGATGAGATGGCATTTATACATGATCTCATCGTTCTTTTCGGGCTTTAAATGCATAAAAATGTCATAAAATACCATATATATGCTTGTGTTTGTTTACTTGTGTATTTTAGGTATGGATATCGTGAAAAAGACAAAATATCACAAGTTACAAGGAAGAACGGACACGAGAAACGAAGCCGTACAAAGAACCAGGCCCTAATCATGGAATTCTCAACAAATACCCTTAAAGACTTGAAGACAAAATTGATCCTCATTTATTGAAGAAATGGCACTTAAAACCCTTGTATATTAATAATTACAAGTTTGGTCCCTTAAGTTTGTCAAAATTACACAAAAGGTCCCTCAACTTTGAAGAAATGGCAAGATTAGTCCCTCAACAATTTCAAATTGTCAATTATGGTCCCTCATCAAGCCAAAGATACATTAAAGACCTTTGAAGATCAAAAATGTCCAAGATCAGTCCTTCAAATATGCAAAAATTCCAAATATAACCCTTGATACACCTTTTGGAAAGTTTTGTGCAAAAAATGACAAGTTGTGAAAAGTTGATACAAAGGAAATGGGCGTTGATAGAACTTTAAACACAAATGCAAAAAGAAATGAAGAAGAAGGACCATTTTTGTGCACTGAAACATTCAAACGCCCAAAAATGCGCCAAACACATCCCATTCCCCCAATTTCGGATCAAATGAGTTACTATTCACCTTCACCCACCAAGTTTTTACTCCACTTAAACCAAAGGGTAAATCAAAATTACCCATACCCACGTGTGATTCGCACATGCAGAATCACATCCCACACACAAAACCCTCATCTCCACTCACCAATAGACCCCACCATTCAACACGTCACCCAATCAGAATGCAACTTACCCTCCAAGTAATCCTATGTGGCAAAATCAACAGCCTAGACTCTTTGCTTCATATCAAAGCTGAAATGAACGTCCAAGATGCATTTAAACAGCTCACACCAAGAAAACGTCTAGAAGGACTTAGGGCATTTAGGGAATTTCACTTCTAGGGTTTGTGAATAGTGTTTAGCCAGGCATTTGCCTATAAAAGGAGACCTCAACATGTGAGAGTCCCTTTGTTCCAGTTTTAGGCTATTATCTTTGTAATTCCTTTTTAAGTTTAAATAAAATTTGAATTTCTGAAATTATGAAATCTCTTTTTGATTTAATTAAAAGTTTGGTGTTTGAGTAGCCTAATTCTGAGTTCCATTTGATTGTTAAGGCCTACCTTAATCTTGTGGTTAAGGCACGTCTTGTTTCATAAGGCTTTTAAGGTTTGAATACCTTGAAATCCTAGGTTCTGTTTTGGCTTATTTTGTGTACTAACCCTTGACCATTTGCTATAAGCTCTTACAAGCTTGTTGACGCCAAGCTTGTGAAGGGATTAGAGCCCTTGGTTGAGTTGTTTGCTGTTTGTCTTGAAGATATAAAGTCCTTGAGGTTCTACTTTGAACCATCAACCAAGGCAGTTTGCATCATCTTCATTGAAGTACCTTGGTCTTGTTCTAGTTGTTGAACAAGGTCCAAGGAGCATTGCTGGCCTTCCTAGGATGTTGTGGAAGGCAGGTATAATCCTTTGTTAAGATTCCACTCAAAATTTCATGTTTATGACTGATTTTGATTTGGTATTTTGATTTTGAGTATTGGTGTTTGTGCTGGTGATTTTTGAGCTTGATTGTGTTAGTTGCTATTGTTTAAGTGTTTTTTATCATTAAAATCAGTAGGTTATTAGTTAAAATCACAAGTTCCTTTGTTAAGTGCTTGATTAAGGGTTGTTTGGGATTACTGGTTATCAAGGCCTTGTGGCCTTGTGCCCTTGGTTCTTAGAGTTTGGGTGGTCTAAACAAGTCCTAATACACAAGTTTTAGCCATTGGTTTACTTTCTGAAAGTTTGGAAAAGGGATTCTAAGTTTTGCAAAAATCTGATAAAATCGGTTTTGAATTTGGTCAAACACATCAGATCCAATAACTTCTTTGTTTGTTGGATCTAAGGTCTGAAATTTGGTTTGGGAATAGTTTGGGTGATAAGCTATCTATTGGTTATCTGCTTGTTGAATTTGGTGGCTTATTGTGGTTTTTATAGCTTATCAAAGTCTGTTGAAGTGGTCATTTGCATCAGCAAAGTGACCACCTCATTTGGTGTTGCATTGTGATTTCTAGCATTAGGATTGTTGTATTGTTGCTTGGATCTTATTTGTATGCTGCTTGTGAGAATATTTGGCTATTTGGATTGCTTTGTTCATAGCTTATAAGCCCACTGGCTTATTGGCTTATTTGTGCCAAAACACATCAAGTTTACCCAACTGGTAAGCCTTGATTCACAAGGTTTGCACTCAAACCTTGACCAGCAGGGTGTGAAACAAGTCCTTACACTTCATTAAGTCTGTCAACGCCTACTTTGTTCCTGTCAGCGTTTGATTTCAACTTATCAACGTTTGACTTTTGGTCAAATTTGGTTTCTAAGCTTATTGAATCTGTTTTGCTTATTGGTACATGCAACAACTTATCTTTTGTAATAGAAATCATTTTTCTCAGCTTAACATCAAATCTGGAAGGTTACAAGTCTTTTGGTTAAGCTTTTGCTAGAAAACTAGCTCATTTGGCTTTTTCAGCCAGCTTATTTGCTCCTACAGCTTATTCTACTTGGCTTTTTGTGATTTTCTTGATTGATTATTCTTAGTTAAGCTATTTGTGAGCTTTTGCAACAAACTAGAGCTTCTGAGGTTCCTTATTTCTCAATCCCGACTATTTTGTCTTTTAGTGAAACATTTCTCCTTGCTTATTTCTGGCTTATTGAGTGAGCTTTTTCAAAAATTCTTTTTACAGATCTCATAAGCATCCCAAAAGAAGGTTGTGTGTCAAATTAGAGCTTATGGCATTAGCTTATGGCTTAATGGGCTGAAAAGCCCAATAAGAATAAGCTGAGTGTTAAATAAGCTGTGATAAGCTCATTTTCAGCTTTTGGGCCTTCAGAGTTTTGTTCTTAGAATTAAATTTTGAGTCAGATAGGGCTTTTCCAAGTCAATTGGGCCAAGTTTGACTTTTTGGGCCCAAAAGCCCAATTTGGTTGACTGATTTTGGTTTTGGCCCATTTGAGGGCCCATTAGGGGTATTTTGGTAATTTCACTTTGATTTTCTGATTATTTAGGTTAAAATAAGCTAGTTTGCAAGTTTTTAGAATTTTTTAGAATTTTTGGATTTTTAATATTATTTTATTATTATTTTATTATTATTTTTAAATTTCACTTTTTCCAACTTCTTACATTTTTCTTAGGTTTAAAACATTAAAATAGGAATTTAGCAACTTTTAGAATAATTTTATCTCTCTTAGATTAATTTTTATAATTTATTTAAGTATTAATAGTTTTTAAATCATTTTAAATAGTTTTTATTAGTTTAAAATTTTCTAAAAATAGTTTTTAATCTTTTTAGGTCATTTTAGAGGTTTACCAATTGAAAAATCTTTATTTGGGCTTTTTTATAATTTATTTGATTTTTAGGGCTTTAATTAGCATTTAAAAATTGAATATTTAATTATTTAAAAGGTTTGAAAAAGTTTTAATCATTGATAAACACTTAGTTTATTATTTTTGATTTTGGTAAATTTTTGGTAATTTTTAGAATTTATTTTTATTTTTGTGGTTTTTAAGGTTCTACGTTTTAACTTTCTAGTAGTGTTTATTTTTATTTTTACGTCTTCGTCATCATCTTTTCTCATCCCCTTCTAAACCATCATTAATCACAAACATTTAACAAGTTTTTCACGCACATATACCTCCTTGGGAAACGAACTTTCATACCTTAAGGGTCATTAGTGTTTACGTTTTCCTAAACGTACACTTAATACTTTCCCTATTTTACGCTCTTTTCCTAAAGAGTAGTAAAACTCTACAATCACTTGTATACGTGATAATATCGTGATTATGAATAAGTAACTCTAATCGTTTCTAAATACTAAAAGTTAACAAGAAACTAGAACACATAACATGAATATAAATATCGGTCTTAGTAATTTTCGAAGGAAGAATTACGGCAAAGTTTACATTGAATTATGGCGAGAATGAAAAACTACATCTTCACGTCATTTTCATGCATTCTAAATGCACATTTACATGTTTAATCCTTATTTTTATAAATGCAACAACAAATGTATATTATAGATTTTTGAAGTAACAATTTTTAACCCTTAAAAAAACCTTGTCATAAGACAATTAAATGACGGAAGTTGTAAACGGTCGCGTCGTCTACACGAGCATACTTTTGGTTCTACCCAAAAGTCTTATCATGGATCATAGAGGGGATCGAAACTGACCCATTAAACTCGTAACTTTTAAAAGTAGTTGCACGACCCCTACTTCGAACATGATTTTGACCCATCAAATGACCTCGGTTCATAAAACATAAAACACGGGTCTATAGACGACCCGACTAGTTTTCCGACTAGTTTTCTAACGATGCTTTTAGTTTATACCACGAATCACTAACGAGCTCACTATTACTTTATAAAAACCCGCAAAAACCACCCTTATGTCGAAAAGTACAGCCCATATACAAATTTCAAACATAGTTTCTGAATACGCTTTTCAAGATCTATATACTTTTGTCTCATGTTTCCCAACATGAGACATGTCTTTAATTAATTAATAATTAATAAATTTTATTAATTTTAATTAATATATTTCTTTTATAGTAAAAATATAAAATGTATTTAGGATATTTAACCTATTAAAACGATCCGGCTAAATAACCCGTCCGTGTCACGAAAGGTTCGATATTGCTAAATATGTCCCGATTAAATACTACATTATGAATAAACATTAAACGTCCACAAGTGTTACAATTTTTGATTTCTTTATAAACTCAAGCACATACTAAGGGACTAAATGCTATATTATTTCCGTGTTCCATGTATAGTAATACACACTTTATTTAACTTAGGTTACAGATTGTTTCGAGCTATTATTTCTCCATGTTTACGTCGTGCTATTATACAATTGCTATTACTTCGAGGTGAGTTCATAGCCCCTTTTTACTACTTATACATTGTTTCTCAACGCGGGGTGAGATTTTATATGGTGGAACACACTCATTTAAAACTGTATGCTATCCAGAACTTGTATGCTATCCAGAACTTGTATGCTATCCAAATCTTGTATGCTTTCCAGAACTTGTATGCTTTCTAGAACAGATTACCATTATTATTATTTCTTTTACTTTCCATGGCCACTAAGTTTCCCTACCATTTCATGCACCGTTAATTTACTTGTGTTACTAAGCGCGAATGTTGTGGATGGATCCATCAGGATTGACAATCCCCGTCTCGTATTAATTTGACGCATTACATTTGTTTATACTTGAGTATTTAGGCTGAATACTCACTAGGGGAACTTACCTTTTGTTAAGCTTGGGTGTCATGAGTTAAATAGCAATAATAATGGTTTCGGACTATGGTTAATGATCATAACCATTTTCCCTATTTACTTGTTTTACAAATGAATGCTTGTGTTCCACACCTTTACTGATAAACCTATGAATATCACTCAACTTTGTGTTGACCTTTTTCATGTTTAATCTCAGGTAATAATTCTTGGTTTTGCTTGGATGGGAGCCCGCAGGATATTTTCGCAGCTTGGAGATTTCTGTGTTATATTTTAAACTTTGGTTTTGGTAAAAGCTGTCAGAAGTTTATCCTATATTATTGGTAACCATATATTACAAAACCATGTTTAAATAATAGATTTTTCCGCTTATAAAACTCCGGGACCTTTGTTTAAAAACTCTGATATTCTACTTTCTGAAAAGCATTTTTATGTCAACTGTATTTTATTGATTCTTATACCATGACGTGGCGCCCCTATGCTGCGTACGTGTTTCCTTGCCTGATTTTGGGGGTCTCACACTGGGCTTGGTCTTGCATGCTCTTTAAGGTACAAGATCCCCCAAATTACGGGTCAATGTTTCTGGACTTGATATATGTTTGCATCCGAACTAGGCCGTTCGAATTGTCTTATTTGATTTTTTCCGGTATAGGCCCTTTCGAACAAATACACGAACATCAACCTTGTTTAAGCTTGAATTTATAATCTCGTGAAACCACCAAGTAATTACTTATTAGAGCTTGTTTGCGGTCCTATTTGATTCCACTAACAAAATAAAACCAGAAAATCGGTGCAATATTTCTCAACAACTTAGGCTGCGTTTATCATTCACCGCAAAAAACATTCATTCACCAGACACATCAACCTTACGTCTGCCTTCTCTCTCCTACTTTTCGCCATCATTGATCTAGCAATATACTCTTATCAGTCACCGAACACCCTCACAGGACAAATTAAGTTTTTATTCAAAATAATACTTTTATTAATCAATAAATAAAACATTATATTAAGAATATAAAAACATAACATTAAAAATTAAAATCATTATATTAAAAATTTAAACATTACACGAAATGTGTTCGATTACATCGCTTTAAGCCTTTGATGCACTTCTGACGACTTGATGTACCTGATAACTTTGTACCTTTGTTCATCCGATCGAATGAGATCATCAGATCGATGTTGATGTTGTTGTTCAATCCCGAAACTCCAAAAGAGTGTCCCATATCCATAAGTATTCCGATGCAACAACCTCTAACAAAAGAAAGGAATCCGGTCCATGATCATGTATACAATATTTCACTTTTTGTGTGATTGGACGACCAAGCCACGCCCAACCAGTACAAATAAGACTTCCTGGCATTTTCGACAACCCTTGTTTTTCTTCGTGACGCATTATAGCTTTTCAATATCACTAATAGTTGGTTTGCGCAAAAACTCTGATAAAAAAACCTCCGTTACGACATCACAAAAATAATCAAGTGTTTTTGAGAAGTTCGTAACCCATTTGGCAAATATCATCAGGGGCGTTTGAAACGGTGTCGTATGTCAATTGACCACTAGCTGCGGTGCATTTTAACAACAATAAAATCTCTAGTTTTTCGATGCGATTTCTGTGTTATATTTTAAACTTTGGTTTTGGTAAAAGCTGTCAGAAGTTTATCCTATATTATTGGTAACCATATATTACAAAACCATGTTTAAATAATAGATTTTTCCGCTTATAAAACTCCGGGACCTTTGTTTAAAAACTCTGATATTCTACTTTCTGAAAAGCATTTTTATGTCAACTGTATTTTATTGATTCTTATACCATGACGTGGCGCCCTCATGCTGCGTACGTGTTTCCTTGCCTGATTTTGGGGGTCTCACACTGGGCTTGGTCTTGCATGCTCTTTAAGGTACAAGATCCCCCAAATTACGGTTCAATGTTTCTGGACTTGATATATGTTTGCATCCGAACTAGGCCGTTCGAATTGTCTTATTTGATTTTTTCCGGTATAGGCCCTTTCGAACAAATACACGAACATCAACCTTGTTTAAGCTTGAATTTATAATCTCGTGAAACCACCAAGTAAATACTTATTAGAGCTTGTTTGCGGTCCTATTTGATTCCACTAACAAAATAAAACCAGAAAATCGGTGCAATATTTCTCAACAACTTAGGCTGCGTTTATCATTCACCGCAAAAAACATTCATTCACCAGACACATCAACCTTACGTCTGCCTTCTCTCTCCTACTTTTCGCCATCATTGATCTAGCAATATACTCTTATCAGTCACCGAACACCCTCACAGGACAAATTAAGTTTTTATTCAAAATAATACTTTTATTAATCAATAAATAAAAACATTATATTAAGAATATAAAAACATAACATTAAAAATTAAAATCATTATATTAAAAATTTAAACATTACACGAAATGTGTTCGATTACATCGCTTTAAGCCTTTGATGCACTTCTAACGACTTGATGTACCTGATAACTTTGTACCTTTGTTCATCCGATCGAATGAGATCATCAGGTCGATGTTGATGTTGTTGTTCAATCCCGAAACTCCAAAAGAGTGTCCCATATCCATAAGTATTCTGATGCAACAACCTCTAACAAAAGAAAGGAATCCGGTCCATGATCATGTATACAATATTTCACTTTTTGTGTGATTGGATGACCAAGCCACGCCCAACCAGTACAAATAAGACTTCATGGCATTTTCGACAACCCTTGTTTTTCTTCGTGACGCATTATAGCTTTTCAATATCACTAATAGTTGGTTTGCGCAAAAACTATGATAGAAAAACCTCCGTTACGACATCACAAAAATAATCAAGTGTTTTTGAGAAGTTCGTAACCCATTTGTCAAATATCATCAGGGGCGTTTGAAACGGTGTCGTATGTCAACTGACCACTAGCTGCGGTGCATTTTAACAACAATAAAATCTCTAGTTTTTCGATGCGATTTTCTTTTGCACGAAAGTAATCACTGGGAACGCGAATTCGTTAACTATATTTGTGAAAAGCATTCGACTTATTCGGAACCCCTCCTCGAAACGTTTTGAAGAAACACATCGGGCTGTTAATAAAATAGGTAGTGACTAGGCGATCATGAGCAACATAATAATCACGCGATATGTTAGTTATTTTTCGCCGCTTTAATGTTGGTGTTGGTAAACAAATGACAACGTTATTCTTGAAAAAATTAAATCACGTTGGATTGTTTCTTCTGTTTAGTCAAATATCTCTTTAGCTTATGGGAAATTTATATCATTTGTTTGATCGGTTGTGTTTGAAGTTGTTAAAATTATGTGTGTAAAAGTTCTATTTTTTATTATGTATAAACTAAAATATTTTGAAATAAAAAAAAACCTGGGTTTTAGAATTTCTTTTTATTTTTAATGATAAAAATATCTGCTTGACAAGAACGACCCATATTTATACGTTGCTGAAAAGTGATCAGCTCACGATAGCGCTTCCTCGCGCTTGATAAATTAAATACGGAGTATAGCCTTAGCTAGATATTAATGATAAATCAATATTTTGTGGCGTAAAAATGAGATTACGGGTTAGTTGTATGGAATGGGCCATGGCCAACTTGTGTCGTGAATGTGCGCCAAGTGTTGGACCAGAAACAAAGGATTCGTTAAAAGTTTGGTCAGTATCATTTTTCCTTAGACTGGTGGGAGTGGAGGCAAACTCATTCGCCTTCACGTCAGCGCCACCTCAGCTTTTAACAAACTCACCCAAACTCACCCACGGAGATAATGACACTCACCCAAACTCACCCACACTCACCTTTCATACATATTTTTTTATTATTTAAACATACCTCACTCACAAAAAACACCCACAAATAAACCTAACTCAAAAAATAAAAACACATGGGCCCACAACATTACAACTCACCTAGGTGAGTTTGCCCCCTATTTTTTGCTTGGTGGAAGTAAGTCGCGCACGACTATTTTGAGAGGGAATGGAAGCAGCGGGTGGGTATAAGCAACTCACGAGTGGCTTATAAGCCACTCCCACCAGCCTTATAGGTTTTGGTGACGGCAAGTATTATTTACGTAAAGCGAGTTAAAAAGTTGAAAAGGACAGGAACAAGATGTATATATTTGGTGTAAGGCTACCTCGAACAGCGATTTTGTGTGAATTTGATTTTTTCTGACACATTAGGTTTTTCTTTCCAACGACGTAGTACGATTTATTTGTATTAATAAGGCGACCTACTGCAATCAAGTTTAATTTCTTAATATATATTTTCTTATCAAATAATTATTTAAATAAAATAAAAAACATTACAATAATATCTATACTTAAATATTATATAAAAGGAGTTGTTTTATTATACAAACTATTATTTTCATGAAAACTAAGGGAGTAATCTTAGTCATCCATTAGTTGAGACCAGATTTTAGGAAAAGAAAGCAGACTGAGTTGCAAATAACCAAAACTATTCAGAGACTAAACTATAAATATTATATTTTCTTATTTATATTCAGATATATATAAAGTATATCTAGATATATATTAAGTATATCTAGATATATCTTTTTAACCTTTTTAATGTCATTTTATATCAGATATAAGTGTTAATTTAATAATTATGATCAGATAGATATATATAAAGTATATTTAGATATATACAAAGTATATTTGGATATATAAAAAATATATCTAGATATATATAAAGTATATCTAGATATAACATTTTTAACTTTTCTAATGTAATTTTATATTCAGATATAAGGGACAATTTAATAATTATGATCAGATATATATAAAATATATCTAGATATATACAAAGTATATCTGGATATATAAAAAGTATATCTAGATATATATATATATAAAGTATATCTGGATATATATAGAGTATATTTAGATATAACGGTCAATTTAATAATTATGATCAGATAATATTTAGGTGGTAACTGTGTATTTTTCTTTTTTTTGTCGCTCGAAAAAAAATTTTATTTTTTGCCGCTCGAGAAAAGAAAAAAAAATTCGTTAAAAAATGTGTATTTTTTAAAAGGACTAAACTACAAATACCCTAAAAGTCTATATAATAAGGTTTTCTTGATTAAATCTTAAATTAATCCTAGCCATTGAATAAAAGATAAATAGAAGGTCAAGATTAGTCCTTTGGTTTCTTAGAAAAATCAAGTTTGCAAAATAACTTTTGCCAAAAGAGCAAGGATTTTTCTTCCAAAGCACTTGATCATATTCTCACTGATAATAGATACATGTAAATTAGGATTGAGAATGAAATCTAGATGGCTGGTTGTTTATTCTCAAGACGTTTGAATATGAAACATAGACTTTGGTTCAATAAATGATACAATCCTGATCTCGGCTTACAGTCTTTAAAAAGAATATCATAAACGCTTTTTTATCTGTACTGAACTCATCCCAGCATTATAACTCCATTTATAAGTTGATAATAATCGGCTATACTTTGGAAATACAAGTTGTCATGTTTTTTGTTTTCTTTCTTTTATTGTTGCTCTAATACTTGATGGTCTATCTTAGTTATCCAAGCAAATGCATTTGCGCAGCAAACTAATAAACTTCATTTCAAATGCAGTGTACTCTTCTTAGTGAAAGATCTCCTTAAAGTAAAACGTTTCTTAGGAGCAAAACATGTGCCCGGTTCTTGGCAAATATCCGGCCTTTCATTTTATATATCATTACTAGCTGCATAACCCGCCCGATGGGGCTACTTTCATAATATTCATTGTTGATTATGTTTATGATGTATAGTGTTAATGATTCCGTGCTTGATATTCCAAATAGATAAAACCGGGAGATCTGGTGTTAAAAGTTTGCGTATTATAGCATTTCCGAGTTTTGTAGTTTGAAAAAAATTATAGACGAACCAAAACAACTTTTCCTGATAAATGTATATTGATAACTAGATTTTGGCCAGGTAAAAAGATTCGTTAAGTATGTCTCTTCGAATTGAAAAAGGAGTTTAATGTGCGACTCAGCTGTCTTTGGTGGAAACAAAAGTTGTGTTGTTGTAGTATATTAAATGTGCAAAAACAATTAAAGTAAAAGGCAAGTAAAGTAAATCTAAATCTATCTTAAAGTAAGGGCAAGTATTTAAAAGCGTGACTAAAATTAAAGGGCACTACATGTAAATAACGCAAACTTAAAACTAACTAAGGCAAACTTAAAACGCAACTAAAACTAAATCTTAAACTAAGGCAAGACTAAAATAAATCTAAGGCAAATAAACTTAAAGTGCGTCTAAGAAAAAAAAGCGGGAAAAATAAAGCTTGAAATTAAAAAGCAGAAACTTAAAAACTGAAATGAAAGAAGCTGAAAATCACCCCTATGCGGAATAAACCCTTATCCGGAATAAAGCCCCTATTTGGAATACTGTCACTATGCGGAATAGAGCCCCTATGCGGAATATCCCTTATGCGGAATATCCCTTATGCGGAATACTTACTCTGTTCGGAATAAACCCCTATTCGGAACATTACCCCTACTCGGAATAACTTCTTATGCGGAATAATTACCCTTATGCGGAATAGTCCTCTATCCGGAATAAGATGCCTTATTCGGAATATTTGCTCTATGCTGAATATTTCCTATGCGGAATACTCAGGCTATGCGGAATGTACCCCTATGCGGAATACTCAATATTTCGAATAGAGCACCTGTAAAATCCTTCGTTCGGAATATTGCTGGGCTTGTTTTCCTGGGAAAGATCAGAAACAGAAGAACCTAAGAACAAGGAACAAAATATGCACGAATTTAATCAAAACAAAGCTAAATCAACCACAAGATTAAATCAAACAAACAAATAAACATCTATTAATCATAAGCAATCAATTCAAAACAACAAAACTCACGAAACTAATCAAGATAATTAAAACCCACTTTGATCAAAATAAGAACATGAACATAAACATGAACATAAACAAATCAACATAAAGATTAAAGAAAGGTAGGATGAGAAATAACAATAAAGATAAAGATTAACAAGAATTAAAAAGAAAAACTTACTTGAAATTAAATGGTAATTAAGGTGCAAGACAAGTATTTAAATTTGACAAGTATTTAAATGACAAGGTAATTAAAAGTGGAAGAACTAATTGTCACTATTAGCCAACAAAAATGAAAAGATTAATCCTAATGACTATATATAGGGGAGGATTAAGGGGTGCTTAGGAAGCTTCCTCCCCTCTTTCCTTTCTCCTTAATTGCATGCTTAGTCCTTCTCTTCTTAATCTCTTGTTAATTGCACCATTAGTCCTTAAGCCTTTAATCTTCATTAAATCTTGGACTTGAATGACTTTTGGCTCGGGATTTCTTTGAACTCGTCTTGTAATTCTTCAATAAATTAGACTTGAGTTCTTTGGCTTTAAGTAAACTTCCGTCTTTTGACTTTTTCTTCGATAAATCTTCAGAATTGGTCTTGGACTTCCGTTCTTTTTGCACTCTTGACTTCTTGACTTCGTCTTTCATCTTTCTCTTCAATAAAAGCCCGTGAATGCCGTGTTTTCTCCACTTTTCACAAATTCGTCCTAAATCACAACAAAAACACAAATCACGCATAATTCCGACATAAAATGCATAAAATACACGTTTTGGCTCGGTTATTATTGTAATTAAGTGGTAAGAAAGATGGGTGTTTACACACCTATCAAATCCCCAACACTTAACCATTGCAATGTCCTCATGCAATGCATTAGTTACAAAGCACGTTTACACTTTTCATCATAATCAATCCATAGTGGCCTTTATTAAAGAGATAGAAAACTATAAACATTAAAGTAAAGAAATCAAAAGCATACCTTGGGTTTTGGAAATGTCATGAATAATCATCATCCTCAAGTTTTCACTTTATCCAAACCAAGCTTAAAAACGAGATCATTTTTATTATAAGTTAGCAAACTAACACGAACTCATGTGGTCCAATTATTCACTTAGACTCCCTTATTCCTAGGGGTATCTCTTATATTTTATTGTTGTCTTGAATGATCACGAGGATGCATTGTTTGACTTATTTCGATAGTTATTTAGTCCGAAAATAAAGTGAACGATTTAATCAATAGTTAGCTAAAGGACAAAATCTTTTAAAACTGCTTCTCGGGACCTCATAAAGTTCATATCTTGGCATAACTCGCTTCGCGATTTGAGACCTTTCTCGGACCGATATTTGGCAGCGACTTCATACTTCAAACCTTGAGAGACGTTCATGAAATTATGGTCTTCTCTTCCTAATGGAATTTCTTCACTTGAAATTTTGAGAGATTCATACTTGGACCACGACTTCTTCATTTTTCTCCAATCTTTATTTTGGACTTTGATATACAACGATCCGCCTCCTTTTATGACTTGGATTTATTTATCCTCATACCTTGCTAGGGTCTTTTCGGATACACTTCTCCATGACTTTTGGGGAGTTTTTGCTTTTTGTCGTGTGTCTCGATCCTTCATATTAATTTTCGATAAATGATTCTTCACATCACTTTGGATCTTTAGCAACAAAATGTAACCCTCATGCCTTGTTAGGACCTTTTTGGACTCGCCAATCTTCGCGTCCCGCTTCAATAAGTTATGCCTCGGCTATGAACTCTAATCCATACCGAGCAACTTTTAAACGATCTTGGGCTAGAAGCTAAGTAACTTTTCAAATCGTACAACCTTATTTATTGCAGATAAATTATTAGCAGGCGATGGGAGAATAGGCTCATAATTAACTCACATAAATTCCTGAAAGATTACCGGACTTATAATTGGCTCTATCATCTCTCGTTCTCCACAGTTTAAAATCTCAAGGAATGAGACTCGTGGATACTTAGCCTATTAAATCAAAGTTTTGGGTTTTCGAGTCACCTATAAGATCTTGCAAACTCTTAGACTTTTTCAAGTTTAGAAATCGCATTTTAAAGTTCCCTTGATAAACGACTCTCTAGGATCAATTATAGGAACTTGCGAAAAGTTCTTGTTCTTAACCCGTGAGAGTTAAGACTTTCGCGTTTTATAGCTCTCTATATAAAAGCCTAGCAAAACTTGACTTAAACATGTTAAGGATACTAGCTAGAGTAAACTTAGATAAATAAACTCGGGTTGAGTCAAAAGATTCACAACGTTTGAAAATTAAAACCACTTATTTAAAGTTTATTCTAGCAAAGAAAGATAATAACTATACAAAAGTAAAAACTAATAGGCCAAAATAGATCAAAAATTTTGAAAAATGTCGAAAAATTGATTTTTCGGTTAAAATGAGGACAAATACAAGGAAAAGGCCACTTAACTTCGATAGAAGTCCCCTTACACTTAAGATAAACATTGTCCTCAATGTTTAAGCATGTGGGAGTAAACTCCCCCACACTTAGGGCATTGTGCACTTTGTTTAAATCTCGCTAAGGAAGAGACAACTAAAGACATTCCTATTTTAATATTGGAAAATATAAAATAGTGAATCGAAAAGAGTTTAGGATAGAACCGGGAAGAAGTGAACACGGGATCACGGGTCGTCAAGAATCATCAAGAGTGGATCATTGAGCGCTCGAATCCCTGATTAAGAGAGGAGAGGAGAGGAAATAGCAAACCAACGAGTCTCCCCTACACTTAGGATAAAGAAAACTAAAAGATAGATGCATGGGTTGCCTCCCAAGAAGCGCTTGGTTTTTGTTAACCGAGTCGTGAGCCTGACTCGACCTTTGATTATCATAGGAAGAAGCATGAAACATATCCACCAGGATCAAAGACATAATTTTCGTCCATCAAATAGCACAAGCTTAAGGCGGACAAGGCAAGCCAAAGAAGAATAGGCAAGGTTCCCTTAAGCAAAGATGGAGCACGGTGGAAGCAAGGGTGAAGTGGTGCAAGCAGATTTCCATAAGTTCCAAAGATATTCCCTTTTATTTCATTAGGTGGATACTGAGATGGCTGCAGAATATCGATACCGGGGTCGAATACCGTTTCCTTTAGGGGAAAATAGCACTCAGGCTCAGCAGAGTGTGAAGAAGATCCGCGAAGAAGCACAACCTCGTCCTCAGAAGGGGGACAAAGAGGTGTTAACTCATACGTGCTGCGGATATTGGTGTCGACCGGTTTCTTTTCCTTTGAAAGAATGTGCTTCAAATCTAAAGTAGGATCAAGACGATAATCTTCAAAATCATAAGGAGGAGCATCACTCTCATGAGGGAAGTATGTGTTGAGAAGCGTAGAGAAATCTTCCTCAAATGAGTAATCGTCCAAAGTAGGATCGAGTGATGGCAGAGGATCTTCATCATGTGAAGAATTGCTCGAAAGAGTATCTGCCTCATCGAAATCATCATATGTGGGCATCTCGGGATACTCGGAAGTAAGGTCATCATAATCATCCGAATCTGAGCTAGACTCATCATCATAAGCATCAAAGATCGGTGGAGAATCAGAAATGGGAGAAGCGTCCAAATTGGATAGAGAATCATCCACATCATCTTGAAAAAGTGGATTATCGATGCAAGAGTCGAATAGAGGATTGTTGTAGATGGTAAAATCATCGAGCACATTAATCATATTCACTGATTCTCGACCTCCAAAGGATGTACTTGTAAGCTTCCCCATTTTGAAAAATTGTGAATCATTCCCGACTCTTAAGATTAACTCACCTTCGGCAACATCAACTAAAGCTCGTCCGGTTCTTAAGAAAGGCCGACCAAGTATTAAAGGAATACGAGGGTCCATTTCATAATCAACAACGACGAAGTCGACCGGGAAAGTAAATGTAATGAACACGTCTTCGGCTATATCAACGGGGTAAGCGAGAGTGCGATTTTCAAGTTCAAGAGTCATCTTTGTTGGTGTGAGGTCGGGTAATGATAGTGTTTTCCAAACACTTAAAGGCATAAGATTAATACTGGCCCCGAGATCAGCAAGGGCAGTAAATTCTTCAGTTTTGTTGAAGACGCAAGGCAACACAAAACGACCGAGATCTCCAAGCTTTTCCGGAAATACTTTAAGAATAACGGCAGAGCAGTTTTCATTTAAGCGTGTGTTGGCGAGCTCAATCAACTTTTCCTTCTTGTTTAGCAATTCCTTAAATGCTTTAACAAATTTGGGCATGTGGACAAGTGCTTCAAGAAAGCTAATGTTGAAGTTCATTTGACACTTCACATAGTGTGACACTTCAGAGTCCTCCTTGGTTAGCATTTTGGTCTTGCCTAAACGAGAGGGATAAGGGATATTGGGTTTGGGTGGTGAAGGTGAAGGTGTAGTAGGTAAAGGTTGAGATGTTGAAGGGTCCTTCCTAGGAACATCGTCATGGCGAGGTGGAGACGGTAATGGTGCACTAATACTAGGTGTAGGAGGAGTAGGGATAAATGGTGGTGGAGGAGGTGTAGATGATGGGGGTGGGATCGGTGGATCGACAATGGTAATTCCACTACGAGTAGTAATAGCACTCACATTTGCTCGTGGATTGGTGACGGTGTTTGAAGGTAGAGAACTCGAAGAAGAAGGTTGAGCGGCGGGCAAGAAACTAGCAAGCATATTCTTCAAATCATTTGTTTGATTGCTGAAGGAGGATTGAATATTATCTCGAAGCTCGGATCTAATCTCATTCCCTTGCTTGGTGATATCTCCTTTCAAGTTAATAATTTGGCTCTGCAGATTCTTGATTTGCTCACCTTGGGTTCTAATGATGGCTTCAACATCGGGATTAATGGGTGGGGTTTGTTGAGCGGTGATATGAGCTAAAACTCATATCAATTTATCAACAAATAACCCTAAAACATGAAGCAAAATACCAATTTATCTTGTAAAAACAGTATTATGTGGTATGTTTGTGTTTGTGCACACTTGTGTAGGTAAAAGGATGCATTTTCAAGCAAACAAGGAATAATCAAGATTAATTTGATGAAAAAGACAAAGAAGGATCAAAAGTGACAAGACTTTGAAAGTGCAAGGACCTATCTTGACAATCTGCCAAAGATGAAGGACCAAAGTGTAAATATGTAAAAGTCAAGATCATAGTCAAATTTGGTCAACTCTTAAGTCAACTCAGTCAAAGGACCAATTTTTTTCAAGAATGAAGTTTGAAGGACCAAATATGCCAAAGAAATGAAGTTACAAGCTCAAAAAGACAATCTGCCAAAGTTCAAGGGTCATTTCTGCCTATTTTGGAAAGTTAATACAAGTGTGATCCATGTGTTATACTTTGGACCAATGAGAAGCCAAAGAAAAATGAACCTGGATTGCCACATCATGGCATTTATTACCCACTAGCGCCGCCTTCATTAATTAACAAATCACAACAGTGTGATCCGTGTGACTACTTCCACAGCCAATGAAGATATGACACGTGGCAGTTTCAAACGAACAAATATTTCCAGGATCGATTTGGAGCTAGAGGCAATTTCATGAAAAGATATAAACATCAAAATTGCTCAAAATTACAAGACGAATCCATTGGTCATAACCAATCAACATGAAATCAACTCAACAAAGAATCCCCAATTTGAGTTCATACCTGCAAAGTCAATTAAGCAGAATTATGACACGTGGAAGTCTGGAATTGGCTCCAACACTTCACCAACCCCAACTGCTCTTCCTCTGAAGTCTATAAATAGCCTGTTTAGTCCTCATTTCTTGTGAGTAGTTGAAAAGTGTGAAAAAACACACACTTTCTTGTTCTTTCACCATTTTCTTAGTTTTTAGCTAAACTACTCAAGAGTTTGACACACTCTTGAGTTAGTTAGTTAGTTTGTAACAACTTAACAGCCTTGTAACCAATTCTCCATTAATAAAATTCAAATTCTTACTTTCTCGCCAAATCTTCTTACCTTCTTTACTGTTCATCTCATACTACCAGTGTTACTCTTGTTGCTGTTTTGAGTTTGTTATGATCATACCTTGATCATAACTGAATTTGAGTGAAGATTGTAGCTGTTTGATTGATTTCAGTCCAAGTTCATAGCATATGTGATGAATTCAAGGCATTTTAGCCTTGTTGATGATGTGTAGCTGTTTTGATTGATTGTAGATAGTTGAATCTAGTGCTAAGGTGGTGGTTAGCACTAGACTAGAGAGTTCAGCACTCCTCTACTGCTCAAAGGTTACTTCACAAGGTGCAAACGCCTCTTGTTTTGGTTCCACTCAATTGTTAAAGTGCATGCTTCATTCTTAGCTAAATCTTTGTTGACTACATGATAAAACTTGTTTAGCCTGGTTTTGGTTTGATTCTAGACTTGTTTTAGCTTAAGTGTAGCCTAATCTGCTTATTGATTTGATAGTTGTTCTAGATAGCTTTATTCAGTCACTTTTAGCTTTGCTTTTCAATTTGAGTTCTAGTAGCTTTAAGTTCTTGCAAGTAGCTTTCACACATCTCATTTTGATCACTGAGTTTGGTTTGCTATAGGTTTTTACTCAGCTTTGACTTGTGCTTTAAAAGTCTTTACAAAAATCTTCAAAAGTTCAGTTAATGAGTGTTTGGCATTAGCTTATATCTGAAATTCAAGTGTCAAACTTTGGCAAGTTTTTGCTCAATCTCAGTTACAAAGTCATTACAAAAGGTTTTAAACCATTTTCAAGTCAAGTCTAAGGTCAAAGATGCAAATGGCAATATAAAAAGTTTGGGTCTATTTCAGTCAGATTTGTTTACAAAAGTTGTGATTTTGATTTGCCTTGCACTTACTTGTTTCTTGATGAAATTCCATCAAACCAGTTCTTAAAGCTAGTTCATAATATGAAGTTTCATTGTCCATAAGCATTTTATACAGTTTTCAGTAATCAAGTAGAAATAAGCAAAAATCTGAATACATAAGCAAATGGAAGTTTCTGTAAATTGAAAACTGCTTTTTCATATCTCTTAATCCTCTTCATAAACTAGTCAATTTTCTTTTACAAAATCACTTAGGAAGTGCTTGTGGTTTATTTTTGAGATTTTGAGCTTTTTGAAAAAAAAGCTTGGTCAACGCTGGTCAACATAAGCCAATTTCAGCTTATTTCAAATTCCAAGCTTATTACTGGATGATTTTAAACAAGACTTGATTTCCCGTTCATGTTTTGAGTTCATTAATCAGTTTTATTACAAAAATCCAGTTGTGCATGTCTAGATTCTTTTAGAGCTTATTTTGTGCTTATTGGAAAGTGCTTATTAGAGTTTAAGCCAGTTTCATCAAATTTCCTTTTACAGGTCTAGCTTGTTTTCGATTTTAAGCATTTTGCAATTGGTTTGATTGATTTTGGTTGAGAAATAAGCTCAAACGAGCTTATTTGTTCTTGAAACCCGTTTTTGCTTAATACTTTTCAGAAATTGCAACTTAGTCCTTCTTGTATTAGACTAGTTTTAAACTTGGCTAAACTTGATACTTTTTAGGGTTTTCAATAATTAGGTCCTTGAATTTTCATAAATTGTTAAAATTCAGTTAAGTAGTTTTGGAATTTGTTAAAAATTGGTTAGTTTGTTGCATAGTTTACATTTCAGTCCTTATAGTTTGCTGATTTTACCATTTCAGTCCTTGTACTTATTATTTTTACATTTTGAGCATTTATTTTTCATAGAATTTACAATTTGAGTCCTTTTAGTTGTAAAATTTACATTTTAAATTTTACTTGAATAAATACTTGGTAATTGCACGATGTTTTACATATAAGTAGACAATATTTTTCAGTTTTGCTAGGCATTGTTTGAATTAGCAAATAGAATATCCAAAAAATATTAACAACCAAAAACAGTTAAAAACTCGATATTGTTAGGACTTTCAATTAGCAAGAACTGAGAAAAACGAACTGCATTATACACAATTATAAATGGCGCCGCTGCCGGTTCTTTGACTTTACGAGAGACTATCGATTGAAGGTTTTCATTGGCTTTTGGGATCCGTTCACCTTATGAACGTTATTTTTACGTATCATAAATCAAAAACAAATAAAAAAAATCAAAAATATAAAAATATATAATAACTAAAAAATTAACAAAACAATTATTTTCCTAAAGAATTGACCAAACAAATTAAAAAAAAATCCAAAAAGCAATCTTTTTCCTAAGAGATTGCACCCAAAAATATATATTATTGGATTCTCTCGTTTTTTATGTACATATAGTATTTTCTCTTAAAAACTCATAAATACAAAAATATTTTCCATATATTATTATAAGTAAATACGTATACGTATAAGAACAACCAATCTACATATTCTCCATAAGTATTGCCGAGGCAATACACCGTGTTGAGGGGCGTTCCTGTCCTTGACACGTGTATCGATCAAACAAAATAAAGCAAGAATAGATAAATACTCTCAATAAGCAACAATTCGAAGAATATGAACATTTAAGTGAATAGAAAGGCGATGTGCTATAAAATACCATCTAAGGGTCAATAGGTACTTAAGTGCTTCGCGCCACCTAACCCCCCGTTCACTTGTGAGTATTCTAAGAAGGAAGGCTTCATTGGGGGTCTTGCACCCAAGTAGTACATACATATATATTATTTTCTTGTGGATATTTCATATTGAAACTCGAAGAGGATAATCCTTTTCTCTTCAAAGTCACACGAGAGCTTCTCTCTCATTCCTTGTATTGAGTTGCATGCTCACTCGCGGGCGTGCACAAATATCGATTGGTGTACAACCTCTTCCTCCGAAAAGGAAGAAAAAGAGAAAGAGTAAGACTACCCACCGTCCATCAAGCCGATCACGAGAATCGTGCTTTGACTCCTCCACCACAAGAAGCCATGGCTGTTGATAATCGTTCTTTGATGGAACGTATGCAAACCAATGTTCATGGATATGCTAGTGCTATTAGGATTCTTGACATTCCCGCAAATACATTTGAGCTAAAAACGTCTATGATTACTATGGTTTCACAATCACCTTTCTATGGTAACAAGAATGATGATCCTCATGATCACCTTAAGAGATTCCTTTCTCTTTACAATACTATTAAGCACAATGGAGTTCCACATGATGCTATTAAGTTGATTTTAGTGCCATTTTCACTTGAGGGACAAGCTAAGCATTGGTTAGACACCCAACCACCCGATAGTATCACCACATGGGATGGTTTCACCACTAAGTTTTTGAACAAGTTCTTTCCTCCATCTAAGACCATGGCCTTGAGGACCTTAATTATAGGCTTTCAACAAAAACCTAGTCAATCCTTTAGTGATGCTTGGGAAGAGTATAGAGAGTTATTGAGGCGATGCTCTAACCATGGATTGGATGACGTTCACCAAATCAATACCTTCTATGATGGCCTTAAACCTCATCACTAAGATTCACTCAATGCTTCCGCGGGAGGGAATATTCTTCTTAAATCCATGCAAGAGGCCTTGGACATCATTGAGACTAAAGCAATGGTTCAAACAAATAATCAATTTGAAGAAAGGGTTCATGTTATCCAAAACACTTCTCAAACACCTTGTGATAACCAATTCCTTAAATATCACAAAGAGATCCTTCAACAATTCAAACAAGGTCAACAAGAAATGACTCAAGAGATAGTTCAATCCCTTAAGACCGTTTCATTGAACAATTCTTCAAATAATGTGAATGCCATTACTCTTTCTTGTGTAACTTGTGGAGGTACCCATTCTTATGAACAATGTGATAAGGTGCAAGTTTATCAAGGGGAATGCTATGCTTACCAAGAGGAACATCGTGAACACTTCAAGCCAAATATCAATCCAAATAACCTTTATTACAAGTCCCAAAACTACCTTACTCCACCGCGATTCCCACCCCAACCACTCACTCAAATTCAACAAAATCCTTCTCAAATTTTACCAAGGAATCAAGGGCAAAGACCACCTTACCAAGGAAATAACTACAAGGCACCCAATCATTTTCAACCTCAAGGAAATAACTTCTATCCACCAAACCAAGGGTTTAATCCACCACCTCAATCTTTCCCACAACAAGGTTTTTATCAAGGAAATGTGCAACCTAACCCCATGGATTTGATGCTTCAAAAGTTCACTTCTTTTGAGAAACAATTGAAAGATAATCAAGAGGAAAATAACAAGAAATTTGCTCTTCTTCAAAACCAAATTATGTATAATCAAAGACCACAAGGGGCTTTACCTTCCAACACACAAACAAATCCAAGGGCAAATGTCAATGCTATTACAACAAGAAGTGGAAAAACAACAAAGGATCCTTCACCTCCTAAACCTCCTATTGTTCCACCCACTTGTGCTCCTACTTGTGACAAGTCTTCTACCTCTACTTCACCTCCTCAAAATGCTCCCATTCACTCAAACACACCTTCTCAACCTATTCATACTTCTCCTTTACCTTCCACACTTCCCAATGAAGAAGCTAACAAAGACAAATCTTCCACTACAACACCTATTCCACCTACACCAAAACCTACTCTTCCATATCCTTCAAGGTTGAAAAAGGACAAGTTAAAGAAAAAGGATGACATCCAAGTCTCAAATTTCTTAAGGATGTTCAAGCAACTCAACATCAATATATCCTTTGCGGAAGCTCTTGCTTATATGCCAAAGTTTGCTAAGATGTTCAAGGATTTACTCTCAAACAAAGAAAAATTGGTTGATTTGCCCAACACATCCCTTAATGAAAATTGTTCCGCCGTGCTACTTAAAACCTTACCAACAAAACTTGGAGATCTGGGGCGCTTCTTGATACCTTGTAATTTTCCCGGTGTTGAAAATTGCATGGCTTTGGCGGATCTAGAGGCAAGCATTAACCTCATGCCTTTATCGGTTTGGAAAAAACTCTCTCTTCCCGAGCTCACTCCCACTAGGATGACTCTTGAATTAGCCAACCGAACCATAGCTTACCCCGTAGGTATAGCGGAGGATGTGTTTGTAGGTGTGGATAAGTTTACGTTTCCGGCCGACTTTGTAGTGTTTGATTATGACATGGATCCTAGAGTGCCTTTGATTGTTGGTAGACCGTTTTTGAGAACGGGTCGTACTTTGATAGATGTGGCGGAAGGAGAACTAATTATGAGAGTAGAAGATGAGAGAGTGGTGTTTAAGTTAGGAAAAGTTTGTGATAGGAAAGAGGTTAAGGAGTCTAGACCGTGTGAGACTATTAACATTGTTGATGTGCTAGATGAGGTGTGTGATGAACACTTTCATGATGCTTGTAAGAGTACTAGTGATGAGATGCCCCATGTTGAAACCATGGCCTCAATTGCTCACTCTTTAACACCTTTTGGAGAGAGTGATTTCCTCTTGGAGGAATTTGAGTCAAACTTTCTTAGTGATGATGATTCTCCCATTAATTGGGAAGAAGATATTCTTACAATCCAAAAGTTTCTCAATGAGGACCCTATTCCACAAGAAGTTACCATTGAGGAACCTTCCATAGTAAAACCTTCCATAGAGAGTCCACCTCCTATTGAACTTAAGGACCTTCCATCCCACTTAGAGTATGCTTTCTTAGAGGGCAAAGACCAATTACCTGTGATCAATGCTAAAGAGTTTAAAGAGGATGAGAAGGAGCAACTTATTGAAGTCCTTAAGAAACACAAGAAAGCCTTAGCATGGAAAATATCCGACATAAGGGGAATTGATCCACATTTTTGTACACACAAAATCCTTATGGAGGATGACTATAAACCCGCCATTCAAAATCAAAGGAGAGTTAACCCAAAAATCCATGAGGTTATTAAGAAGGAAGTGATTAAACTCTTAGATGCGGGTATGATTTACCCCATTTCCGACTCTCCATGGGTTAGCCCGGTTCATTGTGTTCCAAAGAAGGGTGGAATCACCGTGGTGCCTAATGAGAACAATGAGCTTATTCCCACGAGACTTGTGACCGGTTGGAGAGTTTGTATTGATTATAGGAAACTCAATGAGGCGACTAGGAAATACCATTTTCCATTACCTTTTATGGATCAAATGCTTGAACGCTTAGCGGGAAATGAGTACTATTGTTTTCTTGATGGTTTTTCGGGTTATTTCCAAATTCCCATTGACCCTAAGGATCAAGAAAAAACCACATTCACTTGTCCCTACGGTACATTTGCTTACAAGAGGATGCCTTTTGGCTTATGTAATGCACCGGGGACGTTTCAAAGGTGCATGATGGCAATTTTCCATGACATGATAGAGCAAACTATGGAGGTTTTTATGGATGATTTTTCCGTCTTTGGAAATTCATTTACCTCATGTCTCACCAATCTTGAGAGAATGCTTAAGCGTTGTGAGGAAACACGTTTAGTGCTTAATCGGGAGAAATGTCACTTTATGGTGAAAGAGGGGATTGTTTTAGGACACAAAATATCCAATAAGGGATTAGAAGTGGATCGAGCTAAAATTGATGTGATTGCTAAGCTTTCCCCACCCACCTCGGTTAAAGGTGTGAGGAGTTTCTTAGGTCATGCGGGATTTTATAGGCGCTTTATACAAGATTTTTCTAAGATAGCTAGACCGATGACTCACCTCTTGGAGAAAGAGGCTCCTTTCATTTTTAACCAAGATTGTTTGGACTCTTTTGAGACTCTTAAGGAAAAATTGACTAAGGCTCCCGTTTTGGTTTCTCCAAATTGGGAATTACCTTTTGAGCTTATGTGTGACGCTAGTGATTATGCGGTAGGGGCCGTCTTAGGACAACGAGTTAATAAGCATTTTCAACCTATACACTATGCGAGTAAAACCATGACCGGTGCACAAATTCATTACACTACCACGGAAAAAGAGTTGCTTGCTATAGTATATGCTTTTGAGAAGTTTAGACCATACCTTGTGCTTTCCAAAACCATAGTGTATACGGATCATTCCGCTCTCAAGTATCTTATGACAAAACAAGATGCTAAGCCTAGGCTTTTGAGATGGGTTTTGTTGCTTCAAGAGTTTAAGATAGAAATTCGTGATAAGAAAGGGGCTGAGAATTTAGCGGCGGATCATTTGAGTAGACTTGAGCATCCTTTTCAAGGAGATTTGCCACATCAAGAAATCAATGAATCCTTTCCATTAGAGGAGCTCATGTCTATCTCTTCCCAAGAGGATGCCACTCCTTGGTTTGCGGATATCGCAAACTATCTTGTGGGCAATGTGCTTATTGAGGGTCTTACTTATCAACAAAAGAAGAAGTTTCTTAAGGAAGTTAAGTACTACTTTTGGGATGATCCTTATCTTTTTAGGCAATGTGCGGACCAAATCATTAGACGGTGTGTAGATGGGCCCGAGGCATTTAAGATCCTAGAAGTGTGTCATAAAGGACCTACGGGTGGACATTTTGGGCCCAACTATACCGCCAAGAAAGTCTTTGATTCGGGTTACTATTGGCCTTCCATTTACAAAGATGCCCATGAAATGGTGAAATTTTGTGATGTGTGTCAAAGACAAGGAAAAATAACGCAACGTGATGAGATGCCACAAAATTTTATTCAAGAGTGTGAGATATTTGATGTGTGGCGCATTGATTTCATGGGACCTTTTCCATCCTCTAAGGGAAACAAGTATATAGTTGTGGCGGTGGATTATGTGTCAAAATGGGTGGAGGCTAAAGCCTTACCTACCAATGATGCTAGAGTTGTTGTGAAGTTTTTGAAACAATTGTTTGCTAGATTTGGTGTACCTCGGGCCATCATAAGTGATCGTGGTACGCATTTTTGTAATGATCAATTCACGAGAGTTACGAAGAAATATGGAGTTAATCATAGACTTTCTACCGCGTATCACCCTCAAACAAATGGTCAAACCGAGGTCACAAATCGTGGTTTGAATAGAATTTTAGAGAGAACGGTGGGAGAGCATCGAGCTTCTTGGTCAGATAAGCTTGATGATGCTTTGTGGGCGTTTAGGACGGCTTTTAAAACACCAATTGGTTGTACTCCTTATAGGCTTGTCTATGGAAAAGCGTGCCACCTCCCATTTGAGTTAGAACACAAGGCATCTTGGGCTCTCAAGTGGGCTAATTTTGATTTAAACCAATCCGGTTCCCATAGGAAAAATCAACTCAATGAGATGGATGAATTGAGAGCCAATGCCTATGAAAATTCTTTGCTTTACAAGGAAAAGACTAAGAAATTGCATGATGCTAAGATCAAGAATCGTGAGTTCAAAGTTGGAGAGCCGGTTCTCCTCTTTAACTCAAGGTTGAAACTTTTTGCGGGCAAGCTTAAGTCGAGATGGTCGGGTCCATTCACTATTGCTCAAGTGTTTCCATATGGAACTATTGAGTTGTCACAACCCGATGGTCCAAATTTTAAAGTGAATGGTCACCGTGTTAAGCATTACTTTGGGGAGGACATTTCCGTTGAAATGGTCCAAGAGATCCCTATTTTCCCCATGAATTGATTCATTGAGGGACGAGTCGAGCTAGAGACTCATTAACTCAAGCATCGTATAACTAGGTTTAGAGTGTTGTAGGTTAGAAATAAAGGTATATACTTGGAGATAAGTGTAGGGGAGACCTTCTTTTGTCTTCATGATTGTTTGTAGGGTTGCTCACTCATTTCATGCTTTGGAGCTTATGGAGGAGGCCCTTGTATCCGGTTCACTTCGTTACTATTGTGATCTTTCATTGACACCTTGTGCTTAAATATGATTTCACTAATAGTTTTCCTTTCCTTAACTTGGGTTAAGCAAAGTCTATTCATTGTCATAAGTGTAGGGGAAGTTTTATACTTCCATGCTCTTAAACATTGAGGACAATGTTTAGCTTAAGTGTAGGGGGTCTTCTATCGAAGTGACTTTACCTAGAACTTGTCATTGTCTTTCATGATAACATGAATTTCGAATTTTTGATCTACTTTGGCCACCAAAAATATGCATTCATAATTTTTGCATCATATATTTTTCATTTGCATAACACATTTGCATTGTATATATTTCTTCTTTTATTTTTCATCAAAAATATATAAAAAGAAAAATATAATAAAACATGGTTTTAACAAGTTTAGACTTCTTTGACATATTAGGCCCGCCATGGATATTTTGACTCAACCCGAGTTTGCTTATCTTAGCACTCTCTAGCTAGTATCCTTAACCATGTAGTCCTTCATTGGTCTATTAGGCTAAGCATCCACCAATCTCATTATTTGAGATTTTAAATTTGTGGAGAATGGGAAATGATAGAGTTGAAGCAAGTGTAAAAGGGCTAGATAAACTTCATGATAATTACTTGTGGCTAAACCCTTCTCTTCTTTACCTCTAATTTCTTCGCATGTATATAATTTTTAATAAATAATCAAGAACGGTTTTAATCGGTTTGTAATCTCTTATGCATTTTTGGCTAATCATTCATGGTTGATATAAGTACATCTTAAGATTCTAAGTTAGAACGTTTTATGTGTACTAGACTTATGTCATGCTCAATATTTAGCGGGTGTTTTTCCTTTTATTATTTTGAACTTTCTTTGTGAGGAATAAAGAAAAATAAGAGCGGCTTATAAAAAAAATGAATGGCTAGAAAAAAAAAAGAAAAAAAAAGAAAAAAAATAATACAAGACTCCCAAGAGGGGCAGTGTGGTGTTAATTATAGTGACTATTGAGTTCCAATATTACCTTGACGGGTTGCGGGGATTCAATAGATTGCTCCAATCCAATATTACCTTGACGGGTTGCGGGGTTGATGATCCAAAGTCTCAAAAAGATGGCGGATGTAAATTATTGCGTGAGTTTTATTTTTCTTTCCTTAGCGAGTGTGTAGCTACTTATGTAAGCATGACATGAGGATTTTACACATAAGGCGAATGACTTAATACTCTTGAAACGGACTTGTATTAATTGTGAGCGGTTTTTCAAGTAATGGATGAGAGGATTACTTAGGATTAAAACCGTGCTTCCTTATTTTTGGATTTTGCACTTCTTATACTTCACACTTGAATAAATGAAAATTTTGCCCACAAGCAATTTGCTCAAATAATAACCGGTTTCACATTTAATTGTCATGAATAAGTTGATGCACTTTTTACTTGTGAATGCAATGATCCCATTTTTAAGCTTGGTATGGGGAAAGTGAAACTTGAGGGTGATAAATGTCCATGGTACCCAAGCCCTAATCATAGTCATTGAATTCTTTATGAGTTATTTCCATCAAAACCATTTCAAGAAAAACCAAAAAGATATAGATAGAATTGTATTTTGTTCACTGCATTGTTAAAAATCAAAATCATGCATCATGTAGTTTAGAGTAGTGTAGATGCATTCCATATGGCCAAGGTGTATTAATTATGAGAAGAATGTAAATTTGTGCTTTAAAATATATAGGATTGCATGAGGACATGACAATGTTCAAGTGTAGGGGATTTGATATGAGCTAAAACTCATATCAATTTATCAACAAATAACCCTAAAACATGAAGCAAAATACCAATTTATCTTGTAAAAACAGTATTATGTGGTATGTTTGTGTTTGTGTACACTTGTGTAGGTAAAAGGATGCATTTTCAAGCAAACAAGGAATAATCAAGCTTAATTTGATGAAAAATACAAAGAAGGATCAAAAGTGACAAGACTTTGAAAGTGCAAGGACCTATCTTGACAATCTGCCAAAGATGAAGGACCAAAGTGTAAATATGTAAAAGTCAAGATCATAGTCAAATTTGGTCAACTCTTAAGTCAACTCAGTCAAAGGACCAATTTTGTTCAAGAATGAAGTTTGAAGGACCAAATATGCCAAAGAAATGAAGTTACAAGCTCAAAAAGACAATCTGCCAAAGTTCAAGGGTCATTTCTGCCTATTTTGGAAAGTTAATACAAGTGTGATCCATGTGTTATACTTTGGACCAATGAGAGAAAGAAAAATGAACCTGGATTGCCACATCATTGGCATTTATTACCCACTAGCGCCGCCTTCATTAATTAACAAATCACAACAGTGTGATCCGTGTGACTACTTCCACAGCCAATGAAGATATGACACGTGGCGGTTTCAAACGAACAAATATTTCCAGGATCGATTTGGAGCTAGAGGCAATTTCATGAAAAGATATAAACATCAAAATTGCTCAAAATTACAAGACGAATCCATTGGTCATAACCAATCAACATGAAATCAACTCAACAAAGAATCCCCAATTTGAGTTCATACCTGCAAAGTCAATTAAGCAGAATTATGACACGTGGAAGTCTGGGATTGGCTCCAACACGTCACCAACCCCAACTGCTCTTCCTCTGAAGTCTATAAATAGCCTGTTTAGTCCTCATTTCTTGTGAGTAGTTGAAAAGTGTGAAAAAATACACACTTTCTTGTTCTTTCACCATTTTCTTAGTTTTTAGCTAAACTACTTAAGAGTTTGACACACTCTTGAGTTAGTTAGTTAGTTTGTAACAACTTAACAGCCTTGTAACCAATTCTCCATTAATAAAATTCAAATTCTTACTTTTCCGCCAAATCTTCTTACCTTCTTTACTGTTCATCTCATACTACCAGTGTTACTCTTGTTGCTGTTTTGAGTTTGTTATGATCATACCTTGATCATAACTGAATTTGAGTGAAGATTGTAGTTGTTTGATTGATTTCAGTCCAAGTTCATAGCATATGTGATGAATTCAAGGCATTTTAGCCTTGTTGATGATGTGTAGCTGTTTTGATTGATTGTAGATAGTTGAATCTAGTGCTAAGGTGGTGGTTAGCACTAGACTAGAGAGTTCAGCACTCCTCTACTGCTCAAAGGTTACTTCACAAGGTGCAAACGCCTCTTGTTTTGGTTCCACTCAATTGTTAAAGCGCATGCTTCATTCTTAGCTAAATCTTTGTTGATTACATGATAAAACTTGTTTAGCCTGGTTTTGGTTTGATTCTAGACTTGTTTTAGCTTAAGTGTAGCCTAATCTGCTTATTGATTTGATAGTTGTTCTAGTTGATAGCTTTATTCAGTCACTTTTAGCTTTGCTTTTCAATTTGAGTTCTAGTAGCTTTAAGTTCTTGCAAGTAGCTTTCACACATCTCATTTTGATCACTGAGTTTGGTTTGCTATAGGTTTTTACTCAGCTTTGACTTGTGCTTTAAAAGTCTTTACAAAAATCTTCAAAAGTTCAGTTAATGAGTGTTTGGCATTAGCTTATATCTGAAATTCAAGTGTCAAACCTTGGCAAGTTTTTGCTCAATCTCAGTTACAAAGTCACTAAAAAAGGTTTTAAACCATTTTCAAGTCAAGTCTAAGGTCAAAGAGGCAAATGGCAATATAAAAAGTTTGGGTCTATTTCAGTCAGATTTGTTTACAAAAGTTGTGATTTTGATTTGCCTTGCATTTACTTGTTCTTGATGAAATTCCATCAAACCAGTTCTCAAAGCTAGTTCATAATATGAAGTTTCATTGTCCATAAGCATTTTATACAGTTTTCAGTAATCAAGTAGAAATAAGCAAAAATCTGAATACATAAGCAAATGGAAGTTTCTGTAAATTGAAAACTGTTTTTTCATATCTCTTAATCCTCTTCATAAACTAGTCAATTTTCTTTTACAAAATCACTTAGGAAGTGCTTGTGGTTGATTTTTGAGATTTTGAGCTTTTTGAAAAAAAGCTTGGTCAACGCTGGTCAACATAAGCCAATTTCAGCTTATTTCAAATTCCAAGCTTATTACTGGATGATTTTAAACAAGACTTGATTTCCCGTTCATGTTTTGAGTTCATTAATCAGTTTTATTACAAAAGTCCAGTTGTGCATGTCTAGATTCTTTTAGAGCTTATTTTGTGCTTATTGGAAAGTGCTTATTAGAGTTTAAGCCAGTTTCATCAAATTTCCTTTTACAGGTCTAGCTTATTTTTGATTTTAAGCATTTTGCAATTGGTTTGATTGATTTTGGTTGAGAAATAAGCTCAAACGAGCTTATTTGTTCTTGAAACCCGTTTTTGCTTAATACTTTTTAGAAATTGCAACTTAGTCCTTCTTGTATTAGACTAGTTTTAAACTTGGCTAAACTTGATACTTTTTAGGGTTTTCAATAATTAGGTCCTTGAATTTTCATAAATTGTTAAAATTCAGTTAAGTAGTTTTGGAATTTGTTAAAAGTTGGTTAGTTTGTTGCATAGTTTACATTTCAGTCCTCATAGTTTGCTGATTTTACCATTTCAGTCCTTGTACTTATTATTTTTACATTTTGAGCATTTATTTTTCATAGAATTTATAATTTCAGTCCTTTTAGTTGTAAAATTTACATTTTAAATTTTACTTGAATAAATACTTGGTAATTGCACGATGTTTTACATATAAGTAGACAATATTTTTCAGTTTTGCTAGGCATTGTTTGAATTAGCAAATAGAATATCCAAAAAATATTAACAACCAAAAACAGTTAAAAACTCGATATTGTTAGGACTTTCAATTAGCAAGAACTGAGAAAAACGAACTGCATTATACACAATTAAGCGGGTGGGTGATAAGGATTAGAAGCTCTTGGTGGGTGATAGGTGTGAAAACATCCATCCTTTTACCACTTATTTCTGGCTAAAACAAGACCAAAACACGTATTTAATATCATTTTTTTGGGATTATGCGTGGTTTTTGTGTTTATTGTGTTTTCAGAGTCAACCGGATGGATATTGAAGAAAACATGGGATTGCACGGGTTTTATCGAAGAAAAAGCCTCAAGAAGAAGTCTATTGTCCAAGAGATGCAAATGATTTGAAGTCATTGTGCCTATTTGAAGATTTATCGAAGAATAGAGCCCAAGATGGAAGATTCATATATGTCGAAGAACTCAAGTCTATTAAACAAAAGATTATAAGACGAGTTGGAATTATTCACCGACACTTCTCAAAATCCAAAGTCGGAAACGTTGTTTAAAGAGACGTAAAGACTAAAATATGAAAGAAGAAGAAAAGCCCATGTACAAACCCATTTACAAGCCCACAAAGCACACGCCTATAAATAGGACTTCACTTCACAAGGGAAAGAGTTTTTTAGTTAGTTTTTCATTTTTCTAGTTTTAGAGAGAGAAAGTTCCCAACTTTCTCTCACTAAATTTTTCTTTGTTTTCATCTCTTAAATTTAAGCTTTCTTTAATTTTTGTACTTTGGATTTCATTAATCTAATTCAAGTTTAGCTTTTTAATCTCTTTCTACATTTCTTGATTTTGATTATTCCTTAATCCGAAATCTTTAATTTGATCCGAATCCTTCATTATTCGTTATTGAATTTGAGGTTGTGTATTAAGGAAGTTCATTTCTTTCTCGTCCTACATAAGCTTCCATTTGGTTTAAGCCATAAGTTCTCTATGCTTATTGGCTTACTTCTTGATTTAGCTTGTTGATTTTCGGATTCCATCAAGGATTTAGTTATTCAAAAGTTCCGTTTATTAAGTTTATAATTTTACGTTTTCAAAAGTTGTCAAATTTAATCTTTTTGAAGTAGCTTATTGTATGTGCTTATTGAAGTTTCAGCTTTTCACCATTTTCGGATTGGTTTTGCATTTCATCGCAGTATCTGGGTTATACACATTCCGACGGATTTACTGCTTTTGATCGCAATAACCCAAGAGGGTTTTACTTTGCGATCGGTTGACTTTTTCCCCTTATTCCGATCTGGATTGCGATCGCTTATTGCGATCGCATATTCCAACGGGATTTAAGGTTACCTTAAGTCGAAACTCTGCCCGTTTTTAGTTTACAACTTTCCGATATGGACTTTGCATTATTACGATCTGACTTTCCGATCTAGATCATTCCGATCTGGATATTGCGACCGCATTGCATTCCGATCTGAACTTTCCAATAGCTTACATTCCGATAGACATCATTGCGACAAGTTTGATTTAGATTATACCGATGGTAACTAACTTGGACATTCCGATGGATTGTTTTAGATGTATTCCGATGCTTATGATTTTGACATTCCGACAGCTTTGCAGTTTTATATTCCGATGGACTATGTTTTAAAGTTTTACAAAGTTTTAAGTTTTAAGTATATTCCCAATCAACCTTTAGTTTAATTTTGTCAAAGCGTTTACTTTACTCATCGATATTTTAATTACTTGAATTTAGTTTAAAGTTTAGATAACCACAAACCAAACCCCCTAATTGTAACCAAGAACAATCATTCCACTCCGAACCGTGATCAATTCGAGGAGATACCGAGAACTAAATCCGAACCCATACAAAACGCAAGGTATCAAATGGCGCCGCTGCCGGCTCTTCTCGTTAAGATTACCAGTTTTTTGTGAGAACTTGGATTTTGGGATCCCGTTCACCGTGAACGTTACTTTTTCTTAAAAATTTCAAAAAACCCTAAAAAAAATATAAAATTTTCAAAAATCATAAAAATTAAAAAACATAAAAACCAAAAATATTTCTACTTTGTTTTTGCCTTGTTAGTTCTTTTGCAGGTGCATGCGTACACGATCAACGTCTTATCAAGAGCCCGAGCCTCTCAAAGACTTAGACATGGCCGGTGTACAAAACAACAACAATAACCCACCTCAAAACAATAACAATCCACCTCTCAACAACAATGAGCCTCTACTGGATAATCGCCCGATGATTGAACTTCTGCAAGCACATGTAGATGGCAACAATGATCCAATTGTCATACCCGCGATTGCAGCCAACAACTTTGAGCTCAAATCCGGCTTTATCCAGATGGTCTCTGCTCAACCATTATTGGGGCGTACCATTGATGATCCACATGACCACATCAAGAGATTCCTGCAACTCACGAATACGGTCAAATTCAATGGTGTTCCACAAGAGGTAATCCGTTTACAACTTTTTCCTTTCTCCTTAGAGGGACAAGCCCGACATTGGCTTGCAAAGGAACCGCCACAAAGTATTCTTACGTGGACGGATTTGGAGACCAAGTTTATAAACTACTTTTTCCCACCCTCTCGTACTACCGCTTTGCGGAATGAAATCATTAACTTTGAACAAAAGTACGATGAGTCTTTTAGTGAATCTTGGGACCGTTTTAAAGATCTTTTAAGAAAATGCCCACAACATGGTTTTACCAAAGTGCACCAAATTAATACTTTTTATAATGGTTTAAGCATGAATGACCAAGATTCACTAAACAGTGCCTCGGGGGGTAATATTTTGGTTAAGACTTCCAATGCCGCTTGGGATATCATTGAGAATAAGTCTCGTGTGCAAACCAAGAGTGTTCGGACCAATGCCTCTAGTGCTAGTACTAGTGACAGCGACAAGCGACTTGACAAAATTACTACGCTTCTTGAATTGCTTGTTACCCACACCGCTAACAACACCAACAACATTAACGCTAAAAACGCTCAAGACGCTCAAGTCAATGCTGTTAGCCAACCTTGTGAAATATGCGGGGGTCCTCATTCTTACACCACTTGTACCGCCACCCAAGAATACCCTTCTGAGAATGTGAATGCAGCATACGGTACCTATCCTCCGGCCGCTTATCAAGCTCGTCCTCAAGGTGACCGCAACTTGCTTAGCTACCGCTCGAACAACTATCTTTCCCCACCCGGTTTTCCTCCTAACAACCCTAACCAACAACAAAACCTCAATCGCCCTCCTCAACAACAACAACAACCTCGTGCACCATACATACCACCTCACAAACAACCATATCCACCTCAAAGAAACAACCAAGTTTACCAACAACCTGCTTATCAACCACTCGCCTACAATGCTCCTCCCAACCAACCCACCGCATTACCTCAAGATATTGGAACCTACATGAGGACTAATGATGTGATCGTGGACAATCTCCAACGGGAAGTGCTCAACTTGAAAGCAGACATGGTGAAACAAGGGAACGATCTGCGAGCTGATATGAGAAACACTTTGGCAAGTCAAACGAATGACTTAAGGAAAATGATGGCTAGTTTCTTCCAAGGTAATCAACCCTCTTCTTCGGGTACTCTTCCGAGTAACACCGTTGCGACTCCAAGAGGGGAGATGAAAGCAATCACCACTCGTAGTGGCAAAGGTACTAAGGAACCCGAGCTTCCTATACCTCTACCGGTGATTGTGACTAAGGAGAACGAGTCACCTGCTCCTATTCCTCAACCTTCTCCTTCCCCTATTCCTCCATCTCTTACTTCTACCCCTCCTCCACCCAAGGATGTGAGTGATCCTTCGATCCTAAAGCCTTCCTCTTCTTCCGATATACCTTATCCCTCCAGGTTGAGGAAAGAGAAGCTAAAAAGCAAGGACGATATTCAAGTCTCGAACTTTCTCAAAATGTTTAAACAATTGAATTTTAACATCTCCTTCGCTGAGGCTCTCGCTCACATGCCCAAATATGCGAAAATGTTCAAAGATCTTCTTAGCGACAAGGAGAAGCTTCTTGATATTGCTAACACCCAACTTAATGAGAATTCCTCTGCAGTGCTCTTAAGGAAATTGCCAACCAAGCTTGGTGATCCGGGTCGTTTCTTAATCCCTTGCAACTTCCCGAGAGTAGAGAATTGCATGGCCCTAGCCGATCTAGGTGCCAGTATTAACTTAATGCCTTTAAATGTTTGGAAGCAATTATCTCTCCCTGAGCTAGTCCCCACCAAAATGACTTATAGAATTAGCTAACCGTACGGTTGCTTATCCAGTGGGGATAGCCGAAGACATTTTTGTAGGAGTCGACAAATTCACTTTTCCTGCCGATTTCGTTATCGTCGATTACGATATGGACCCTCGTGTGCCATTAATTGTTGGTCTTCCATTCTTGAGGACCGGTCGCACTCTCATCGATGTTGAAGCGGGTGAGCTTATCATGAGAGTGGGTGACGATAAAATCGTCTTCAACATGGGAAAGCTTTCTAAACAGCCTTATTCTAACGAGAGTGTTAATTGTATTGACGTTCTTGATGAGGCTTGTGAAGAACACTTCAAAGATGCTTGTAAAAATATTCCTACCTCTCTTCCCAATGTTGAGACCGTTTCCTCTATTGATTCATCACTATCTCTATTTGGAGAAAGTGATTTCCTTTGGAAAGATTTGGAAGCCACCATGGGAGATGTGAACTTAGCTAATGACGATTCTCCCACCGATTGGGATGAAGATCTTCGCCTCATTGAGAACCTTCTTAAAGAAGACACTATTTCTCCACCATCTCCCACGGTTATTGCCATCGATGCTCCGACTTTGAAAATGCCTCCCATCGAAAATCCTCCGGATTTAGAGCTTAAGGAGTTGCCGTCCCATCTCGAGTACGTGTTCCTTGAAGAAAACAAGAAGTCGCCCGTCATCATTGCTAAGGACTTGAAAGAAGAAGAGAAATCTCACCTCATCGCCGTGCTTAAAAATCATAAGAAGGCAATTGCTTGGAAAATTTCTGATATCCGCGGATTTGATCCGAACTTTTGTACTCACAAGATTCTCATGGAAGATGACTTTAAACCCGCAATCCAGAGCCAAAGAAGGGTTAATCCTCGCATTCATGACGTCATCAAACAAGAGGTTATCAAACTTCTAGTTTCCGGCTTGATTTACCCTATCTCGGATTCGCCTTGGGTAAGTCCCGTCCATTGTGTGCCCAAGAAGGGCGGAATAACCGTTGTTTCCGATGAACACAACGAGTTGATTCCCACTCGTCTCATTACTGGGTGGAGAGTTTGTATTGATTATCGCAAGCTCAATGATGCCACGAGAAAAGATCACTTTCCTCTTCCTTTCATGGATCAAATGCTCGAGCGTCTAGCTGGTAATGACTATTACTGCTTCTTAGACGGTTTCTCCGGGTATTTTCAAATTCCCATCGATCCCAAAGACCAAGAAAAGACCACATTCACTTGTCCCTTGATAGGTGTGTAAACACCCATCCTTTTACCACTTAATTCGGGCTAAAACGAGACCAAAACACGGGAAAGTAGTCTTCAACATGGGAAAGCTTTCTAAACAGCCTTATTCTTACGAGAGTGTTAATTGTATTGACGTTCTTGATGAGGCTTGTGAAGAACATTTCAAAGATGCTTGTAAAAATATTCCTACCTCTCTTCCCAATGTTGAGACCGTTTCCTCTATCGACTCATCACTATCTCTATTTGGAGAAAGTGATTTCCTTTGGAAAGATTTGGAAGCCACCTTGGGAGATGTGAAGCAAGACAATGACGATTCTACTGCCAATTGGGATGACGATCTCAGTTTCATTGCTAACCTCCTCAAAGAAGACAATCCTTCCCCTCCATCTCCCACTGTCATTGCTATCGATACTCCGACTTCGAATACGCCTCCCGTCGACAATCCTCCGGATCTAGAACTTAAGGAGTTGCCGCCCCATCTTGATTATGTATTCCTCGAAGAAGAGAAGAAGTCGCCAGTCATCATTGCTAAGGATTTGAAGGATGAAGAGAAAGCCCGACTTGTCGCCGTGTTGAAAGATCATAAGAAAGCTATTGCTTGGAAGATTTCGGATATTCGTGGAATTGATCCTCACTTCTGCACACACAAAATTCTCATGGAGGACGACTTTAAGCCCACAATTCAAAGCCAACGAAGGGTGAATCCAAAAATCCATGAAGTCATCAAAACAGAGGTTATCAAACTTCTTGATGCGGGTATGATTTACCCTATTTCGGATTCACCATGGGTTAGTCCAATCCATTGTGTGCCCAAGAAGGGAGGAATAACCGTTGTTCCCAATGAACACAACGAGTTGATTCCCACTCGTCTCGTTACTGGGTGGAGAGTTTGTATAGACTACCGCAAACTCAATGATGCCACGAGAAAGGATCATTTCCCTCTACCTTTTATGGACCAAATGCTTGAACGTTTAGCCGGTAATGAATATTACTGCTTTCTTGATGGTTTCTCGGGTTATTTTCAAATACCCATCGATCCCCAAGATCAAGAGAAGACTACATTCACTTGTCCCTATGGCCCTTTTGCTTACAAACGAATGCCTTTTGGCTTATGTAATGCGCCCGGGACTTTCCAAAGGTGTATGTTAGCTATCTTCCATGACATGGTTGAACAAACCATGGAAGTCTTCATGGATGATTTCTCGGTCTTCGGGGATTCTTTCTCTTCTTGCCTTGCCAATTTGGAACGTATGCTCAAGCGGTGCGAAGACACTCGCCTTGTTCTGAATTGGGAAAAATGCCATTTTATGGTAAAAGAAGGCATCGTGCTTGGACATAAGATCTCGAAAGCCGGTCTTGAAGTAGACCGTGCTAAAGTCGATGTTATCGCAAAGTTGCCTCCACCTTCAACCGTGAAGGGTGTGAGAAGTTTCCTGGGTCATGCGGGCTTCTACCGTCGATTCATCAAAGATTTTTCTCAAATCGCTCGCCCGATGACCCACCTCTTGGAAAAAGATACTCCTTTTATCTTTTCCAAAGAGTGCCTTGAAGCCTTCAACTCGCTTAAGGATAAGCTAACTAAGGCACCCGTCTTGATTACCCCTAATTGGGAGCTGCCCTTTGAGTTGATGTGCGATGCTAGTGATTTTGCTATTGGAGCGGTTCTTGGACAAAGAGTGAACAAACACTTCCAACCGATCCATTACGCTAGCAAGACAATGACAGGGGCACAATTGCATTATACGACAACCGAAAAAGAGCTTTTAGCTGTTGTCTATGCTTTTGAAAAATTCCGCCCCTATCTTGTCCTTTCCACCACCATCCTGTATACCGATCATTCCGCGCTGAAGTACTTGTTGACAAAGCAAGATTCCAAACCAAGACTTCTTCACTGGGTTTTGCTGCTCCAGGAATTTAAAATCGAAATTCGCGATATAAAAGGAGCTGAAAACCTAGCCGCGGATCATCTCAGCAGACTTGAGGATCCATACCAAGGGGATCATCCGAATAAAGAAATCAATGATTCTTTTCCCTTGGAGACCTTAATGTCTATAAACTCGAAGCCGAATGAAACCCCGTGGTTTGCGAACTTTGCAAACTACTTAGCGGGTGGAATTCTCAAGGAAGGGTTGACGTCTCAACAAAAGAAGAAGTTCTTCACCGACATTAAGACTTACTTTTGGGACGACCCTTACCTATTCAAACAATGTGCCGACTTGATTATTCACCGATGTGTTGACGGACCGGCAGCGTCTGAAATCCTTGATGCTTGCCACAAAGGACCCACCGGTGGTCACTTTGGTCCCAACTACACCGCTAAAAAAGTGTTTGATTCGGGATTTTATTGGCCCTCCATATATCGTGACGCTCACGATATGGTTAAAAGATGTGATGTTTGCCAAAAACAAGGCACGATCACACATAAATATGAGATGCCTCAGAATTTCATTCAAGAGTGTGAAATTTTTGATGTTTGGGGTCTCGACTTTATGGGGCCATTCCCTTCTTCTAAAGGAAACAAATACATCCTTGTAGCCGTTGACTACGTTTCAAAGTGGGTTGAAGCCAAAGCTTTACCCACTAATGACGCAAGGGTGGTTTGTAACTTTTTGAAAGATCTTTTCGCTAGATTCGGTGTGCCTCGTGCCATTATTAGTGATCGTGGAACTCATTTTTGCAATGACCAATTCGCAAGAGTCATGGCTAAGTACGGTGTAAATCATCGTCTTTCCACAGCCTACCACCCACAAACTAATGGCCAGGCTGAAATATCCAACCGAGGACTAAAGCGAATTCTGGAAAGAACCGTGGGAGAGCATCGTGCCGCATGGGCTGATAAACTTGATGATGCTTTGTGGGCTTTCCGTACTGCTTACAAGACCCCGATCGGCTGTACGCCTTATCGTCTTGTGTACGGGAAAGCGTGCCACCTCCCCATTGAGTTGGAGCACAAGGCTTACTGGGCCTTGAAGTGGGCTAATTTTGATATCAACAAAGCCGGTGACCTACGCAAGATCCAACTCAATGAGCTGAATGAACTCCGTAATGAGGCTTATGAAAATTCTTTGATCTATAAGGAACGAACTAAGCTCATTCACGACTCTAAGATTAAGAACCGAGAGTTCCATGTTGGAGACAAAGTCTTACTTTTTAACTCTCGGTTGAAAATCTTTTCGGGCAAGCTCAAATCTCGTTGGTCCGGCCCATTCACCATTGCCCAAATTTTTCCATATGGTACTCTCGAGCTCGCTCAACCTAATGGACCTAATTTTAAGGTGAATGGCCAACGAGTGAAGTTGTACTTTGGTGAGGACACCTCTCAGGAGGTGATTTCATCCCTCACCACGTTCCCCATGAACTGAATTTGGGTCGAGTCAGGCTCGTGACTCGGTTATCAAAAACAAGCGCTCCTCGGGAGGCAGCCCGAGTATCTATCCCTTTAACCCCTAAGTGTAGGGGAGGACCTATTTTGGTCATTTGTGTTTGTGTGGTGATGTGATTACAGGGATAACTGCAATCTTGGAACTCTCTACAGAACCGTGCTCCCGTGTTATCCGAAATCCGGTTCTATCTCTCAACTATCGTGATTCGATTTTCTTCATACTCACATTTGAAATTGATCACTTTAGTCGTCTCTTCCTTAACTCGAGTTAACCAACGTGCACAATGTCATAAGTGTAGGGGAGACTTTTCCCACATGCTTAAACATTGAGGACAATGTTTATCTTAAGTGTAGGGGGGACTTCTATCGAAGTTTTAAGTGAACTTTTCCATAAAAATGCCTTCATTAAACCGGAAAATCATCTTTTTCAACATTTTTCAAATTTTTTATTAACTTTGGCCATTTAGTCGTAATTTTTAAAATTTTATCGTTGCTTTCATATGTATATACCCCGCAATAAAGTCAAAAAATATTAATAAAATGGTGTAGCTAGTTTTGAAATCTTTGACATATTAGGCCCGTTGCGTTTATTTTGACTCAACCCGAATAGACTTATCCAAGTTTATTCTAGCTAGTATCCTTAACCATGTAGACCTTAATTGGTTTATTAGGCTAAGTATCCTCGAGTCTCATTACTTGAGATTTTAAATTGTGGAGGACGAGAAATGATAGAGTCAATTATAAGTCGGTATTCTTGCACAAACTCACTTGGTGTAATTATTTGCCTATTCTCCCATCACTTGCTAATAACTTATCTGCAATAAGTAAGGTCGTACGATTTGAAAAGTTACTTAGCTTCTAGCCCAAGATCATTTAAAAGTTGCTCGGTAATGATAAGAGTTCATAGCCAAGGCATAACTTATGAAGCGGGGCGCGAAGATTGGCGAGTCCGAAAAGGCCCTAACAAGGCATGAGGATTCATTTTTATTGCTGAAGATCCAAGTGATGTGAAAAGCACTATTCCTAAAATCAATATGAAGGATAAAGACTCACGACGATAAGCAATCAACTCCCATAAAGATCATGGAGAAGTCTATCCGAAAAGACCCTAACAAGGTATGAGGATAAATAGATCCAAGTCCGAAAAGGAGGCGGATCATTGTATCTCAAAATCCGAATTAGAGATTGAAGAAATAATCAGGAAGTCGTGGTCAACAAAGTTGGAGTACCCCTCAAAAGTCTCCAAGAGAATGATGAGAAGACCATTATCTCAAGAACGTCTCTCGAAGATATGAAGTATGAAGTACATGCCAAATATCGGCCCGAGAAAGGTCTCAAATCGTGAACCTAGTTATGCCAAGATATGAACTTTTTGATATCCCGAGAAGCAGTTTTAAGAGATTTTGTCCTTTAGCTAACTATTGATCAAATCGTCCTACTTTGCTTTCAACCTAAATAAACTATCGAAATAAGTCCAAAAATGCATCTTCATGATCATTCTAAGACAAAAATAAAATATAAGAGATACACCTAGGAATAAGGGAGTTTAAGCATTTAATTAAGCCATGTGTGTAAGTGTTTGAATTGCTAACTTATAATAACAATGATCTCGTTTTTAAGCTTAGTTTGGGGAACGTGAAACTTGAGGGTGATAAATCTTCGCAACACCAAAGCCCTAATGTAAGTCCTTGATTTCTTTGCAAGTTATTTCATCCTTTTGTGTATTTTAAAGTTTTAATTTCTCTTAGTATTTTAATTTTTATTTAGTAGTATTTGAATAAGGCCAAGGTTGATTGATTATGAGAAAAATGTAAATTTGCTTTATCACTAAGCATTGCATGAGGGCATGGCAATGGTTAAGTGTAGGGGATTTGATAGGTGTGTAAACACCCATCCTTTTACCACTTAATTCGGGCTAATACGAGACTAAAACACGTATTTAATATCATTTGTTTGGAATTATGCGTGGTTTTTGTGTTTATTGTGTTTTCAGAGCTCACCGGATGAATATTAAAGAAAACATGGGATTGCACGGGTTCTACTAAAGAAAAAGACTCAAGATAAAGTCTATTCTCCAAGAGATGCAAAAGATGTGAAGTCATTGGGCCTATTTGAAGATTTATCGAAGAAAAGGACCAAAGATGGAAGATTTACATATGTCGAAGAAACTCAAGTCTAATTAACGAAGAAATTAAAAGACGAGTTGGATTTAATCGACGACAAATCCCGAATCAGAATCGAAAACGTCAACTTTTTTGAAAGGACGAGAAGACAAGAAGAAAGGGAGAAAGCCCACTCTCCAACCAACCACTAGGACTATATATAGATTTTTCCTTCACACATTAGGGAGTTAGTTCTCATTTTCTTTTTCCCAGTTTTCTTAGGAGCGGTTCATCACCAACACCATTAGGGTGTTTGGTGATTTTTAATTTTCTTTCAATCTTGTAAGTGTTTTAATCATACTCTTGTTACCTTTACATTAATCTTTCAATCCAATCTTTCTTTCCATCTTGTTCTTCATCATCTTCTATTGCAAGTTCTTAAGTTTTCTTATTTGATTCAAGTTTGATCTTAAAAAGTTGTTGACTTAGTGTTTTTATTGGTGGGATTTATTTCTTATGGTATGTAAATGATTATTGGTTGATTTGGTAAAACCTTTTTGAGTATTTGAGTTGATTTAGATTTAAATTCGTGGCCCTTGTTTTACTGCTACTGTTTCTGTTCTTCGCTTCCCAGTACTTTCCGAACAGAACCTTTTATTCCGAATAGACTATTTCCCATTTCCCTTATTCGGAATTCTGGATATTCCGAATAGGGCTTTTAAATTTTCTCTTACTCGGAATATCTCATATATTCCGAACTGCCATATTTTTCCGAATTGGACAGATTTTCCGCATAAGGGTGTTTTTCCGAATAGCATCATTTTCCGCATAAGCCGAATTTTCCGAATAAGCTTATTTTTCCGCATAGGCTTGAGATTTTCCGAATAGCATTCTCATTCCGCATAGGTGCTTACTTTCCGCATAAACCAGTTTTTCCGAATAGAGCAGATTTTCCGCATAAGGTTATTTTTCCGAATAGCCATGTTTTCCGCATAAGAGTAATTTTTCCGAATAGGATTTCAATATTCCGAATAGTGCCTTTCTTTCCGCATAGAGGTTATTTTCCGAATAGTGCCTTTCTTTCCGAATAGGAGGATGTGTTCCGCATAGGGTAACTTCTCAATTGCTGTTTTGTTTAAATTCAAGTATTACTTTTTAATTGTTGATTGTTTTAAGATTAAATTATTGTCATTTTAGTCATTTCTCTGTTTAGTAGAATAGAAAACCCAATCCACTTTTTGTCACCAAGAACAAATCATTCCACTTAGATCTGAGATCAATTCGAGAGGATTCCGAGAAATATTTTGAACCCATACAAAATGCTTGTATCAAATGGCGCCGCTGCCGGCTCTTCTCGTTAAGATCAAAAGTTTTTTGTGAGAACTTGGATTTTGGGATCCGTTCCCCGTGAACGTTACTTTTTCACAAAAATTTTCAAAAACACTAAAAAATATAAAATTTTCAAAAATCCTAAAAAGTAAAAAACCATAAAAACCAAAAATATTTTTGCTTTGTTTTTCTTTGTTCGTTCTTTTGCAGATGTATGCGCACTCGATCCACGTCATATCAAGAGCCCGAGCCTCTCGATCAATTCGACATGGCCGGTGTACCACCTCTGAACAATAATAACAACAACAACCCACCTTTCAACAACATGAACAATAACAACAATGAGCCCCTTCCGGATAATCGCCCGATGATTGAATTGCTGCAAGCTCATGTCGATGGCAACACGGACCCAATTGTTATACCACCAATTGCCGCCAACAACTTTGAGCTAAAATCAGGCTTTATCCAGATGGTCTCCGCTCAACCATTCTTGGGACGAATCATTGATGATCCACACGACCACATCAGAGATTTCTACAACTCACCAACACGGTCAAATTCAATGGCGTTCCACAAGAGGTTATAAGGTTACAACTTTTTCCCTTTTCTTTAGAGGGACAAGCCCGGCATTGGCTTGCTAAGGAACCGCCACAGAGTATTCTCTCGTGGACGGATTTGGAAACAAAGTTCATCAATTACTTTTTCCCACCCTCTCGTACTACCGCTTTGCGGAATGAGATCATAAATTTTGAACAAAAGTACGATGAGTCGTTCAGTGAATCTTGGGATCGTTTCAAAGATCTTTTAAGAAAATGCCCACAACATGGTTTTACCAAAGTACATCAAATTAATACTTTTTACAATGGTTTAAGCATGAGTGACCAAGATTCACTGAACAGTGCCTCGGGGGGTAATCTATTGGCTAAGACTTCCAATGCTGCTTGGGACATCATTGAGAATAAATCTCGTGTTCAAACCAAGAGTGTTCGGACCAATGTCGCTAGTGCTAGCACTAGTGACAGCGACAAGCGACTTGACAAAATCACCACGCTTCTTGAATCGCTTGTCACCCACACCGTCAGCAACAGCAACAGCAACAACGCCAAAAATGCTCAAGTGAACGCTGTCAGCCAACCTTGTGAGATATGCGGTGGTCCTCATTCTTACACAACTTGTACCGCCACCCAAGACTACCCTGCTGAGAATGTGAATGCGGCATATGGCACCTATCCTCAACCTGCTTATCAAGCTAAACCTCAAGGTGACCGTAACTTGCTTAGCTACCGTAACAACAACTATCTTTCACCACCTGGTTTTCCTCCAAACAACCCAAACCAACAACAAAACCTCAATCGCTCTCCTCAACAACAACAACAGCCTCGACAACCATACATACCTCCTCACAAGCAGCAACAACCGCCTCAACGTAACAATCAAGTCTACCAACAACCTGCTTACCAACCACCTGCATACAATGCTCCTCCCAACCAAACCACCACTGCATTACACCAAGAGGTTGCAACCTACATGAGAACCAATGATGTGATAGTGGGAAATCTCCAAGAGGAAGTGCGAAATTTGAAAGCAGACTTGGTCAAGCAAGGAAATGATTTGAGAGCCGACATGAGAAATACGTTGGATAGCCAAACTAATGATCTGAGGAACATGATGGCTAGTTTCTTCCAAGGTAATCAACCCTCTTCTTCGGGTACTCTGCCGAGTAACACCGTTGCGAACCCAAGAGGGGAGATGAAAGCAATCACCACTCGAAGTGGCAAAGGTACCAAGGAACTCGAGCTTCCTATACCTCCACCGGTGGTTGTGACTAAGGAGAACGAGTCACCTGCTCCTATCCCTCATCCTTCTCCTTCCCCAATTTCTCCACCTCTTCCTTCTACCCCTCCTCTACCCGTGGTTGTGAGTGATCCTATTCTCCCAAAGCCTTCCTCTTCTTCCAATATACCTTATCCTTCAAGGTTGAGGAAAGAGAAGCAAAAGAGCAAGGATGATATTCAGGTTTCGAATTTCCTTAAAATGTTCAAACAACTGAATTTCAATATCTCCTTCGCTGAGGCTCTCGCTCACATGCCCAAGTATGAAAAAATGTTTAAAGATCTTCTGAGCGACAAGGAAAAGCTCCTCGATATTGCCAACACCCAACTTAATGAGAACTGCTCTGCAGTGCTCTTAAGGAAATTGCCAACTAAGCTTGGTGATCCGGGTCGTTTTCTTATCCCTTGCAATTTCCCGGGAGTAGAGAATTGCATGGCCCTAGCCGATCTAGGTGCCAGTATTAATCTCATGCCTCTAAGTGTTTGGAAGCAATTATCTCTCCCAGAGCTAGTCCCCACCAAAATGACTTTGGAACTAGCTAACCGTACGGTTGCTTATCCAGTGGGGATAGCCGAAGACGTCATTGTAGGAGTCGACAAATTCACCTTCCCTGCTGATTTTTTTGTCGTCGACTACGAGATGGACCCCCGTGTGCCACTCATTGTTGGTCGTCCATTCTTGAGGACCGGTCGCACTCTCATTGATGTTGAAGCCGGTGAGCTTATCATGAGAGTGGGTGATGATAAAGTAGTCTTCAACATGGGAAAGCTTTCTAAACAGCCTTATTCTTACGAGAGTGTTAATTGTATTGACGTTCTTGATGAGGCTTGTGAAGAACATTTCAAAGATGCTTGTAAAAATATTCCTACCTCTCTTCCCAATGTTGAGACCGTTTCCTCTATCGACTCATCACTATCTCTATTTGGAGAAAGTGATTTCCTTTGGAAAGATTTGGAAGCCACCTTGGGAGATGTGAAGCAAGACAATGACGATTCTACTGCCAATTGGGATGACGATCTCAGTTTCATTGCTAACCTCCTCAAAGAAGACAATCCTTCCCCTCCATCTCCCACTGTCATTGCTATCGATACTCCGACTTCGAATACGCCTCCCGTCGACAATCCTCCGGATATAGAACTTAAGGAGTTGCCGCCCCATCTTGAGTATGTATTCCTCGAAGAAGAGAAGAAGTCGCCAGTCATCATTGCTAAGGATTTGAAGGATGAAGAGAAAGCCCGACTTGTCGCCGTGTTGAAAGATCATAAGAAAGCTATTGCTTGGAAGATTTCAGATATTCGTGGAATTGATCCTCACTTCTGCACACACAAAATTCTCATGGAGGACGACTTTAAGCCCACAATTCAAAGCCAACGAAGGGTGAATCCAAAAATCAATGAAGTCATCAAAACAGAGGTTATCAAACTTCTTGATGCGGGTATGATTTACCCTATTTCGGATTCACCATGGGTTAGTCCAATCCATTGTGTGCCTAAGAAGGGCGGAATAACCGTTTTTCCCAATGAACACAACGAGTTGATTCCCACTCGTCTCGTTACTGGGTGGAGAGTTTGTATAGACTACCGCAAACTCAATGATGCCACGAGAAAGGATCATTTCCCTCTACCTTTTATGGACCAAATGCTTGAACGTTTAGCCGGTAATGAATATTACTGCTTTCTTGATGGTTTCTCGGGTTATTTTCAAATACCCATCGATCCCCAAGATCAAGAGAAGACTACATTCACTTGTCCCTATGGCACTTTTGCTTACAAACGAATGCCTTTTGGCTTATGTAATGCGCCCGGGACTTTCCAAAGGTGTATGTTAGCTATCTTCCATGACATGGTTGAACAAACCATGGAAGTCTTCATGGATGATTTCTCGGTCTTCGGGGATTCTTTCTCTTCTTGCCTTGCCAATTTGGAACGTATGCTCAAGCGATGCGAAGACACTCGCCTTGTTCTGAATTGGGAAAAATGCCATTTTATGGTAAAAGAAGGCATCGTGCTTGGACATAAGATCTCGAAAGCCGGTCTTGAAGTAGACCGTGCTAAAGTCGATGTTATCGCAAAGTTGCCTCCACCTTCAACCGTGAAGGGTGTGAGAAGTTTCCTGGGTCATGCGGGCTTCTACCGTCGATTCATCAAAGATTTTTCTCAAATCACTCGCCCGATGACCCACCTCTTGGAAAAAGATACTCCTTTTATCTTTTCCAAAGAGTGTCTTGAAGCCTTCAACTCGCTTAAGGATAAGCTAACTAAGGCACCCGTCTTGATTACCCCTAATTGGGAGCTTCCCTTTGAGTTGATGTGCGATGCTAGTGATTTTGCTATTGGAGCGGTTCTTGGACAAAGAGTGAACAAACACTTCCAACCGATCCATTACGCTAGCAAGACAATGACAGGGGCACAATTGCATTATAAGACAACCGAAAAAGAACTTTTAGCTGTTGTCTATGCTTTTGAAAAATTCCGCCCCTATCTTGTCCTTTCCACCACCATCGTGTATACCGATCATTCCGCGCTGAAGTACTTGTTGACAAAGCAAGATTCCAAACCAAGACTTCTTCGCTGGGTTTTGCTGCTCCAGGAATTTAAAATCGAAATTCGCGATAAAAAAGGAGCTGAAAACCTAGCCGCGGATCATCTCAGCAGACTTGAGGATCCATACCAAAGGGATCATCCGAATAAAGAAATCAATGATTCTTTTCCCTTGGAGACCTTAATGTCTATAAACTCGAAGCCGAATGAAACCCCGTGGTTTGCGGACTTTGCAAACTACTTAGCGGGTGGAATTCTCAAGGAAGGGTTGACGTCTCAACAAAAGAAGAAGTTCTTCACCGACATTAAGACTTACTTTTGGGACGACCCTTACCTATTCAAACAATGTGCCGACTTGATTATTCGCCGATGTGTTGACGGACCGGCAGCGTCTGAAATCCTTGATGCTTGCCACAAAGGACCCACCGGTGGTCACTTTGGTCCCAACTACACCGCTAAAAAAGTGTTTGATTCGGGATTTTATTGGCCCTCCATATATCGTGACGCTCACGATATGGTTAAAAGATGTGATGTTTGCCAAAAACAAGGCACGATCACACATAAAGATGAGATGCCTCAGAATTTCATTCAAGAGTGTGAAATTTTTGATGTTTGGGGTCTCGACTTTATGGGGCCATTCCCTTCTTCTAAAGGAAACAAATACATCCTTGTAGCCGTTGACTATGTTTCAAAGTGGGTTGAAGCCAAAGCTTTACCCACTAATGACGCAAGGGTGGTTTGTAACTTTTTGAAAGCTCTTTTCGCTAGATTCGGTGTGCCTCGTGCCATTATTAGTGATCGTGGGACTCATTTTTGCAATGACCAATTCGCAAGAGTCATGGCTAAGTACGGTGTAAATCATCGTCTTTCCACAGCCTACCACCCACAAACTAATGGCCAGGCTGAAATATCCAACTGAGGACTAAAGCGAATTCTGGAAAGAACCGTGGGAGAGCATCGTGCCGCATGGGCTGATAAACTTGATGATGCTTTGTGGGCTTTCCGTACTGCTTACAAGACCCCGATCGGCTGTACGCCTTATCGTCTTGTGTACGGGAAAGCGTGCCACCTCCCCATTGAGTTGGAGCACAAGGCTTACTGGGCCTTGAAGTGGGCTAATTTTGATATCAACAAAGCCGGTGACCTACGCAAGATCCAACTCAATGAGCTGAATGAACTCCGTAATGAGGCTTATGAAAATTCTTTGATCTATAAGGAACGAACTAAGCTCATTCACGACTCTAAGATTAAGAACCGAGAGTTCCATGTTGGAGACAAAGTCTTACTTTTTAACTCTCGGTTGAAAATCTTTTCGGGCAAGCTCAAATCTCGTTGGTCCGGCCAATTCACCATTGCCCAAATTTTTCCATATGGTACTCTCGAGCTCGCTCAACCTAATGGACCTATATTTAAGGTGAATGGCCAACGAGTGAAGTTGTACTTTGGTGAGGACACCTCTCAGGAGGTGATTTCATCCCTCACCACGTTCCCCATGAACTGAATTTGGGTCGAGTCAGGCTCATGACTCGGTTATCAAAAACAAGCGCTCCTCGGGAGGCAGCCCGAGTATCTATCCCTTTAACCCCTAAGTGTAGGGGAGGACCTATTTTGGTCATTTGTGTTTGTGTGGTGATGTGATTACAGGGATAACTGCAATCTTGGAACTCTCTGCAGAACCGTGCTCCCGTGTTATCCGAAATCCGGTTCTATCTCTCAACTATCGTGATTCGATTTTCTTCATACTCACATTTGAAATTGATCACTTTAGTCGTCTCTTCCTTAACTCGAGTTAACCAACGTGCACAATGTCATAAGTGTAGGGGAGACTTTTCCCACATGCTTAAACATTGAGGACAATGTTTATCTTAAGTGTAGGGGGGACTTCTATCGAAGTTTTAAGTGAACTTTTCCATGAAAATGCCTTCATTAAACCGGAAAATCATCTTTTTCAACATTTTTCAAATTTTTTATTAACTTTGGCCATTTAGTCGTAATTTTTAAATTTTTATCGTTGCTTTCATATGTATATACCCCGCAATAAAGTCAAAAAATATTAATAAAATGGTGTAGCTAGTTTTGAAATCTTTGACATATTAGGCCCGTTGCGTTTATTTTGACTCAACCCGAATAGACTTATCCAAGTTTATTCTAGCTAGTATCCTTAACCATGTAGACCTTAATTGGTTTATTAGGCTAAGTATCCACGAGTCTCATTACTTGAGATTTTAAATTGTGGAGGACGAGAAATGATAGAGTCAATTATAAGTCGGTATTCTTGCACAAACTCACTTGGTGTAATTATTTGCCTATTCTCCCATCACTTGCTAATAACTTATCTGCAATAAGTAAGGTCGTACGATTTGAAAAGTTACTTAGCTTCTAGCCCAAGATCGTTTAAAAGTTGCTCGGTAATGATAAGAGTTCATAGCCAAGGCATAACTTATGAAGCGGGGCGCGAAGATTGGCGAGTCCGAAAAGGCCCTAACAAGGCATGAGGATTCAATTTTATTGCTGAAGATCCAAGTGATGTGAAAAGCATTATTCCTAAAATCAATATGAAGGATCAAGACTCACGACGATAAGCAATCAACTCCCATAAAGATCATGGAGAAGTCTATCCGAAAAGACCCTAACAAGGTATGAGGATAAATAGATCCAAGTCCGAAAAGGAGGCGGATCGTTGTATCTCAAAATCCCAATTAGAGATTGAAGAAATAATCAGGAAGTCGTGGTCAACAAAGTTGGAGTACCCCTCAAAAGTCTCCAAGAGAATGATGAGAAGACCATTATCTCAAGAACGTCTCTCGAAGATATGAAGTATGAAGTACATGCCAAATATCGGCCTGAGAAAGGTCTCAAATCGTGAACCTAGTTATGCCAAGATATGAACTTTTTGATATCCCGAGAAGCAGTTTTAAGAGATTTTGTCCTTTAGCTAACTATTGATCAAATCGTCCTACTTTGCTTTCAACCTAAATAAACTATCGAAATAAGTCCAAAAATGCATCTTCATGATCATTCTAAGACAAAAATAAAATATAAGAGATACACCTAGGAATAAGGGTGTTTAAGCATTTAATTAAGCCATGTGTGTAAGTGTTTGAATTGCTAACTTATAATAACAATGATCTCGTTTTTAAGCTTAGTTTGGGGAACGTGAAACTTGAGGGTGATAAATCTTCGCAACACCAAAGCCCTAATGTAAGTCCTTGATTTCTTTGCAAGTTATTTCATCCTTTTGTGTATTTTAAAGTTTTAATTTCTCTTAGTATTTTAATTTTTATTTAGTAGTATTTGAATAAGGCCAAGGTTGATTGATTATGAGAAAAATGTAAATTTGCTTTATCACTAAGCATTGCATGAGGGCATGGCAATGGTTAAGTGTAGGGGATTTGATAGGTGTGTAAACACCCATCCTTTTACCACTTAATTCGGGCTAAAACGAGACCAAAACACGTATTTAATATCATTTGTTTGGAATTATGCGTGGTTTTTGTGTTTATTGTGTTTTCAGAGCTCACCGGATGAATATTAAAGAAAACATGGGATTGCACGGGTTCTACTAAAGAAAAAGACTCAAGATAAAGTCTATTGTCCAAGAGATGCAAAAGATTTGAAGTCATTGGGCCTATTTGAAGATTTATCGAAGCAAAGGACCAAAGATGGAAGATTTACATATGTTGAAGAAACTCAAGTCTAATTAACGAAGAAATTAAAAGACGAGTTGGATTTAATCGACGACAAATCCCGAATCAGAATCGAAAACGTCAACTTTTCTGAAAGGACGAGAAGACAAGAAGAAAGGGAGAAAGCCCACTCTCCAACCAACCACTAGGACTATATATAGATTTTTCCTTCACACATTAGGGAGTTAGTTCTCATTTTCTTTTTCCCAGTTTTCTTAGGAGCGGTTCATCACCAACACCATTAGGGTGTTTGGTGATTTTTAATTTTCTTTCAATCTTGTAAGTGTTTTAATCATACTCTTGTTACCTTTACATTAATCTTTCAATCCAATCTTTCTTTCCATCTTGTTCTTCATCATCTTCTATTGCAAGTTCTTAAGTTTTCTTATTTGATTCAAGTTTGATCTTAAAAAGTTTTTGACTTAGTGTTTTTATTGGTGGGATTTATTTCTTATGGTATGTAAATGATTATTGGTTGATTTGGTAAAACCTTTTTGAGTATTTGAGTTGATTTGGATTTAAATTCGTGGCTCCTGTTTTACTGCTACTGTTTCTGTTCTTCGCTTCCCAGTACTTTCCGAACAGAACCTTTTATTCCGAATAGACTATTTCCCATTTCCCTTATTCGGAATTCTGGATATTCCGAATAGGGCTTTTAAATTTTCTCTTACTCGGAATATCTCATATATTCCGAACAGCCATATTTTTCCGAATTGGACAGATTTTCCGCATAAGGGTGTTTTTTCGAATAGCATCATTTTTCCGCATAAGTCGAATTTTCCGAATAAGCTTATTTTTCCGCATAGGCTTGAGATTTTCCGAATAGCATTCTCATTCCGCATAGGTGCTTACTTTCCGCATAAACCAGTTTTTCCGAATAGAGCAGATTTTCCGCATAAGGTTATTTTTCCGAATAGCCATGTTTTCCGCATAAGAGTAATTTTTCCGAATAGGATTTCAATATTCCGAATAGTGCCTTTCTTTCCGCATAGAGATTATTTTCCGAATAGTGCCTTTCTTTCCGAATAGGAGGATGTGTTCCGCATAGGGTAACTTCTCAATTGCTGTTTTGTTTAAATTCAAGTATTACTTTTTAATTGTTGATTGTTTTAAGATTAAATTATTGTCATTTTAGTCATTTCTCTGTTTAGTATAATAGAAAACCCAATCCACTTTTTGTCACCAAGAACAAATCATTCCACTTAGAGCTGAGATCAATTCGAGAGGATTCCGAGAAATATTTTGAACCCATACAAAATGCTTGTATCATCCCTATGGAACATTTGCTTACAAACGTATGCCTTTTGGTTTATGCAATGCTCCTGGGACGTTCCAAAGGTGTAGGATGGCTATCTTCCATGACATGGTTGAAGAAACTATGGAAGTATTCATGGATGATTTCTCGGTTTATGGCAATTCATTCTCTGCTTGCCTTGCCAATTTAGAACGTATGCGTAAGCGGTGTGAAGACACTCGCCTTGTTCTTAATTGGGAAAAATGCCATTTCATGGTAAAATAGGGCATCGTGCTAGGACACAAGATCTCCAAAGCCGGTCTTGAAGTGGACCGTGCTAAAGTCGATGTTATCACTAAGTTGCCTCCACCTTCAACCGTGAAGGGTGTGAGAAGTTTCCTCGGTCATGCGGGCTTCTACCGTCGATTCATCAAAGATTTTTCTAAAATCGCTCGCCCGATGACCCACCTCTTGGAAAAAGATACTCCTTTTATCTTTTCCAACGAGTGTATTGAAGCCTTCAACTCACTTAAAGATAAGCTAACTAAGGCACCCGTCTTGGTTACCCCTAATTGGGAGCTTCCTTTCGAGTTGATGTGTGATGCTAGCGACTTTGCTATTGGAGCGGTTTTGGGACAAAGAGTGAACAAACACTTCCAACCGATCCATTACGCTAGCAAGACTATGACAGGGGCTCAATTGCATTACACGACAACCGAAAAAGAGCTTTTAGCTGTTGTCTATGCCTTTGAAAAGTTCCGCCCCTATCTTGTCCTTTCCACCACAATCGTTTATACCGATCATTCCGCGTTGAAGTACTTGTTGACTAAACAAGATTCTAAACCAAGACTTCTTCGCTGGGTTTTGCTACTCCAAGAATTTAAAATCGAAATTCGCGATAAAAAAGGAGCTGAAAACCTAGCCGCGGATCATCTCAGTAGACTTGAGGATCCTTATCAAGGGGAACATCCGAACAAAGAGATCAATGACTCTTTTCCTCTGGAGACCTTAATGTCTATCAACTCGACTTCTGATGAAACCCCGTGGTTTGCGGATATTGCAAACTACTTGGCGGGTGGAATTCTCGTTGACGGGTTAACATCCCAACAAAAGAAGAAGTTCTTTAAAGACATTAAGACTTACTTTTGGGATGACCCGTATCTATTCAAACAATGTGCTGATTTGATTATTCGCCGATGTGTTGATGGACCGGCAGCTTTAGAAATCCTTGACGCTTGCCACAAAGGACCCATTGGTGGTCACTTTGGTCCCAACTACACCTCTAAAAAAGTGTTTGACTCGGGATTTTATTGGCCCACCATCTATCGTGACGCTCACGAGATGGTTAAACGTTGTGATGCTTGCCAAAAACAAGGCAAGATCACACATGAAGACGAGATGCCTCAGAATTTCATTCAAGAATGTGAAATCTTTGATGTTTGGGGTATCGACTTTATGGAGCCATTCCCTTCATCTAAAGGAACCAAATACATCCTTGTAGCCGTTGACAACGTCTCCAAATGGGTTGAAGCCAAAGCTTTACCCACTAATGACGCAAGGGTGGTTTGTAACTTTTTGAAATCGCTATTCGCTAGATTCGGTGTGCCTCGTGCCATTATTAGTGATCGTGGGACTCATTTTTGCAATGACCAATTCGCAAGAGTCATGGCTAAGTATGGTGTAAATCATCGTCTTTCCACCGCCTACCACCCACAAACTAATGGTCAGGCTGAAATCTCTAACCGAGGATTAAAGCGAATTCTTGAAAGAACCGTGGGAGAGCATCGTGCCTCATGGGCTGACAAACTTGATGATGCTTTGTGGGCTTTTCGTACCGCATACAAGACTCCGATTGGTTGTACGCCGTATCGTCTCGTGTACGGGAAAGCATGCCACCTCCCCATTGAGTTGGAGCACAAGGCCTACTGGGCCTTGAAGTGGGCTAATTTTGATATCAACAAAGCCGGTGACCTATGCAAGATCCAACTCAATGAGCTGAATGAACTCCGTAATGAGGCTTATGAAAATTCTTTGATCTATAAGGAGAAGACTAAGCTCATTCACGACTCCAAGATTAAAAACCGAGAATTCCAAGTTGGAGACAAATTTTTACTCCTTAACTCTCGGTTGAAAATCTTTTCGGGCAAGCTAAAATCTCGTTGGTCCGGCCCATTCACCATTGCCCAAATTTTTCCATATGGTACTCTCGAGATCGCTCAACCTAATGGACCTAATTTTAAGGTGAATGGCCAACGAGTGAAGTTGTACTTTGGTGAGGACATCTTTCATGAGATGATTCCATCCCTCACCACGAGTCAGGCTCGTGACTCGGTTATCAAAAACAAGCGCTCCTCGGGAGGCAACCCGAGTATCTATCCTTTTCCGTTTTAACCTCCTAAGTGTAGGGGGACCTATATATGTGTTTGTTTTTGTGTGGTGATGTGATTACAGGGATAAGTGCACTTTTGGAACCTTTGAAGAACCGTGCTCCCGTGTTATCCGAAATCCGGTTCTATCTCTTAACTATCGTGATTCAATTTTCTTCATTCTCACATTTGAAGTTGATCACGTTAGTCGTCTCTTCCTTAACTCGAGTTAACCAACGTACACAATGTCATAAGTGTAGGGGAGACTTTTCCCACATGCTTAAACATTAAGGACAATGTTTATCTTAAGTGTAGGGGGGACTTCTATCGAAGTTTTAAGTGGACTTTTCCATGAAAATGCCTTCATTTAACCGGAAAATCATCTTTTTCAACATTTTTCAAATTTTTTATTAACTTTGGCCATTTAGTCGTAATTTTTAAGTTTTTATCTTTCATATGTACATATCCCGCAATAAAGTCAAAAATATTAATAAAGTGGTGTAGCTAGTTTAGAAGTCTTTGACATATTAGGCCCGTTGCGATTATTTTGACTCAACCCGAATAGACTTATCTAAGTTTATTCTAGCTAGTATCCTTAACCATGTAGAACTTAATGGGTTTATTAGGCTAAGCATCCACGAGTCTCATTACTTGAGATTTTAAGTTGTGGAGAACGAGAAATGATAGAGTCAATTATAAGTCGGTATTCTTGCACGAGCTCACTTGGTGTAATTATTTGCCTATTCTCCCATCACTTGCTAATAATTTATCTGCAATAAGTAAAGTCGTACGATTTGAAAAGTTACTTAGCTTCTAGCCCAAGATCGTTTAAAAGTTGCTCGGTAATGATAAGAGTTCATAGCCAAGGCATAACTTATGAAGCGGGGCGCGAAGATTGGCGAGTCTGAAAAGGCCCTAACAAGGCATGAGGATTCAATTTTATTGCTGAAGATCCAAAGTGATGAGAAAAGCATTATTCCCAAGATCAATATGAAGGATCAAGACTCACGACGAAAAGCAATCAACTCCCATAAAGATCATGGAAAAATCTATCCGAAAAGACCCTAACAAGGTATGAGGATAAATAGATCCAAGTCCGAAAAGGAGGCGGATCGTTGTATCTCAAAATCCCAGTTAGAGATTGAAGAAATAATCATGAAGTCGTGGTCAACAAAGTTGGAGTACCCCTCAAAAGTCTCCAAGTGAAGAAACTCTATAACGAAGAGAAGACCATTATCTCAAGAACGTCTCTCGAAGATATGAAGTATGAAGTACATGCCAAATATCGGCCCGAGAAAGGTCTCAAATCGTGAACCGAGTTATGCCAAGATATGAACTTTTTGATATCCCGAGAAGCAGTTTTAAGAGATTTTGTCCTTTAGATAACTATTGATCAAATCGTCCTACTTTGCTTTCAGCCTAAATAAACTATCGAAATAAGTCCAAAAATGCATCTTCATGATCATTCTAAGACAAAACTAAAATATAAGAGATACACCTAGGAATAAGGGAGTTTAAGCATTTAATTAAGCCATGTGTGTAAGTGTTTGATTTGCTAACTTATAATTACAATGATCTCGTTTTTAAGCTTAGTTTGGGGAACGTGAAACTTGAGGGTGATAAATCGTCGCAGCACCGAAGCCCTAATGTAAGTCCTTGATCTCTTTGCAAGTTATTTCCATATAGCTATTTTCAAGTGAAAATGGTTTTTCTATCCTTTTGTTTCCTTTAAAGTTTTAATTTCTCTTAGTACTTTAATAAGGCCAAGGTTGATTGATTATGAGAAAAGTGTAAAACTGCTTTATCACTAAGCATTGCATGAGGGCATGGCAATGGTTAAGTGTAGGGGATTTGATAGGTGTGAAAACACCCATCCTTTTACCACTTATTTCTGGCTAAAACAAGACCAAAACACGTATTTAATATCATTTGTTTGGGATTATGCGTGGTTTTTGTGTTTATTGTGTTTTCAGAGTCAACCGGATGAATACTGAAGAAAACATGGGATTGCACGGGTTTTATCGAAGAAAAAGCCTCAAGACGAAGTCTATTGTCCAAGAGATGCAAATGATTTGAAGTCATTGTGCCTATTTGAAGATTTATCGAAGAATAGAGCCCAAGATGGAAGATTCATATATGTCGAAGAACTCAAGTCTATTAAACAAAAGATTATAAGACGAGTTGGAATTATTCACCGACACTTCTCAAAATCCAAAGTCGGAAACGTTGTTTAAAGAGACGTAAAGACTAAAAGATGAAAGAAGAAGAAAAGCCCATGTACAAACCCATTTACAAGCCCACAAAGCACACGCCTATAAATAGGACTTCACTTCACAAGGAAAAGAGTTTTTTTTAGTTAGTTTTTCATTTTTCTAGTTTTAGAGAGAGAAAGTTCCCAACTTTCTCTCACTAAATTTTTCTTTGTTTTCATCTCTTAAATTTAAGCTTTCTTTAATTTTTGTACTTTGGATTTCATTAATCTAATTCAAGTTTAGCTTTTTAATCTCTTTCTACATTTCTTGATTTTGATTATTCCTTAATCCGAAATCTTTAATTTGATCCGAATCCTTCATTATTCGTTATTGAATTTGAGGTTGTGTATTAAGGAAGTTCGTTTCTTTCTCGTCCTACATAAGCTTCCATTTGGTTTAAGCCATAAGTTCTCTATGCTTATTGGCTTACTTCTTGATTTAGCTTGTTGATTTTCGGATTCCATCAAGGATTTAGTTATTCAAAAGTTCCGTTTATAAAGTTTATAATTTTATGTTTTCAAAAGTTGTCAAATTTAATCTTTTTGAAGTAGCTTATTGTATGTGCTTATTGAAGTTTCAGCTTTTCACCATTTTCGGATTGGTTTTGCAATTCATCGCAGTATCTGGGTTATACACATTCCGACGGATTTACTGCTTTTGATCGCAATAACCCAAGAGGGTTTTACTTTGCGATCGGTTGACTTTTTCCCCTTATTCCGATCTGGATTGCGATCGCTTATTGCGATCGCATATTCTGACGGGATTTAAGGTTACCTTAAGTCGAAACTCTGCCCGTTTTTAGTTTACAACTTTCCGATTTGGAATTTGCATTATTCCGATCTGACTTTCCGATCTAGATCATTCCGATCTGGATATTGCGACCACATTGCATTCCGATCTGAACTTTCCAATAGCTTACATTCCGATAGACATCATTGCGACAAGTTTGATTTAGATTATTCCGATGGTAACTAACTTGGACATTTCGATGGATTGTTTTAGATGTATTCCGATGCTTATGATTTTGACATTCCGACAGCTTTGCAATTTTATATTCCGATGGACTATGTTTTAAAGTTTTACAAAGTTTTAAGTTTTAAGTATATTCCCAATCAACCTTTAGTGTAATTTTGTCAAAGCGTTTACTTTACTCATCGATATTTTAATTACTTGAATTTAGTTTAAAATTTAGATAACCACAAACCAAACCCCCTAATTGTAACCAAGAACAATCATTCCACTCTGAACCGTGATCAATTCGAGGAGATACCGAGAACTAAATCTGAACCCATACAAAACGCAAGGTATCAGTGGGATTTGGTTGCTTCTATTGTAGTTGTTGGCGGGGTTTTGGTTTTGAGGAGAAAAACCGGGTGAAAGGTAATTGTTGGATCGGTAACTCAGCAAATTTCTATCCCCTTGAGGTCGAGCTTGGTAATTTTCTGGTGAATAATTACCATAAGCTGCATACACATTTTCCGGATTTCCTTGTGTAGAAGGACAATTGGTGTATGAGTGAGGACCGCCACATGTTTCACAAGGATTAGCAACCGCTTTAACTTGTTGTTGTTGGTTTGAAGCGAGAAGCAAGATACTTTTGCTCATTTCAGTCATCATACGGGTGAGTTCGGTCATATCAGGGTTTGCTGAAGTGGAAGAAACATTGACTCTCGGGTTGTTCCTTGAAGAAGCGGAGGAATCCCAGTTTTGTGGTGAGTAGTCATGTTCTCAATAAGCTCTCTACACTCCTCGGGTCTCCTTTTCATAAATGTGCCACCGGCGGCTGCATTAACCGTATCACGATCTCGAAAAGTCAAACCGTTGTAGAAAGTATCAATTAAGGTCACAGGGAGAATGTTGTGGTTTGGACAACGATCAATCAAGACATTATATCTTTCCCAAGCATCAAAAAGAGATTCATCAGGATCTTGCATGAAACCGCTGATTTGATTGCGCAAGCTCGTGACCATGGATGGTGGAAAGTAGCGCGACAAAAAGCGTTGAGTCATGTCATCCCAAGTGTGAATTGAATTCTTCGGGAGACGATCAAACCATTTCTCGGCATGATGTGATAAAGTATGTGGAAAGAGTTGAAGGCGTAGAACATCCATTGTGGCACCAGGCAACTTCATGCTTTGGGTGATTGTAATGAACTTGTCGAGGTGTTTGTTGGCATCATCATCAGGCAATCCACGGAATGGGTTAGTTTGCACTTGCTGAATCATGTGGTGTTTCAACGAAAACTCCGGAGCGTTGATTTGCATCGGCGCAATCGGTCCTCCTCGTCCAAACATGGTAGGTTGACAAAGCTCCTCCATTGTCCTAAGATCGGGCTGTGGAAGAACATTGTTGTTATTGTTGAGGTGCGGTGGATTATTGTTGTTGTTAACACCTGACATACTTAAATCTTCTCGAGTCTCGGGCTCTTGATAATTAGAAGATCTAGTACGCATACACCTGAAAATGCAAAAGAAAAAGAAACCAAACACAAAGACAATATATATATACGATAAAGATAGAATCTTTTTGAATTTTTGAAAATTTTAATTTTTATGGATTTTTATCAATTTTTTAATTTTTATGGTTTTTGAATTTTTTATGCAAGAAAAATAACGCTCACAAGTGAACGGATCCCAAAAAGCAACGCGTCTTTCATAGAAAACCGTTAATCTTTACGAAAAGAGCCGGCAGCGGCGCCATTTGATAACTAGATTTTGGCCAGGTAAAAAGATTCGTTAAGTATGTCTCTTCGAATTGAAAAAGGAGTTTAATGTGCGACTCAGCTGTCTTTGGTGGAAACAAAAGTTGTGTCGTTGTAGTATATTAAATGTGCAAAAAAAATTAAAGTAAAAGGCAAGTAAAGTAAATCTAAATCTATCTTAAAGTAAGGGGCAAGTATTTAAAATCGTGACTAAAATTAAAGGGCACTACATGTAAATAACGCAAACTTAAAACTAACTAAGGCAAACTTAAAACGCAACTAAAACTAAATCTTAAACTAAGGCAAGGCTAAAATAAATCTAAGGCAAATAAACTTAAAGTGCGTCTAAGAAAAAAAAGCGGGAAAAATAAAGCTTGAAATTAAAAAGCAGAAACTTAAAAACTGAAATGAAAGAAGCTGAAAAATCACCCCTATGCGGAATAAACCCTTATCCGGAATAAAGCCCCTATTCGGAATACTGTCACTATGCGGAATAGAGCCCCTATGCGGAATATCCCTTATGCGGAATACTTACTCTGTTCGGAATAAACCCCTATTCGGAACATTACCCCTACTCGGAATAACTTCTTATGCGGAATAATTACCCTTATGCGGAATAGTCCTCTATCCGGAATAAGATGCCTTATTCGGAATATTTGCTCTATGCTGAATATTTCCTATGCGGAATACTCAGGTCATGCGGAATGTACCCCAATGCGGAATACTCAATATTCCGAATAGAGCACCTATAAAATCCTTCGTTCGGAATATTGTTGGGCTTGTTTTCCTGGGAAAGATCAGAAACAGAAGAACCGAAGAACAAGGAACAAAATATGCACGAATTTAATTAAAACAAAGCTAAATCAACCACAAGATTAAATCAAACAAACAAATAAACATCTATTAATCATAAGCAATCAATTCAAAACAACAAAACTCACGAAACTAATCAAGATAATCAAAACCCACTTTGATCAAAATAAGAACATGAACATAAACATGAACATAAATAAATCAACATAAAGATTAAAGAAAGGTAGGATGAGAAAGAACAATAAAGATAAAGATTAACAAGAATTAAAAAGAAAAACTTACTTGAAATTAAATGGTAATTAAGGTGCAAGACAAGTATTTAAATTTGAAAAGTATTTAAATGACAAGGTAATTAAAAGTGGAAGAACTAATTGTCACTATTAGCCAACAAAAATGAAAAGAATAATCCTAATAACTATATATAGGGGAGGATTAAGGGGTGCTTAGGAAGCTTCCTCCCCTCTCTCCTTTCTCCTTAATTGCATGCTTAGTCCTTCTCTTCTTAATCTCTTGTTAATTGCACCATTAGTCCTTAAGCCTTTAATCTTCATTAAATCTTGGACTTTAATGACTTTTGGCTCGGGATTTCTTTGAACTCGTCTTGTAATTCTTCAATAAATTAGACTTGAGTTCTTCGGCTTTAAGTAAACTTCCGTCTTTTGACTTTTTCTTCGATAAATCTTCAGAATTGGTCTTGGACTTCCGTTCTTTTTGCACTCTTGACTTCTTGACTTCGTCTTTCATCTTTCTCTTCAATAAAAGCCCGTGAATGCCGTGTTTTCTCCACTTTTCACAATTTCGTCCTAAATCACAACAAAAACACAAACCACGCATAATTCTGACATAAAAGGCATAAAATACACGTTTTGGCTCGGTTATTATTGTAATTAAGTGGTAAGAAAGATGGGTGTTTACACACCTATCATATATAAGTGCCCTTTTTCTTATTAGAGATTCATGTCCATCGTTCATAAAAGATTTATTAAAAAGTAACTTCGGAAAAGTAACTTCGGAGCTTTGAATAGGTGCCCTTTTTCTTATTAAAGATTCATGTCCATCGTTTTCCCATAGTAATCCTTCATTTTGGCTTTTAAACAGCTCAAATAAGCTAATTTGAGCTTTTTCTATTTTTAAGGGATGTTTGTCAACACGTTTAACAGCGACATATGGGCTGTTAAACGCGTTGCCAAACACCCTCTTTGATATTTTCGAAATTTTTAATAAACTTCGCAAAGTTCTCAATTTTTTCAAAATATGGGTATTTTTTCTTTTTGAAATTTAAAGAAAAAATCGGGTATTTTATAAAGTTTGGGTTTAAAAATAGGTAATTTAGTGATTTTTCATATATTAACATTTTACTGTTTGATCCACTTATTATACTGTAGAAAACATTTCAAGAATGATCCCTATCGTTTACCCTGAAAATCAAGTCTCGTCCCTATTTCAAAATAAGTGCACCAGTCGTCCCTATCGTTTACATTTACGATCAAAAATCATCCCTATCTTGGATGGACGTTAGTTTTGCCAGTTAAGTGCTATGAGGGTCGGGGTAGTTTGGTCTTTTACTTATTCTCCCATAATTATATCCTCTTAAGCCTTATCCCTTACCCACCACCACCATCTTCATCTTAAACAAACACCCACCCCATCTTCATCTTAAACAAAATTCACATCCAACCAAAACACATCACCATCTTCATCTCCCATCGCCATCCACCTATTCACAAACAAAAACATATAACAAAACAATCTCGTTTCATCACTCATCTCGCATTCTTTCTACCCTCACACACCGTATCATTCACAATCAACAAATCCATCCTCACCAAATCTCCTTAAAAAAAATCTTCACTCACATGGAAATTAATCCAGACCCATATCCTACAAACCCTGAACCATCACGTCCAAATTCAAGATCGAAACATTTTAAATCAGACCCGGACACTTTACCGAAAAAGAAACCCAAATCAATATGAAGAGATGTAGCCGCCGTGTGGAAGAGATGCAGTCGGCCGCTTGGGATGAAAAAGAGATCCACCATTTTTACATGTTCTTTGAGCTAAGAAACATCCTTGGAAAGTATCTTCATAGCAGCAGTTTGTCAGCTCTTGATAAGGGTTTGTTGTTTGGAGGAAGGGAGTTTCTTTTTAAGCTTTGTCGTTGTAGTTGTAGTTAGAGTAGGTGGTGGTGTTGTTATAGAAGGGATTGCCGTTGATGGGAGAGGTATTGTTGGTGCTTGAGTAACCGGCACATCACCACATCCACCATTGACTGAATCTCAGCCTCGTTAGGATTCTTCGTTACATCTTCAAGTGTAGGGTTTACCAGTTGAAAGATGTTTAACATATATTGAAGTAATGCTTTTGTACCAAGAATCAGTCTATTTCAATACTTTTTGGGTGAACGAATCTAAAGTAAACAAGGCACAGTAATGACATTGAGGTTGGAAATGCAATGTTACCTATCTGTTTTCTAATCCTCTGCTGTATTTTTATACTGAGGTTTATTGTTTGAGCTCAAAAGAAAGGTAAATATTAACTGGTAACGCATTATGAGCATAGTTTTGTTATACCAATATGGCAAAAGCCAGAAATCGTTACCCTCTGCTCCAATAGAAACTTAGCTGACGGGGGGTTTTTCCTCAATAACAGGATTTGAAACATGGGGGTTTTTCCTAGATCTGACGAGGATTTGATTGATGGGGGATTAGGAATAGATAAATTAGAGGAACGAATTAGATTTAAAAACGAGGGGAAATTGTTGATTAGAAAAAATGGTCGGTTGTGATTTATAGATTCGACGAGGATTTGATTGATGGGGGATTTATGAGGTGATGGTGAGAATTAAAGGATATTGTATTTAGGAAGGTGATATGATTGGTGAGGGGTTAAGGTGATGACGGTGAAAGTTAAGGGACGGTGGTTTTAGGAAGGGTGGTCATGACGGTGAGAGGGTATCTTCATTTCCTACTATGAAAAGAAAATAAAAATAATACCCCCAAGAGATAATGAGATGAAGAGACCAAAATACCCCTCCACTCCCAAGAGATAACGAGCAAAACTGACTCCCATCCAAAATAGGGACGATTTTTTATCCAAGTTGTAAACGATAGGGACGACTGTTGCACTTATTTTGAAATAGGGACGAGACTTGAATTTCAGTGTAAACGATAGGGACCATTCTTGAAATTTTTTCTATACTGTATATGTTTCATATTTTTGCCCTCCGACAAATGTGTTCAACCCTTAATTATAGTTCTAAACATTTTTTTTCTTTTGAGTTATTATTCTGCAATCTTCTTTTTACTTGTAAACAAGGGGATTAATCTTAGCCATTTATTAACTAAAATTAGATCCTATAAAAAACACAGAGGGACTATTTTTGCTAAAATATAAAAAAATGCAAAAAAATCGACGAATAGACTAAAATTATAATTTTTCCGAACTGATTTCTATCAACGGTGATATTTCACTAGTGAAAAAAATAATTGAGATATCATCAGTGATAAAATTATTTTATCACCGGTGATATTTCATTGTTTTTTTTTCACTAATAAAAATCAGTTTGGAAAATTTATAACTTTAGTTCCTCCGTCTGATTTTTAAATTTTTTGTACATTTTGGCAAAAATGACCATTCCCGTTTTTTTTAAATGTTAAGTTAATCTCTATCTTTTGATCAAACCAAAATGAATGGTGGGAATTTGTTTCTCTACTTGTGAGAAAAAACAAAATTACATTTAAACTTTGAAGGTTGACTACCATATTTATCTTGGATATAAAGGGATTCATCCCCCACCATCCATGAATAAGATCAAAAGTGTTTAAATTGTTTCACTTATTTTTATAATTTAAGTATCTCTTAAACTGTTAAGCGTTAAATGAAAAAAAAATTATACCATCGCGACGAGCATTTATTAAGCTTTTTACAGATATGCATAATGATATACTTTTGAAAAAAAAATCGTCTTGTTTTCGTCTTTTAAAATTTGCATAAAATATCATATATTATAATAGTGTTTCATCATATATGATATTAGTGTTAGGTTACAGATTATTATTGAATCATATATGATATTGGTTTATATCATATATGATAAGTTATATAATATACTAGTGTTACTATCATATATGATATTTAGTAGCATATATGATAATTTTCGACAACGAAAAAAAACGTGAGAAAAACAAAAAAAATTGTCGAAAGTGTATCATATAGCATATCTGCAGAAAGATAATTAAATGGCCGTCGTAATGTTATATTTTTTCGCATAAAGATTAACGGTTTAAGAGATATTAATGTTTGAAAAAAATGGGAAATAGGTTTTTGGTTTAATCTTATCTATTTGATTAGGATGAAAATTGATGGTGAAAAATAGTCCCTTGTTATTCAAATAAACTTCTGATATTCAAATGAACTTAAAATTTAAAATTTTATCTATTCTTTTTTAAACCGTGACATCATATCTCTATGAGTGCTGGGAGCGGTTGACGCCAGAATCTGGTGCCAAAGCCGCCACGTAGGATTTTGTGGCTTTGGCACCAGAACTTGTTTGGCACCACATTTCACGGGTAACAGTTGGCACCAGAAAAACTGGTGCCAACGAAATTAATTAATTTTTAAAAAAAAACAAAAAATAACTTAAATAAAAGCTTCATTAAATTTAAAAAAACATTACAATAAAAAAACGTTACAATTTAATGATTACGGCTCAAATGCTCCACAACATCGGCTCAATGCTCGTTGTGCACTCTTCGGTCTCGAATTTCTTTTGTTTTCCTCTCATGTATTTCACATCTTTCGACCCAACTTCGAACAATATTCGGTTGGGGATCAGCATAAATATCTCTAGGATTCAATGCGAATCCTTCGTCTTCTAATATCATGTTATGTAACATGATACAACAATACGTGATTCGTTTCCGAAATATTTTTGTATTCGTCGACGGTGTTTTGGTAAGAATTCATTTAGACCGATTTAGCTTTGTCTTACCGAGATTGAATCAAGTATAATACATAGAGAAACTTTGTGTAATTAACAATCTAAGTGTTATGCGGAATTAACACTTAGAAAAAAGAACAAAGAAAACAAAGTATGTATAACAAACTTTCACTTCGATTGATAATAATAATTGCGTACAATGAAAAGTGTGAAAACGTATATCAAACCCTAAGACCTCCTTTTATAACACAAGGAGTCTTGAACAATAATCTACCTATAAACTATTTTAGGAAAATATAAATATAGAGAATACAATGTAGAACATATCTTTTCTAAATATACAAAACATGTTGACTAAGTAGTCTGATGTAGCTGGGATTTCCTTTGTCAACGCCTTGATATTTCTTGTCAGTGTCCAATCTGTCAGCGCCTCAATTACTCTTGTCAGCGTCCAAAATCCCTTTGTCAGCGGTATAGTGACTTAGCTAATTTTATTCCCAACAATCCTCCCCTAAACTTGATACTTATACTAATATTCAAGTTTCTGAAAAAAAATACAAAGAGGATTCTTACAAATAAAACACATCCCTGAATTCGAGTACGAATAAATCTCAAAGAGTCAACACTCAAATCACTTGTGTAGTCAACCTTCAACTTGGTCTTAATCATCTTCTGCAATCTATCTTATAACAACAAACTTCTTCAATTACATGTAGAGTCTTTGGAGCTTTCTTTATAACTTTTGTTACTCAAATTCAATTGTTCCTCCTTTTTTTAATACTCCTTTCCAAGATCAATATCAAAGGATGGAACCATGAATGTCCTCCTTGGCTTCACAGCAGCTTCTAAACAGCAAGTCTCTCCCTCAAATAAGTGAGTTCAAGACCTTATTCGTGACAGTTGGTACAAGTATTATATGTTACTTTTGCAAGCAAATACAAAAAGTCGTCAATTTCATGATTTTCAAAAAGTTTCATACTTCCCTCATCCACATTCGGGAAATGAATCCTCAATGTTGATTCATAGGACACGGGGATGGACTTACTGATGATAAGACTGACTTGACCTGCATCAAAGCTAGTGTCAATAGTCCCAGCCATCTCCATAACACAATCCACCCTTGTGAAAGTGATCTCTGTTGCTACTAGATGCAAATCGCCATGGAAAAACATCTCAATGATCTTTAGGCTTCCAGATATCCCTAAATTTGAAAAGTGAAAGGTTGATGATTTTTTTGGGTCTATAAAGAAGATTATAAATGACATCAGTTGGGATGTCATAGCATAAAATGGACTTGAGAATGTAGAAAACCTTAGTTAAAACAAAAACAAAGGTAATAATCCTAAGGAATTTAACTAAACTCTAATAAGCAAGAGTGACAAACACTGTTCATGCATACACACATGCAAAAGTATGATAGATACACATGAACTCTAGAGTCCTTTGTTCACAAACGCCCCAAAGAGAAAGTTAATTCATATAAGACCTTTCCAACTCCCGAGGTACCCCAAGAATATACCCAAAGTCTCCCAACCGACCAAACCCAAATCTAGGTCAAATGTCTTGGCAGCATGCATACAAAATAAATTACGTGCATGCTACAGTGCCTCGAGAGATGGAAATTCACTAAATTTATAAAAACATGAGATCATAATTTCTAACTCCCACTCACCAGTGGACACAATCTAGAATTGTGATAAGAGTGCTCTAAGAGTACCCAAAAACCTACAGGTTTACCTCCACTTAACAGAAGCATACAAATCATTATATGTGAAGAAGCAAAATTTTATTTCAAGATAGGAATGTTAACATTCCAACCATCATAAATAAAAGTTTGCAATTTTGTATCCATCCTAATGTAGCTCTACATTCCTGCATAGTTAGACAAAAACCACAAAAACACACCAACATAGGCTACCTTTTCCACGATAATGGGTAAAGATAACATGTCATTGGATAGAAATAATAACAGTGGAAAGACCAACAATGCATGTTCCTTGAGCATCCACTATCCCAATATCCTTGATCATTAACCTGCTTTTAGATAGTCTGCTAAAAAAGAAAATAAATTAGTTTTCTTTGGAGATCCAAGCCTTGTCAGACTTGGATCTATCTAGTTGTTCAACTAGAGTGGTCTTAATCTTCACCACAAATTCATGTTCATCCCTTTGTGACCTAAACACCCAATTAGTTCCAATGGGTCTAGTAATGACCTTCTCAAGATATTTAAATCTATTGCAAGTCATTGAAATACCATTAAAATTAGAGTTTTGCTCTTGTTTAGGTTTCCAAGTTAAGTAGGATGATGGCCTAGACCCTTGATCTTTATTAACCAAGTATCTATTCTTGTATGGTCTAAAATAAGGTCTGACAACGGCTAATTTTGGCTTAGACATACCAAATCTAGGGTTGTCAGCGGATAGATTGTTCCTGTCAGTGGCAAAATTAGGGTTTACTACAGGAACCCAGTGTATGTTAGACCAAGTGTTGGTCTTTTGAAAGGGTCTTTGACCATTAGCATTAGCTGCTTTTGAGAAATAAGGAGCAGGTCTAGCAGCTTGTGGCCTTGTGTGGACAAAAGGTTTGTGATTGATAGTGGGTGGCCTATTTTCAGCGGCTTGTTTATATCCGCTGACACAGTTATAGGCCAAATGAGAAAAGCTCCCACATGTATAACAAGCCTTTTTAGACTCAAACCTAAGTCTAAACTGATTATATCCCAACCCATTCACACTCCCTTTGCTTTCTCTAGGTGAACTAGGTTTTCTATACATTTTTGCATATTTAACACTAGTTTTTCTTTTAGTAGCAGAACGAAGATCAACAATTTTGCCATTTATAGGATTAGTCACTTTAATAGGCTTGGTATCACTAGACTCTTCACTTAATAGACCTCCTTTAACAAAGAGGAAAGGATTAGCAGCCTTCCACTGTTCCAAATCTGTCTTCTTCCTCTCATATTCCTCAATGGGGCTAACCACACGTGGTAGAGGGATAAAGATATTTTCTTGGAATTCTGGAGTACCAGTCCATGACAAGTCTTTTCCCCTAGACACCCCATAAAAATCACCAGGAGGAGGTGGAACAGCAGCATACTCCATAGTATTCATGTCAATCCCTGACATGTCGTTAAGGTTTCTTTGCTCACTAACACACTTTTCTAGGGTTTGACTAGCCTTCTCGAACTTTTCAATTCTAAAACCCATATCCTCTTTAGACTTAACGACCTCGACTACTTTAGCTTTTAATTCAGCATTAGACTTAAGTAAACTAGCATTACACTCATTAGTAAGTCTTAAACCTCTTTCTAGAATTTTAATTTTATCTTTAAGATCAAATTCCATTTTTATATATTCTTGCACCATCCCATCTGATTGTGCAAGCCCCCTTTTGTAGTTGGCTAGCCTGACTTCTACGTCAAAAACATCTGATTTTAATTTTAAAACTTCTTTGTTAAGTTTTTCAGTATTCATCCTACAAGAAGAGTCATCACATACCTCGTTATCAGAAATTAAAGAATACTTGGAACTTGTGGAATTTAAAGTAGACCTGGCCTTAACTGAAAACATCATTGGATTCTTCTTCAACTTCTTCCTTAGCCTGGTTCACCTCACGATTATTGGATTTCATTTTTCAAATCAAAGTTTCTCAACCTGACTCTAATACCACTTGTTGATCCCAAACTTAGATCGATTTAGCTTTGTATTACCAAGATTGAATCAAGTATAATACGTAGAGAAACTTTATGTAATCAACAATCTAAGTGTTATGCGGAATTAACACTTAGAATAAAGAACAAAGCAAAACAAAGTATGTATACGAAACTTTCACTTCGATTGATAATACTAATTGCTTACAATGAAAAGTGTGAAAACGTATCAATATCAAACCCTAATACCTCCTTTTATAACACAAGGAGTCTTGAACAATAATTTACCTATCAACTATTTTAGGAAAAGATAAATATAGAGAATACAATGTAGAACATGTTTCTAAATATACAAAACGTGTAGACTAAGTAGTCTGATGTAGTTGGGATTTCCTTTGTCAGCGCCTTGATATTTCTTGTCACTCTAATCTTTCAGCGCCTCAATTACTCTTGTTAGTGTCCAAAATCCCTTTGTCAGCGGCATAGTGACTTAGCTAATTTTATTCCCAACATTCATGTGATGAAAAATTAAAAGTAGTAGATATATATGGCATAAAAAATGTAAAGGTTTGAGGTTTAATTTATATAGTGATTTGAGTTTTTTTTTAAAGTTGAAAAAAAATAAGCCCAACGGCTAGTTTTGATTTTTTTTATAAAAAATTGCCAAAAAAACCCCTCCAATGGTTGTGTTATTTGAATTTTCAGGAAAAAAGGATGAACAGTGTTGGCGCTTACTGGTAGGGTTGGCGCGAGATCCTTTGACGTCAGCCGAGGAATGGTACGCTAATGACAGGTTGACATTAAAAGCTACCAACCCAGCCACCAACTACCCGTTCCCCCACTCTAAGCACACATTCTATCATGTTATTCAGTACGTGTGTCCAAAATTAACTTGCTAATTAATGTTTCGGCAAGACACAAGCTAATACGAAATCGGATAAGAATGATTAAATATGACATAACGCATGTCACGTGTTTTAAAAAATGTGTCACCAAGTTTTAAAGGTGTTTTCTATCATATCGTATGAGAGCGCTAGGTGTAGTAACGCATTAACGCTCGTTGCTCGGCGTTGGACGGCGTTACTACACCTTACTTGTGAAAAGTCCAACGGCGTTTGTCTCGGTGTTGTTTAGGCTATGCGTGTTAAGAGGTGTTTTTAAAAAAAATCATTTAACCCCAGCAGTATTTATTTACCTCCCTCCATGTTTGGTATTTGCCATTTCTGCTACTATGTTTGATCTTTATGACGCGGTTGGTATTTTTTTTTCTTAATAAGTTGTAGGTTTCCATCGAAGAAGGAGAAGTGGGAGTGTCGGCTGGTAAAAAAATAAGAGGATTTATATGTACACGGTGGTTTTTTATAGGTACACATAGGTTTCTTACAAAAAGACCTTTGTGCCCTCCACATTTTGTAGTTGTCACCATTTTGAAAACCGGGTATGTGATCGACCCGGCAGCGTCACCGGGTCAACCGGTTCGACCGTCGGGTCAACCCGATTTTCTGCACATGTCCAAACACCAATTCTAACAGCAAAGAACTATGATTGATGTGAGATTGAGAACAACTTCATGGCTTCATCTTTAAGATCCGAGCTCTGAAAATTAAAAAATATAAACATAAAGTAAATACTAAGTACCATAATATATGTAGTGTATGTATGCATAAATCCTCATATCAATTAAAACACCACTTATATTATGGAAAATAAAGAGTACAAAATTACCTCCATCGTTTATGTTGGGGTTTCTATCTGTACGATTTACTTGGATTCGTTCACTCTAATTTAGTGATTTATAAGGTTGATTTACTAGATCTAGGGGTAGGTTATCTTAAGCTATGTAGATGGTGGCTCGAAAGGCTGGAAATGGGAAAACAAAAGGTGGGGCAAGAAAGAAATAGTAAAATAATATATCATGCCTTTATTTTCTCAACATTTATAGATAGGAAACGAGACCCAGCGGGTATTTTCCACCCGGGTTGAACCGTGTTTCGTAAAAACCGGTGGTTCGAGCCGGGTTTCGACTATTTTAAAAACCGGTTCATTTTGACCCGTTTTTTAAGCCGGATCCGGTTCAACCGATTGAACCGGCCGGGTTGAACCGGGTTCCAAAACATTGGTTGTCACCTCCATAAAGTGATCAAAACCCAAATACATATTTGAACAATTCCTTATTCCCAGTGAAAACACTTCGAACGTTGGTTCTGGAAAGTTAACGCCATTTCCGAAAAATAATACTCTAATAAGTTAACGCCATTTTCCACATTTTGAATGTTGGTTATGGAAATCCACAAAATAGAAAATGAGTCGTATAAGTAACACTGGTAGTTTATATTTTTTCCCATATGACCATTGACCACGAAATGACAGAAAAAGCTCCAATATAGACAGAAAGTTTTAAATACTATCAAGTCTATTCGGTAACAATTAGCACTAATCGTATCGGATATCTTTTCGACCATGAAGACACTCTGCTTTATTTCATGCATGTGAAACAGAATGTAATATTTCTAGACCCATTAGTTATTCGATGGATTTTTCTTTTGATAAATCTATATAACAAGTTTCAGATGTTCTTTTTCAAATTTTAAAGTGGTGAGAAATGGAATTGGAATAAGGGTAACGGTTTCTAAGCAATAATATTGTATAAATAAAGTTTGGGGTAAATTAGTATATTCGTATGAGATTGTATGAAGTAAAAACACCCGTGTACATATCACTACTTAAAAAATAACTGTAGTATGTGTATAGTATATATTTTTAAGCCCATATTTAGCTCAATATATTAGCCTGATATTTTATAAATACAAAGCTTATATAAACCCACATTTTGATAGTTTTTTTGTTATAATGTTTTTATTTATTTTTCAATGTTTTTATATTTTGTAATTTAATTTTTTGTTTTGTAATATGTTTTATTTTTAATATAATTTGTATTTTTAATTTATAAATGAAATAGTTTGTATGTTTAATACATGAAATAATTGTTAAGGGGGTTTATGACTAGAAGGTTGGTTATATATGTGTCTTATACAGATTTAGCGTTGATATGGCCATTCTTTCTTTCTGGCCCAAATTAAATATAGCCAATGAAGTAGATGGAGAGTCGCATCATCATCTAGTTTTGGTGGCTAATATTAGATGAGTAGATTTTGATGGTGGAGTGACGTGTTGAACCAATCTTTCTTGTCTTAATTCTTAAAACTAGATGATTGTTATGTCGAAGGTAGTCGTGACAGCATAAGCGATCGTCACACAAGCGTAGAATTTAGTTATTTTTTTCAGATAAAACATTCGTAATAATGACTGCACAAACAACTAAACATTTTTTTAATTCAAATTTTAGTACTACTAACAAAAAAATATTACAATAACATTAAAATATATTAAAAACATTTATTATAATCATAAATTATATTAAAAAATATTATAATAAAACTTAAAAGTAAATTAAAAACGTTACAATAAAGTAGTGTGCATTTGTTCAATGCCAAATTTGTTTGAAGATTAAACTCTTGACTTCCGTTCACCATCTGTATCATAAAAAAACAAATTATCGAAATTCATTTGTTTGGGTTGAGAGTTGAAATGTGTGTCGGAATTCATTTGTTTGGGTTGAGAATTGAAGTGTGTGTGAAAAAGTACGTTTTTTGATAGAAAATTATAAATAAGATAGTTAAATGAGATATTATTTATATAGTGATGATTTAAATTAAAATTATTTTATCAAAAGTGTGCATAAAAACACACTTAAATCTCCTCATTTCTAAGTCGAGCATTAAACACACACTTATTTCTCCTCACTTCTTAGGTTTGAGCATTAAACCGAAAGAAATGAAAAATTAATTATAGCCGCGTCCATTTTTGACTTTGTAATGGGGAGAACGCATCTCCCTCAAGTGACCGAAGGAAGACCGATCATAATATTGACCTAACATTACGTTGTGACTTAATAAGAAGCTTATGACTTATTCGATTTCGTCTTATGTATTGTGACATTAACTTTTTGTGATTTATTTTAAAAAATTGTGTCCCTTATATAATCTTATCATGTTCTAACAAACTTGAATAAACTGAAATGTTTCAAAATAAGCCAAAAAAAATGATGTTATAAAACATGATCTGAAATCAAATAACTCGTAAGTTCGTTATATAAACCTAAACAAACACCAACGAGAGTGTTTGTTTAAGTTTATTTATTGGATAAAAACTATACAATATCATCGAACTTATTAAAATGTGTCGAATTTAAACACTTACTAATTAATCTCGTAACTTTATCATTCTACTTTCAAATTTATTTCGGCTAAACCAATATAAGGCTGAATGACTATAATACCTTTGTCTTCTTCAACATAATTACATATGTTGCCACAAATCTGCTTCTCACTCCTCCATTCTAGTTTCTCTCTTTTTTAAAACCATTGTTTCATTAAAAGAAGACCATAAAGATATACCCGAATCCATTATTACAGAGGTTCAAGAACATCAAACACATTCCGTTGCCAAGTCTGATCAAGTGAAATTTGATTCTTCAACTGATGGCTCGTCTAAATAAGACACTAGATTTTTTTTTTTTGTAAGGGAGACACTAGATTGGTAAAGGACATAATAACAAAGTAATATTTTTTTAAACAACAACTTTATTATAAAAAATTAGCAAGGTGCTGGAACAATTAGAAAAAAAATCAAATAAGGATGTTGTAACCAACTATCCCAGTTAATCAAACGACTACATCTAGAATTAACCCATAAAATGATCTAGAAACAATATCATCAAACAACACATCATTCTGAGGAACACGACCCGAAAACAACAACTAATTACGAACCAACCAAATACTCCACCAAGCCATGAATATAACAATGATATTTAGCTACAACAATAGCTACCTGAAGGTGAAAAACATATTCTCTAAGTAAATCGTCATCGGAAGGTTGAAATTGGGTAAGTAGGTGTTCGATTCGACTTGGTATAAATAATTTTAAAAAGTTAGATGAATGAGTGTAGATTGACTGATGTATAAAAAAGTGAAGATGGGGGAAATGAGATGAATGTACCTACCTTTGAATAGTGTCTAGATCCATTGCTAATGTTGTTTGATTTACTACTTCCATTATCATGTTGCTAGTTGTTTGCTGATTTTGGGACTGATTTTGGTTTTTGATTTTGGCGCTTCTTTATTCAGTGGTTTGGTTTGATAATGGAAGAAGGGGTCTAGTGTAAAAGTGAAGGGTGTGTTTCGTATACGACTATGGAACACAAGGAAATAAAAATGATAATGATGAACGTAAATTGTCGCTTCGCTGCCACAAGATGAGCAGTCCAAAAATCAGAATCCATCAGACAAACAAAGAAAGGGTTGAATTTAGGAATTTATTTTTTTATAAGAGGGTTTTTCAATCGATGTGAATGGGAAAAAGATAAAAGGTATATTAGTAATTTCAAATGTTAATATAATCATTTCAGGCTTATATTGGTATAGTCGGGATAAATTTGAAAGTACGATGGTAAAGTCACGAGATTAATTAGTAAGTGTTTAAAGTCGGCACATTTTAATAAGTATGATGGTATTGTATAGCTTTTACCCTTATTAATTTGATTTCATCTTATATATCATAAGCCTTAGTTTTCTAGTATATTGTGAGATTAACATTCACCACTGTCGAGTTAAAAGATTACTGGGCATATGTATAGGTTTTTGTGAGCAATGTCAATTAAAGAACTGGCAAGGCATCACAGTAAATATCATGTTATCAGTCTACTGATTCTAGGCTGGGCACTATGGTATCAATCGACTGAGTAGTCAGCCATGGCCATCAACCTTCTCCTTGTAGTTGTGACCATGGTTTTTGGTCGCTAGAGCACTCAAATGGTCGTGAACTCGACCATGTTCATGCATGTGTTTTTGTGTGTTTTAATTAAATAAACGTACTTTTGTTGGGTATGATTTTTGTATTGTATGTGGCTTTGGTAAAAAGTCATATATGAGCCGTTGGTGAGAGAAAATTGACGTGACATAAAAAAAAGGTCGACCCACCCTACCATAGAAACTTTATCTCCATTTTAATTACTTTCAGTTATTCACTTGTTTTGTTTATTTATATTATCACATCTTCTTGATCATTTGGATCCAAAACAAAACTATATTGTTGACTATTTTATGTTTCAATTATTGCTACTTTACAAAACAGTTTCATCCTTTATACAATTAATTTGGTCTTATCGAAGTCTATAATGTACAAGAACTGGTACACTACCGAAAAGTGTTAGTATTTCTTCTTAGATTAAGGGTTATAAATTGTAAAGTGAAAATACGAACATTAGTTACATGTGTACTTTAGGTAGACCAGAGGTAGTAGTAATAGCGCCCATAGTTTTATTATTGCTAGTGCAAATATTTCGATATTTAAACTATACATCCTTGTTTGTTTTGTTGATGACAAACATGTAACTTGTAATACATAACGTAAAATGTACAAGTTACTCGTAATCATATTTCATGTATACTTACACGTTTCCATCTTTGTAAAAATAAATATAAATAGTTTTTACAACATTAAGTAACATACCTTGCAAAAGCTAGACAAATCCTTTAAGAAAATCTGACAACTGATATGGTTTAAGAGTTGACTTAACCAAAGATTTACAAAATCACGCTGTTGATTTTCTGACAGACAGACGGACCCCGACAGAACCTTTGAGAAAGGGTCCGGCGGGGTCTTTGGGTACCTGAGCTTTCGCTATAAATAGAGACCTCAAGCTCACTCATTTCTCACACCTTTCCAACATACTCTTCTCTCTAAATCTGATCATCTATCAAATATTTCTACTCTCTAACATGTAGATCTTGGATCTATAATTGTTTTTCTTCTTGTTTAGTGTTTCTCTTTGTAGTTATGGAGATCACTCAAGGTGTAAACAAGATCAATAAGTTCAAGCACAAGACATACATCAATTCATTGTGTCACCTCTATCTACTAGTTTCTTTGTACTTTTCATCTCATGGTATTATGTCCAAGATCTATGATCTTAACATCTCGTGTTCTTCTCAACCGAGATCCATGACTTATCATCATTGATCTATACATCTTAGGAGCGGAAAAGCCAAAGGCTAAGTACGTGTTGACTTTGTGTATATATCTATATTTTTCCTTCATGAGATCTATGATCTTGATGCTTCATGACTCGTGTTGATAAGAATTACGAATATCTCAAGACATGTTCTTCAAGATGTAATCCATGGTCTAGGCAAGATCATATCATAGAGTCATCTCTATCTATCACAAACTATTAAAAACCAATGTGTGTTGTCGGTTCTTGTGTGAATCCGGTACTTGGGTTAGTACCTAAAAATGTTGTAAGGTTAGAAGTCGTGTTGGTTGTACTTGCGTGTAAGAACCCAGGGGTTGGTCCTATCCATTGTGCAAGGACCCGTGTGTAGTGTTAGTGGTGTATAAGGGACTTGTTGTACCCATGTGAAAGAACACGACATTCTAGCTTAGGTGTCGGTAAAGATTGTAAGCCAATGTGTGAAGGTTTCTCCACCGGTGTAAAGGAGATTCTTTTACTAGTGAAGTCGAACTCTCGAGTAGGTGACTCGGGGAGTGGATGTAGAGCAAGGAAGGTGTCCTTGTAGTCGAACCACTATAAATCTTTGTGTCGGTTTGCATTTACTTTACTTTATTGCTTTATCCTTATACTTGTATTGCTTGTGTGTGTTGTGATCCCTCAATGTGCTACTTAGTTCGTATAGTATTTGACTATAAACAAACGCGTCTCATACTATGTCCCCATCAATGGACATTTGATACAAAAAATTTTAAAAGATTAAAAGAAAACTATTCAACCCCTTCTAGTTTTCCACAATTGGTATCAGAGCGGGTAGTTCTAATTTCTTAAAAACAAATGGTTTTAATATAGCGCACGGTCCATCTATCAAATTACTTTGAAGCTAGATATAATATGAGAAGCGTTTCTTTGTTTAAATTGCTTGCAAATTTTATTGTTTAGTATACTTTGATATATTAGCTTAAAGATTTCCATGAAACATAAAATAAGATGTTCTAAAAAGGATTAGTGAGTGTTTTCGTGTGTCCATAAAAAAAACTTACAAAGTACGGTTTTTAAATGAGTGTTTGGCACAACACTTAATTTTGTGGAAAAATCATTTTCGTAAGCTCATAAATAAGTCTCATACGTAGAAATGATGTTTAAAATGTGTATTATATGTTTGTTATCAAGTCTAGAAAGTCCTATGCATTTCCGCTATGTCAAAACACAAATTTTGGGGAAAAATTGCAGTCTGTCTCTCAGACCCACGGACCCCGGCGGACCCCTAGGTAAAGGGGCCGACGGGTCCCGTGACCCTCTGTGACTACATTTTTCAGCATACTTAAAAGCGCCATAACTTTTTAACCGTAAGTTCGTAGAAGTCGTGCCACCTATCGTTTCGAAGGTAATTGAGTCTAGTTTCATATAAAAACACTTCCAAGTGTTGGTTAGATTCATAAGATAGTGAAACAAGTCAAAAGGCAATAAATTGTCTAAATTATGAACTTGTTTTAAGCATCTCATCTTATTTCTCTTGAGTCAGACATATCAAGTTAGTTTGTTATCGAATAAGGTTTTGTTTACATTCTAAAACAAATAATTTTGTCATACAAAAGAAACTAATCAAGTTTGGTATACATCATCATAGCTAAACACAAAACGAAGAAAAATATTTGTATGCTAAATGTTACTTGTGAAAGTTTATGCACTTATATTTAGTATTCGTGTGATAGGATCGAACTCGAGATTGCGGGATTGCACTCAATACGTAAAGAGTTAATTTATTTAATAAATATAATTATTATATTTATTAAATTAAGTCGAGCTATATAAATATATAACTATATAATTTTAACGATCGTTAAATAATTAAGAGTTAAGTATTAACGAGTGTTAAAGAATATATAGAAAGAGAATTAAAAAGAAAGAAGGACGGAAGGTTCCGGAACACCCCATGAAGGGGTGCTCGAATGTTGGTTAGGGCACAAAAGGGGAAGGGAAAAAATCTTTCCTTTTATTTGTTTGGGCTACAAGATTTATTAGGCCTATATATACAACCCCTTACCCTCATTATTTCATACAATTCTCAATCTCCCTTTCTCCCCTCTCTTGGCCGATCGCAACATAACCCACAAAGGGGTTTGGTGTGGTTTTTTCTTGGTGCTCGATTTAAGTATAAATCTAGTCCTAGCCCCTTTCTAGTGTTGTTGGTTAGATTTCTTACAAGCGTTATAGCTCGGTTTACACGTGCTAGAATCACGGTTAGCTCGTTGTATTACATGTGTACAAGATCGTAATATAGTCTTACATTAGACTATATCTTGGTGGTTTTCGTTATATACCCTAATTGGTGATTCGTTCTTCATCTTGTAGATTTGCTTTAGCGTAAAGGTATGTAACCCTAATTCGATTAATTATAATTGTGTTAATTATGATATTGTTAAATTGCTTCCGCTATATGTGTTCTTTGATCTCGTTTAGGGTTTTATATAATTGTTATGATGTTAATATACCTTTAGTGGCATCGAGAGCCGTTTTAACATGTTATAATTATCGAAAATCTAAAGTTTTTTAACTAATAATTTTTTTGAGTTAAAACTACATGTTTTTTAGGTTTTTTTTAATTAGGGTTTTGTTTTTAAAAATTAGGGTTTTGGCCGAATTTTTATTTAAAAAAAATATTTTGAAACCCTAAATTACATGTGGGATAATTTTAGATTAAGTTGCATGATTAATTGTTATGTCATGTATGGTTACGATCCGTAGAGATTTAATTGTTAAGATTTGTGGGAGAATCCATGATAACGTGCATGTTTTCATGGATCGTAAAATTATATGTTTATATGATTTTACGTGCTACGTGATTATTTGATTCAATAAATCTTGAATTAGGGAAGACTTATATGAATATAAAAACCTAGATTTGACGATTATTGAATAAATCGTATGCATGTGGCTATTTGATTTATTTATTGCACATATAAATTGTTATTATGTGTTTATGATTTAGTTTTTTTACTTGTTTATGTATAATTGTTCTAATTGTTGTAAACGAGGGTTTTTTTTTAAGAAATCATATGGACTAAATTATATTAAAATAAAGTTTTGTTAGAGATCTAAATTACATAGGATTACGTTGATTGGTAAATTGCAATAATAATCTAACGGCCTACTCCTTTTGACAAACTACAAAGTGGGTATAACGCACCGCTGGTCATGTGCCCGGTTAAGGAAGGAGGTGTTATGCCATTAGTCGCTGACCAAATTCCCGGCTCGCCTGTGCGTCAATTTTAAATTACCTACAATTATTAATTGAATTATACCTTAAGGTTTATTTACTGCAAATTCACATCCGAAACACAATGAATAAGGGTATTGCTTTGTGCTTTAGCCGAGTTCTAGAAAAAGTACGTTGTGAATAGTTGTGGGTAAATTCTTTAATCGGCTTAACCAATACCTCAACATAATTATATGTAGAAGTTTAGTCTCGTGAAAAAAGTTTACTAAATGTTTTATTAAACTTATGCTATGGAGTTGTATGCATGCTTCTCCATGCATTGATTTTGACATCAAAATTTATACCCTTAAAATTTTAAGTCAAATGCTCCTAATTTACGAACACTTGAAATTACTACGTCATCAAATGAGATTTTTGGTTGATGTTGTAATGGAGAGGAAACTTTCATAGAATGAGAATTTGTATGATGGTTTTACGTTATTCAGATTAGGCGACTTAATTAAGTTACTCAGTGAGATCTGGAAACTTAAGACATTCAGAAGGGATGAAACATGTTTACAATGCAAAACGTTTTTTGGCAATGTAAATCTCTTAAATATCTAGAAATTGAATATTGTTTGTCAATTGAATTGTTTGACAAGTCGCTACATTGAGTACATTCATTACTAGCAGATCAACTGATGTAATGGATCTATGTCAATATAGTTCTAGGATTTAAGGAAAATACTATGGTTTATATACCAGGGTAATTTTATTTTCTTGAAAGTATTTTGTTATCGAAAATACTAATCTTTGAACTTATTTTTGTAGAAATGGCTCAACCCGACAATAACACTATAAGTTCTGCGTTCAAAGCATTTGTTGATCGTCCTAAACTTACTGGCCCAAACTTCATTGATTGGTACCGCTTACTAAGAATTGTCTTAAGATTAGCCGGTACTATTGATATCTTGACTACTCCTATTCGGAGGATCTTGCTGAAGGAGCATCTGATGCTCAAAGGCTTGAACACGCTGCTAATGTTAAGAAGCACTCTGAGGTGGCTTGCTTAATGCTAGGTAAAATGGCTCCTCCACTTCAACAGAAGTATGAGTTATTCTCACCAAAGCGAATGCTTGATGAGCTCAAGGCTATATTCGAAAAGCTGCAAGCTGTGGAGATCTACGACTTAGTAGATGCTTTGCATAGCTGCAAGCAAGCTCCTGGAAAGTCTGTTAGTGCCCATTACATGGAGATGAGGGGTTATATGGAACAGATAGTTGCACTAGGACAACCCAATGATCATAATATGGCTATCAACTTGATCAATAGGTCACTTAACAAGGAATTCAATGATTTTGTTCGAAACTATAATATGCATTGCACGCGGAAGACAGTTAATGATTTGCATGCAATACTCATTGACTACGAAAAGGGGTTAAAGGACAAGGCATCTACTTCTACGCCTCCTGTACTAACCATACAAAAGGGTAGAGTGAGTAAGCCAAAACCGCAAGCGAATAAGAAGAAAGGCAAAGGCAAGGGTGATAAGGGCAAGCAAGTTGTGACTTATTCGAAACCTAAGCAGAACTTTGTCAAGATGAATAAATCTTGGAAGGATGAGACTTGTCACCATTGCTAGGAAAGTGGTCACTGGAAGAGGAATTGCCCTCTTTACCTCGAAGAGTTGCGAGAAATAAAGAAGAAGTAGAGCGCTGCAGCTTCAGGTACTTTATTTATGATTGAATTGTTCAATTTAACATACAAATTAAATTCCTGGGTATATGATACGGGATGCGGTATTAACATTTGTAATACGCTGCAAGGATTTAATCTAGAAAGGAAGCTATCCTATGGGGAACAATTTCTGCAAGTGGGCAATGGCGCACAAGCAGTAGTTGAAGCTATAGGAACATTTAATTTAGTTTTACCTTCGGGTTTAGTACTGATTTTAAATGATTGTCATTATGCACCTACAATTGATAGGGGTGTTATTTCCTTTTCTTGTTTGTTGAATAATGGATTCGTTCACACGATTGATAACAATGAAATTTCTGTTTGGAAAGATGGTATTTTCTATTTTAATGCAGTTTTTGTTAATGGTGTGTTTGAATTAGACATGCATGATAATGGATCCAAGAATAATAATAATTATGTCTTTAGCATGAATAAGAAGAGAAAGTTTGACAATAACACTTCTTATCTTTGGCATTGTAGGCTTTCCCATATTGTGAAGACTCGTATACAAAAGCTTCATCGTGAAGGTCTTTTGGAAAATATCAATAATGAATCATCTGATAAATGTGAGTCTTGTGTCTCTGGAAAGATGACCAAGAAACCTTTTAATAGCAATATTGAAAGAGCCATTGATCTACTTGGATTAATACATACTGATGTGTGTGGACCACTTAGACATGTGTCAAGGAAAGGTGCTAGCTACTTCTTAACATTTACGGATGATTATAGCCGTTATGGTTATGTTTATTTACTTAAGCATAAACATGAGGTATTGGAAACATTCAAAGTGTTTAAAGCAGAAGTAGGACTGCAACTAAGAAAGAAGATTAAGCTTTTCGTTCTGATAGAGGTGGTGAATATTTAAGTCAAGAGTTTATAGATTATCTAAGTGAGAGTGGAATTGTTCAGCATCTTACTTCTCCCTATGCTTCGTAACAAAATGGTGTATCCGAAAGGAGAAATCGTACATTATTAGATATGATACGATCTATGTTTAATCTTACAACTTTACCTTTATCCTTTTAGGATTATGCTTTAGAGTCTGCTGTTCGCATTTAAAATATGGTTCCCATAAAGAAGGTCGATAAGTCACCATATGAACTATGGCCTGGCAAGAAGCCATATTTATCTTATTTAAAGGTCTGGGGTTGCGAGGCGTATGTGAAACGTGACTCGGGTAACAAACTCCAACAACGATCTGTGAAATGTATCTTTGTAGGATACCCTAAGGAAACTATGAGTTACTACTTTTATTATCCACCTGAGAACAAAGTGATTGTTGCTAGGTATGGAGACTTCCTTGAAAGTGATCTTGTAAATCAAGAATTCAGTGGGAGAAATTATGATCTTGAAAAGAATCATATAGATACATTACCTTCTGAAAACACTAGCGATGTAATTCCTGTAGAACCAGAAAGTCTGGCGGTTCCACCAGAATTAGTTCCTCTGCGTAGATCCGCAAGGATTAAAAACGCAAACAGCAATATATGTCTTAATATAGAGGATGATGATGAAGTAGGGGATCTTGGTGAACCTGCTAATTATAAATCCGCCATACTTGATCATGAAAAGGATAAGTGGATGGTTGCTATGGATGAGGAAATGAAATCCATGAAAGTTAATGATGTTTGGATTCTTGTAGATCCACCACAAATGCTAAAGTAGTGAGACATAAGTGGATATACAAGAAGAAAACCGACATGGACGAAAAAGTACAATCCTATAAAGCTCGTTTAGTAGCTAAAGGTTTTACTCAAACTTTTGGCGTAGGCTACGAGGAGACATTTTATCATGTAGCAGACTTAAGAGATATTAGGATTCTCATAGGCATAGCAGAATACTATGACTATGAGATATGGCAAATGGATGTTAAAACTGCCTTCTTGAACGGTCGCTTAGATGAAGACATATGCAGCAACAAGAAGGGTATGTTGATCCTGATAATCTAGGACACGTATGCAAACTTCAAAGATCAATTTATGGTTTGAAGCAAGCATCACATCAATGGAATAAACGATTTGATAAAGAAATCAAAAAGTTTGGATTTATTCAAAATCATGATGAGCCATGTGTATATCGTAAAGCTAGTGGGAGTGATGTAGTATTTCTAGTCCTATATGTTGATGACATATTAATCATTCGAAGTAACATTCCAAGACTTAAAGTTGTTAAGGATTATCTTGGTAAATGTTTTTCTATGAAAGATTTAGGAGAAGCTGCATACATTCTGGAAATTAAGATCTATCGAGATAGGAAAAAAAGGTTAATTGGTCTAAGTCAAGATCCTTATATAGATAAGATATTGAAGAAGTATAATATGCATAATTACAAGAAAGGTTTTCAACCTATGGAAGTTAAGCATAATCTGAGTCATGAGATGGATGCATCTACTCCTAAAGAGGAGGCATACATGTAGAAGGTGCCATATGCTTTGGCTATAGGATCTATTATGTATGTTGTTAGATTCACAAGGCCCGATGTGGCGTTTGCTCAGAACTTGCTCAGTAGATACCAATAGAATCCAGGGAAGCTCCACTGGACTGCTGTTAAACATATTCTAAAGTATTTGAGGAGTACGAAAGAGATGTTTTTGGTATTTGGAGGGAAACCAGACACAGAACTAAATGTGACAGGTTTCGGTGATGCGTCCTGGCAATGTGATAAAGACGATACGAAGTCTCAGACGGGTTACATTTATGTTATCAATGGAGGAGCAGTTGACTGGAAGAGCAAGAAATAGACAACGATTGCAATGCATGCTACTCAGTCTGAGTACATGGCTGCTTCAGAAGCTGCAATGGAATCTGTTTGGATTAGGAAGTTTGTTGGAGAACTTGGAGTGATGCCTTCAATTAAAGAACCTATTGATATATATATATTGCGACAATTCTGCTGTAATAATATTCGCCACTGATTCTTGAGTCATGAAAGGCGTCAGACACTTTATGCGTAGACATCACTACGTCCGAGAACAAGTTGAAGCTCGTGAAATCAAATTAATAAAAGTTCACACAGATGATAACGTAGCTGATCCTTTAACTAAGGCTTTACCTAGACCAAAGGTAGTTAAGCATGCCAAGGCGATTGGGATGCAACTAGCTAGCGAACTCATGCAATAAATATGTGATTAGTATTTGGATAAAAGATGTTATGACATTATTATTTAATAAAATAAAGATTGAGTTTCGTTTATTCTTATTATCTAATTGTGTATCCTATTTTACAAGTTTTACTTAATCCATGAATAAATTGTTATGCTAAAAGTCCGTGGTCGATTCATAATATGGGAATATTATTAAATTAAGACAAATCAAAATAGCGATAGAGTATACTTGAAAGTATATTGATCTATTTTTGATGATATTCGATGAATCGAATATTGGACTTATCCCAACTATATGATTTTACTTTGTAGATCTTTGTCATCACGTAAATCATAAAGAGTTATCCTTAGACTTGAGATACCAGTAAATCATAAAGAGTTATCCTTATGATTAAACAAGATAGGCGTCATCCGTGGGACCATGACCAAATCATGTTTCGTGCTCTCATAATCCCGAAAAGTTTGATCCGTATCAAAATTCGGTAACCCTAAAACTATCATGCTTTTGCTTTTCGTTCACTATATTACAAATCTCGTTACATTACATGTTTTTGTACAGTGAGATTTTTTAAAAATCAAAGTCACATGCATGATCTACGCACGCATATTAGCGATGACACACATATACACATATATTGCTAGTTGATTTTGTTCACATATACACATATACGCATATATTGCTAGGATCACGCCTTTAGAAAACTTATTATTCTTTTATTACTATGCATAAATTATGCATTGATTCACCGTCTTAGATTATCAATGAGAATTATTCTTGTGGTCTTATGGCCTCTCATATCACTTGAGTAAATAATTTAAAAGAAAAAAAAGTATTTATATTCCATAATATGGTACTTATTGTTTAGCATGGTATCACATATATCACTTGAATAGGTTACGTATCTGAATACTAGTTACGTTGATTTGATATGTAAAATATTCTACACGCATGTTTTGCAATAATAGCAAACCATAAGGCAAAATTGTAAACCGTATACAATATGTTACTTTTATAAAAGATACAATCCTCTAAAACTAATCACACCAACAATTGTGCATGTTTGGCGAATATTTTATTCCTTACTTGCAAAATTTATGTGATCTATATGGGACGATGATATTTAGCCCTTATTCGCATATTTATTAATTGTTTGCTATTATTTATACTCCGCACGTCCGGATAAGACTTTGTTTTTCGATGCCGCGGTTATAGGTTCATTCTTCCATAGTACTCCGCAATTAGACATATCTTTTTTGATAAGATATATTACACATATCTTTTAAAATAGTAAAAAGATATTATTTTTCTTTTAAAGTTTGGTAAGGATATATTATGATATTTTTAAATTTATAAAAAATATTACCCATATCTTTTTAAATAGGTGACAAGATATTTACCTATATATTTTATATTCAAAAATATATTATCGATATTTTTTCATATTAATAAAAGATATTACGGTTATCTTTTAAATTGGCAAGGGATATTACATATATCTTTTGTATTTGATTAAATATATTTTTCGTATATGTCGCGACCCGGCGTAGTAATATCGTGATTCGCGGTCATGGCTCGTCATCTGCACTCATCTGCACATTCATCAATTATTTTATTTTTTATTCGCGGTCATGGTATGTCCAACCGTGCTCGTCTGTGTGTTCGGCTATATTTTATTTTTTCACTACGGTCATGAGCCGTGTCTTCCGTATTAATCCGCATGTTCGGATATATTATTGATATTAATAAAAGATATTACACATATCTTTTGATTATTATTTGTCTTTTGAATTTGTTTAGGATATATTCCGGTATTACTAATTTATGGAAAAAATTATACATATCTTTTTAAATAACTAATAAGATATTGCTTATATTTTTGGAATGCTAAAAGATATGACCTATATCTTCTAAGAAATATTATGAATATTTTTTATATATTAATAAATATATTATCGATAAAGAGATATTACATATATCTTTTAATATATTTTCATACTTTATTTCCTATCCGCGGTTATGGTCCATCCTTCCGCGCTCATTCGCACATTCGAACATCTTTAGCCTATGGGCGTACATGTACTTATCGTTCCCATGCGGAATAAGAGGATTGAGTGAACCTAATAATTCAACTTGTCGTGTAAGAGGGTTGCAAACCCAACGACCACGTATCATGTATCCTTGTTAGACACCTTGCTATCAAGACGTTGTAGTAAGTTACGCAAACCACATGACTTATGATGGACTTGCAAAAGACACACTGTGCATGTCTAAAAACATTTTTGTTAATCCCACTTAATCCATAACACAATATTTAGAGAGAGAAAGAGAAGAAAAGTAGAGAGAGAAACAAGAGAGATAAAACTAGAAAGAATGGTTGATTGCTAGAGAGAGAAAGAATAAGAATCAACACCCTCTTCCACATATGGAAGAGGATATATATACCACGCCACATGGGCTTTGGTGGACTTTTTCATGGGCCGGGCTTGGCTTGTCTTGGGCTTAGAGCCCCTAACTTATATAATATTAGCTTAAAGTCCAAGCCCGGTTTTCCCGACTAACCTACTACAATACAAGACCTTTAACGACTAAGATGACCTATTACATTCTTGTTCGACTATATAAAATATAGGGCTAACAATCTCCCCCAATGTATCGGTCATCTTTAAAATGCATAAGATGATTGAGTGAATACATTCTTGTGGAGGTGATCTTCCTTCTTAGGTCTTGTTACTTGGTCTTGATCTTGTTTGTAATGGTTTTGTCATGCCTTGTGATCTTTATCTTGAGCCTTTGTCTTTTGACTTTGAGTGCTTGAGATCTTCAGTCTATCCTTGATAGTGTTCATCTTGTGCTATTATGACAAGATGATTTATTACATTCTTACATTCTTAAGTATCTTGATTATCACCATCTTGTGATCTTGTGACTTCTGAATCAACATATTCATACTTTGTTGATTTCGAAAGGCTAACAATCTCCCATACAAATATAGGTGTAGTTAGTTTTTCAAATATTCATCAGAGTTGCGGAAGACTTTAACTTTTAGTTTGAATATATGAAGACGACTTCGGTTAGTGCACAGCTACGCCACCATCTTGATATGCAGAAACATATATAGACACGGATAAAATGGCTTTGAACATTTCACCCTAATTCGGTAGCGTTTTACCTCCGGTCGGTGAAGACCGTTAGACCGTATTAGATACCGTACCTGTGATCGGGTAGATTCGATTAAGAACCTCCTTGACAGGGTTTCCCGGTTATACTAGCTAGTTCTCTTTACTCGACCATCTCAAAGCAGACTGCTAACGTAAAGAGTGAATCAAAAGGATACGGTTATCCGTTTGATTAGAGTCGTCAATTCAGAATTCCCAGAACAAGTTTGATTCTAAAAGAATCACACCATTGTTGCTTTCCAATTTGTCACAAGCTTGATTCGTAGAGAATATTGCGAGTCACCTACCGCAGTGCTGTTTGATGTTGACACTAGAAGGATTTCCATTCGTCACTGTAAAACCTAAAGAGTGTCACTCTGAATGTTCTAGCAAGATCTCATAGATTTTGCGAAGAAACCTGGAATCAAGTTTAAATCAATTAAGAATCTAAACTTAGTTGCTTTCCAGTTCTCACAAGTTTGATTCGTGTATAATCGCACAAGTTACCTACCATAAGCTTGTTTGATGTTGGATCAAGCAGGATTTCCATCTTCATTGTGAATTGTATCACTCAGATGTTCTAGTAATATCACAAGGATAATACGTAGGACTCGATTGTGTCTTAGTGAGATGATAGATGGATCTTTTTTTGGCTCTAGACTCGATAAGTGCATTTTGGTAATCGGAGGCTGGAGCAGACTGCCGCCTTTTCAATATTAACTAACTCGGAGTGAGAAAGTCAATCGGTAAGTGTTTGATAAAAATCAAAACTTTTAACACTTGAAAGTTTTACATTTCCGAAAAGCTCCCCCTAAACACATGCATTGATATACAAAATGGTTTAGCATGTGAAGGAAAGAGTTTCACTTGAGTCTTTAAGATCACATGTTGCAATATATTAAATTTTAATCACATTTTCTCCCCTATCTCTAATATAAAAACATCATATTAGAGATACCAATTGATTGAAGTATGACAAGTTTTGAAAACCGATTGGGAGAGAAACATGTGTGCACGCATGAATCATGGAACATTAAGTCGGGTTTCTCCCCCTCAACAATATATGTGTGTCTTGAGACAAAATTTGACAAAATTTTGGAAAAACGACACCACAAAATATGTTGAGGTACGGAGATGAGATGCCTTTTCCGATATAATATATTACATTTGAAAATTTCATATCATTTTCCGAATGTGTTGGATACATAAAATATGACAATTTCAGAGATGTACCCCAACAACATTAAAGGCTTGATTTTAAAACGCTCCCCCTAAAAAATTGATCAAAATAACATATGACAATTTTGAGATATAAAAACCACATATGAGGAAAGGGGTGTTGAACATACAATTTTGAAAGATTTTGAAAAACCTTTTGAGAAATTCTTGAAAAATTGTGTTCAGCGGTTTTAAAATAATCAGGATAGAAGACTTCTCTTCTATTGCTTAGGGAAAGTGCACTGAAACGTACACTTCCCTTTTGGGTCCGTTTTTCATGAGCTCAAACTTTGATTGTTTTGTGAGAAGCTCATGACCGAGAAAAATAAATTTCCTGTTGTGAAGGATTAGTTATCATCCGTGATAAACTTTCCTTAAGTTGAAGTTCGAGGTCTAAGCTGACATTTACTTAGAAATCGTTTTCATGAACTTAAAAACTTTGAATGTTTTTATGAGAAGCTCATGACCGAGAAATATGAATTTCTCGTTGAGAAGGATAAGTTATCGTCCGAGATAAACTTTCCTTAGTTGAGGTCCGAGTCCTAAGCTGTGATGCGCTTAAAAGTCATTTACACGAGCTTAAAACTTTCGAATAGTTTTACAAGAAGCTCGTGTCCGAGGAAAGTTGAATTTCTCGTTTTGAGGATAAGTCATACTCGGGATGAACTTTCCTGTCTTGTGAGCCCGGGTTACAGTCTGTAATTTGACTATAAGCCATCATAGAAGCTTAATTGTGAAACCCTTGAGACACTTGTTTCTCTTATATCTGCTTCTTCAGCAACCAAACTCTGGGAGTGTCTTTTGTTGAACGGGTACAAATATTGGACCTTTTTGTTCCCGTTGAACCGTGATGTTGATACATGCACTTTCATTAGTAGTTTGTATGCTTGCATGTGGGTTAGTGATATCTTTGTGAGACACATGTGGGGTTCACCTTGAACCTTTGGTGCGCTAGAGGGAAATATCTTTCCAGTAGAAACCCACCAAAGACGAATTGTTTTAAAGGTTCTACCCGTTGGTATCCACCTAAGACAGGGTCTAGGAGTCATAGTTTTCTCATGCACGGCGGAAGACTTAGTTGGAGAAAACCTATTTCCTTTAGGGTTCCATCTTGGAGGTGCTCTAGCTTTTTGGTTCAGCTTGTTCAGGACTTTCGTTATACAATCATCATGAATGGCATTAAACACACATTTGTTACATTTCGTGCAAACAAAGTGCTTAGCATCTGAGAAAGATCTAGAGTTCCTAGGGTTGGCAGAATTGTGCACATCATAGAAGGGTCTAGAATTCCTAGATGTGTAATTAGCGCTCCTAGGTTTTTTGTCCTATCTCTTGCTTGTGTCATCTTCTTAGTATCCTCTAGATAGCTGTGATGACCCGTGTCATGTGAACTACGCCTAGGCATGTCCCTAGAGCTAGATCTAGAGTTGCTTGAAGCATTCATGTGATCGGGTTTTGCAGAAGCAGACTTTCTTAAGGAGGGTCTAGATTGTGGAGTGACTAGTTTAGGAAAATTGATATGCACATCAACTTGGGATGCAAACCTCGGGTCCGAAGTTTTGGTTCGTTCAGATTTAAACGCACTCGGTTGTCTAGCAACTGAGCGGTTTCTGAATGTTTGAGAAGGAGGTTTCCCCAAGACTGACTGTTTTGCTAACTTAGTATCCACACTATTTTCTTTTATCTTCCTTAATTCGTTTTTCAGCCTGTATGTGCAAAAACCTTTTCCTGAATCTGAGCCTTTAATTGCTCATTTTTTAGAAGTAATTAAGCGACACGTTGTTCTAACTTAATGTTCATATTATCAAATATGGCGTTATCAGCATTCGCACCATTACTATCTACAGTTTCGATAGGTTGCACAGATATTTCACTTAATGAAGCAGGCGGAGGACTTGGATTATGAGAAGCCAACTTTGATTCTAACAAATTTATTTGTTTCACAAAATGTTCTTTTTCCGCGTTGGAATCTTGAATCTTACGATCCAATTTTTGTTCAAGAACAACATTTGCTTTTTCAAGATTTTCAAAATAAGCCTCAAATTTGTTATTTTTCTTTGAAAAATCGAGTTTGGCATCCTCAAAATCTTTTGTCTTCTGTGCTAATAGAATTTCAAGCTCGTGAATCTTAGAATCAACATCCTGGGCACTCTCTCCTTCATTAGTACTCGTATATGATGAATCAGGTGTGGTATTGCTGTCAACCTTTGCCACTAGATACATGTCAAAAATGGGTTCAGATTGCTCAGTATGTTGATGAACATCATATTCAACATTTAATTTTACCGTAGCCATTGGCTCATCATCATAAGTGGGTCTGATATCCGCATCATTGGTTGTTTGATCATTCCCTGAGCTGTTACTGGTATGCTGCGTTTCTGATTCTGTCCCGCTGCTTTCTGTATCAACCGAACAAGCATTCAATGCTTGACCCTTATCGACGTTGCTATCATTCATCTGCATCAGTCTTTGATTCACCCTTCGTTCTAATTGCCTTTGATGGCATATTCTTTCAGCAATTGAATTCTTTAGATTACTCAAATGTTGAAGAAGTGTCTCTTTGAACGCTTGAGGATCTACGAGAGTATATTTGGTAAAGTATGTACTTGCGAACTATCGATCATTGTTCGATAATCCACTTGAGTCAATGAATTGTTGGAACTGAATGTTGAGAGATGAAAGGATGTCCATTGATAGAGTCTCGTGAAGATCATCTCCGTTAAGTTCGAGTTGAAGATGGTCCACATTAAATAGAATCGTTCTGATGAATGTCTCAATATCTTGACTAAATAGTAGAACGAATACCCGTTTGAATCCAATTTCAAGACGAGTGCCTTTTAGGTCATCTCTTGAAAAGAACCCGAAGGTGTGGCTGAAGCTACTTTAAGTGTTCCATGCATCTTTCTTTTGCTTTCGACATCTTGTATTTTATTGCATGAACGGTTTTGGTTGTAGAATCCTTGTTATCAGGTTTACTTATTGGAGTCTCAGTATTTTTCTGAACCTCTGGATTCTGCATCTTCTCTTTACTCACCGCATTCATAGACGTTGTTGTTGTGGAATCGGTTGTGTTAAAAATGTCCATTGAGCGGATGTAGTAAGAGGATATGGTGTGTATGGATTACGGATCTTAGTGGATGTGTTGTGATTTGATTGTGGTTGAAATTCCAAAAAATCTGATTTTTTTTCTCAGTCTGACAATAAATTCCTCAGTCCGACAACGGTAAGCCGAAAAAATTTTGAATCACCAAATTTTGAAATCGAGTTAGAAATAGCCAATAACCAGTAGGAAAAAAATTTGAAAAATGAAAATTTTAATGAAAAATAAAACCTAAAAAATTTAAAATTTAACCTAAAAATTTGAATTTTGGTCCGAAAATTTGAAGTTTTGGTCGAAAAATTTTCCGCATCGCCAAAATTTGAAATCGAAGTTTAAATGGCCTAAAAATGGTCTAGGAAAAAATAAATTTTACTCTGGTTTTCCCGCCAAAATTTTAACTCTTTTTTTTAATCTTCGTGTAAACTATGTTCCGGGACTAGTCTAGATAGTGGCTAATTCTGAAAAGTACTCGAACAAAATATCCATCGGAATGTCCATTGGAATACCTGTCGGAATGTTCCATCAGAATACCTGTCGGAATGTTCTATCGGAATACCTGTCGGAATGTCTGTCGGAAAGTTCTATCGGAATACCTGTCGGAAAGTACTATCGGAATACCTGTCGGGAAGTTCTATCGGAATACCTGTCGGAAAGTACTATCGGAATACCTGTCGGGAAGTACTATCGGAATACCTATCAGAATGTCTGTCAGAAAGTTCTATCGGAATACCTGTCGGAAAGACCGTCGGAATAACTGATCAGCAAACCTATCGGAATACTGATCGGAATAATGATCGGAATATGTAAACCCTTTCCGATGGAAGATATCAGAATATCTATCGGAAAGTAAAACCCTTTTCCGATGAAACTTTTCGGAATAGTACCAAATTCCCACTTTTCTCGGACAAAAACCAACCAATTCGAGATTTTAAGCCAAAAAATGATCAAAACACCGAAATTTTTTGTGTTTTTAGCCAAAGTTAATATACAACATCTCTACCACAACTATGTAAAAGATTTGTATCAAGAAAAGACCATAAGAAACACACAAAAAAATTGGTTCGAATGATATGGATCAAAATAGGCACGAAAATCAAGAACACATACACGAATCTTCAATTACCTATCCACTATAGGCTCTGATACCAAATGTTAATCCCACTTAATCCATAACACAATATTTAGAGAGAGAAAGTGAAGAAAAGTAGAGAGAGAAACAAGAGAGATAAAACTAGAAAGAATGGTTGATTGCTAGAGAGAGAAAGAATAAGAACTAACACCCTCTTCCACACATGGAAGAGGGTATATATACCACGCCACATGGGCTTTGGTGGACTTGTTCATGGGCCGGGCTTGGCTTGTCTTGGTCTTAGAGCCCCTAACTTATACAATATTAGCTTAAAGTCCAAGCCCGGTTTTCCCGACTAACCTATTACAATACAAGACCTTTAACGACTAAGATGACCTATTACATTCTTGTTCAACTATATAAAATATAGGGCTAACAATTTTGTCAAAACTTTGACCGTCCTTATGGTAGTAGTGGTACGCCGCATGTAATGGCATAGCTTATCCCATAAAGTTAGTTAAGATACGTCTTATACTATGTGATTATTATCGGTTATGGCATGTCCATCCGCGTTGATCCGCACGTTCAGATCCAATTTCTATCTTTTGTACGCGTCTATGGTACGTCCATTAGCGCTGGTCTACGCGATCGTATTTTTTTTTTAATACTTGATTAAGTTTAATACTACTAATCGAGTGTAGCACCATCAAACTTGGGGGGTACCAGGGTATAATAATACCACTATTTTCGTACATATCTTTGGATTTATTTCTTTGTCGCAGAGGTCCGCCTTCTGTCGGTTTATTTCTTTGCCGCGGAAGTACTCATTTCACGCGCTTATTTCTTCGTCACGGAAGCATCTCTTCTGTTGGCTTAGTCATGCGCCGTGGAAGTATCTCTTCCACGGGCTTATTATCTTTGTCGTGGAAGTATCTCTTCCACAGGCTTATTATCTTCGTCGTGGAAGTACTCCTTCCACTGGTGCATGATCTTTCGTCATAGAAGTACTCTTCCACGTGCTCATTATCTTCTCCGTGGAAGTATCTCTTCCACGTGCTCATTATCCTTCGCCGTGGAAGTACTCTTCCACGTGCTCATTATCCTGCGTCGTGGAAGTACTCTTCCGCGTGCTCATTATCTTCGCCGTGGAAGTATCTCTTCCACGTGCTCATTATCTTCGCCGTGAAAGTATCTCTTCCATGTGCTCATTATCTTCGCCGTGGAAGTATCTCTTCCACGTGCTCATTATCTTCGCCGTAGAAGTATCTCTTCCACGTGCTCATTATTTTCACCGTGGAAGTATCTCTTCCACGGGCTTATTATCTTCTCCGTGGAAGTATCTCTTCCACGGGCTTATTATCTTCGTCGTGGAAGTATCTCTTCCACGGGATTATTATCTTTGCCGTGGAAGTACTCCTTCCACTGGTACATGATCTTTCGCCGTGGAAGTACTCTTCCACGTGCTTATTATCTTTCGCCTTGGAAGTACTCTTCCACGTGCTCATTATCCTGCACCGTGGAAGTACTCTTCCACGTGCTCATTATCTTCGACCGTGGAAGTATCTCTTCCACGTGCTCATTATCTTCACCGTGGAAGTATCTCTTCCACGTGCTCATTATCTTCGCCCTATAAGTATCTCTTCCACGTGCTCATTGTCTTCGCCGTGGAAGTATCTCTTCCCCCGTGCTCATTATTTTCACCGTGGAAGTACCTCTTCCACGGGCTTATTATCTTCGCCGTGGAAGTATCTCTTCCATGGGCTTATTATCTTTGTCGTGGAAGTATCTCTTCCACGAGCTTATTATCTTCGCCGTGGAAGTACTCCTTCCACTGGTGCATGATCTTTCGCCGTGGAAGTACTCTTCCACGTACTTATTATCTTCGCCGTCGAAGTATCTCTTCCACGTGCTCATTATCTTCGCCGTGGAAGTATCTCTTCCACGTGCTCATTATCTTCGCCGAGGAAGTATCTCTTCCACGTGCTCATTATCTTCGTCGTGGAAGTATCTCTTCCATGTGCTCATTATTTTCACCGTGGAAGTATCTCTTCCACGGGCTTATTATCTTCACCGTGGAAGTACTCCTTCCACTGGTGCATGATCTTTCGTCGTGGAAGTACTCTTCCACGTGCTCATTATCTTCACCGTGGAAGTATCTCTTCCACGTGCTCATTATCTTTCGCCGTGGAAGTACTCTTCCACGTGCTCATTATCCTTCGTCGTGGAAGTACTCTTCCACGTGCTTATTATCTTCGCCATGGAAGTATCTCTTCCACGTGCTCATTATCTTCGCCGTGGAAGTATCTCTTTCACGTGCTCATTATCTTCGTCGTGGAAGTATCTCTTCTACGTGCTCATTATCTTCGCCGAGGAAGTATCTCTTCCACGTGCTCATTATTTTCACCGTGAAAGTATCTCTTCCACGGGCTTATTATCTTCGTCGTGGAAGTATCTCTTCCACGGGCTTATTATCTTCGCCGTGGAAGTATCTCTTCCACGGGCTTATTATCTTCGCCTTGGAAGTACTCCTTCCACTGGTGCATGATCTTTCATCGTGGAAGTACTCATCCACGTGCTCATTATCTTCGTCGTGGAAGTATCTCTTCCACGTGCTCATTATCTTTCGCCGTGGAAGTACTCTTCCACGTGCGCATTATCCTTCATCGTGGAAGTACTCTTCCACGTACTTATTATCTTCATCGTGGAAGTATCTCTTCCACGTGCTCATTATCTTCGCCGTGGAAGTACTCCTTCCATTGGCTCATTCTTTTCGCCACATAAGTACTCCTTCCGTTGGCGCATTGTCTTTGCCGTGGAAGTACTCCTTCCACTGGCTCATTCTTTTCGCCACGGAAGTACTCCTTCCGTTGGCTCATTTTCTTCGTCGTGGAAGTACTCCTTCCACTGACTAATTCTTTTTGCCACGGAAGTACTCCTTCCATTAGCTTATTGTATTTTCCATGGAATTACTCCTTCTTCTGGCTCATTCTTTTCGCCAAGGAAGTACTCCTTCCGTTGGCTCATTTTCTTCGTAGTGGAAGTACTCCTTCCACTGACTAATTCTTTTCGCCACGGAAGTACTCCTTCCGTTGGCTTATTGTCTTTGCCATGGAAGTACTCCTTCTAGTGGCTCATTCTTTTCGCCACGGAAGTACTCCTTCTGTTGGCTCATTTTCTTCGTCGTGGAAGTACTCTTTCCACTGACTAATTCTTTTCGTCACGGATGTACTCCTTCCATTGGCTTATTGTCTTTGCCATGGAAGTACTCCTTCTACTGGCTCATTCTTTTCCGTTGGCTCATTTTCTTCGTCGTAGAAGTACTCCTTCCACTGACTAATTCTTTTGGCCACTGAAGTACTCCTTCTGTTGGCTTATTGTCTTCGTTGTGGAAGTACGTCTTCTGTTGGCTCATATCTTTGCTACAGAAGTACGCCTTCCGCAACGAATTACTTTGCCCGGTCATGGAGTGATTTTTCCAAAGTTTATATTGTTTGGCCTTAATTAGACGGAGCCTGATCAACTAAGTTTAGTTCAGAAAAAACCATAATAAGTTTTGAAATTTATTATCAAATGTCGTGGTCGTAAGATGGATGTAATATCCGCATCACTTTGCCATAGAGGTACGTCTTCTGTTGGCCTTAAGACGAATGAAATATTCGCATTATGTTGCATCATTAGTGGGTACCAGAAGTACGCCTTCAACATGTTCACGATGCAGCATATGGGTTCCACCTAAACCAAACCTTCTTGTTATCCTCACGTTAGCGATGAACAAGAATTAAACCTTGCTACATGCTAGTGTTACCCCGGCTATAGAACATGTTTTCTTTTTACGGGGTCCTTACCGTATAATCACGGTAAACCAAGCATTCGAGCACAACCACCCGTCTTACGTATACGTGTTTTACCATTTCTTTTAACGTTGGTATGCTTATAAGTAGCGGATATGGTGTAAAGTCTAGTAACCTCGGTGACAACCTCACATACTAGACTAGGGGGACATGATGGCGTATAGTGGCTATGCTCACTATTTGCAATCCCAGCCCATCATCTTTTTGCTAAAGGAATCCCATTACGAGTGGAGCCATATGTTACGGATGACCCACGAGGATGTCCTAGCAGCAAGCCGCACGCGGTTGTTTAGTAAGCTTGATACATAAATAAGTCTAGCATAACATGATCATGGACCATATCATACTAGACTGGGGGACATGTCGACGTATAGTCTGGAGTCGGCCCGGCCCAACAGGCCTGCGGCCCACACACGCCTAACTAATCCTTCAAGAAACCCTAGCACTATATAAACAGGGCTAGGGGTCTCATTCTACATCATGTTTTCTCTCATAACTACACCTATTATACCATATATTAATCCGATACTAACTTGATTGTCGGAGGTGGACCCCGGGGCTCCGGCCTCGGGTCCACTCCTAACCGGTTCTCTATTGTTTGCAGCATTACTCAGGACCCGGGAAGACGACGAACGGCCCAGGAGAGTCGTCAGGACCGGCCTAGCCAAACTATGCTTCAACAATATTCGATGAATCGAATATTGGACTTATCCCAACTATATGATTTTACTTTGTGGATCTTTGTCATCAAGTAAATTATAAAGAGTTATCCTTAGACTTGAGATATCAGGAAACTGTTTTGAATCTAGTGCATCTATGTGGAATAATCTAACGCTAAACGTAACTGGTAGCTATAAGGATTATTTTTGGAAGTGTTGGAAAAATTCATAAGTTTTGCTTGTACTCAATATGGAATTTATTTTCTCCAAATTTCGTTGTGGAGTTTAATACAGTTGGCCCCTCGTGGGATTAGTAAGATGTTTGTGTGGCCACACCCAAATTTATTTTGGTAATCTTGCTGAATCTGTGAACGAGAAACAAAATGGTTAATGAAAGGAATGACTAAGATCCATATCCTTATTAACGTTTTATTAGAAATAAAAGGATAATAATTATGATGAATCATTAAAAGGTTTTATCCAGGAGACCTTACTCGAGTTGTACTAGAGACATTGCTAGTGTAACTAGACGCTAGTCAATGTAATCACGATATTCAAAATATGTCCAAGTGGGAGCTGAAAGTTTATGGACTTATATTTAATAGTCGTGTGATAGGATCGAACTCGAGATTACGGGATTGCACTCAATACGTAAAATTTATTTAATAAATATATTTATTATATTTATTAAATTAAATCGAGCTATATAACTATATAACTTTAACGATCGTTAAATAATTAAGAGTTAAGTATTAACGAGTGTTAAAGAATATATAGAAAGAGGATTAAACAAAAAGAAGGACGGAAGGTTCCGGAACACCCCGTGAAGGGGTGTTTGAATGTCGGTTAGGGCACAAAAGGGGAAGGGAAAAAATATTTCCTTTTATTTGTTTGGGCTACAAAATTTATTAGGCCTATATATACAACCCCTTACCCTCATTATTCCATACAATTCTCAATCTCTTTTTCTCCCCTCTCTTGGACGATCGCAACATAACCCACAAAGGGGTTTGGTGTGGTTTTTTCTTGGTGCTTGGTTTAAGTATAAATCTAGTTCTAGCCCCTCTCTATGGTTGTTGGGTAGATTTCTTACAAGCGTTATAGCTCGTTTTACACGTGCTAGAATCGCGGATAGCTCGTTGTACTACATGTGTACAAGATCGTAATATAGTCTTACTTTAGACTATATCTTGGTGGTGTTCTTTATAAACCCTAAATGGTGATTAGTTCTTCGTCTTGTGGATTTGCTTTAGCGTAAAGGTATGTAACCCTAATTCGATTAATTTTAATTGTGTTAATTATGATCTTGTTAAATCGCTTCCGCTATATGTGTGCTTTGATCTCGTTTAGGGCTTTATATAATTGTTATGATGTTAATAAACCTTCAACTTGCTTTAGTTTATGAGTTTGCTTATATCTTGTTTGATCATTGCAAGTTGAGATTACCTATACTTGTGATACATATGTGTCAAAATTGCCATGTCACCCACTTGCTTGCTTGTTAACTACATGATTATGCACAATAGGACATTTGCTTGATTTCGTGCACTAAAGATGGGAAAATTACCTTTCAATTTGTTTATAGACTTAACTCACTCTCTTGGCATATATTATACTCTTACTTGAACCTAATAAGTCACTTAGAAACATGAACTAAGTAAACTTGTCAAGTACACCACCTTTTGTTATGCTCTAAACATATAGTGCTCTTGAAAAGGAGTGTTTGGGATTACGATGTGAGAAAGAATACTTAGGATTCTTATTATCCTGCTGTTGAGTGCTAATGGATATTTTTGCATTTGAACATCTTGCTTGTGTCAAACCATGTATGCTTAGCGTTTTATAAGTCTTCCTTTCACTTGCATATCTCTATCATCTTATTCTTAGATAACCATTGCATTACACCTATATGCTTATGTGTTTTCTATTTTTCTTTCATTCTTAATGCATATGTGCTTTTGTATCAACATTTATGTGCACATGTTAAAATCAGTGGTCAATGAGAAATCTAGTTCCATGAGATAGGTAACACTCAAATTGGTATGAGAGGTATGACTAACCCAAACGGACCAATAATACAATGGGGACCAAACACTTGAGTTTCATGAGTTATATGTATGCTTGAATGCAGGACTTGAGCCTAACTAATGGATCAAGGACAATGGTCGTCCAAGACATATGACGGGTAATGGGAACCTTTTTAGCACATGATAATCCACGGAAAGAGGTAATGTTATCCTTGGTGATAACGTCATAATAACATGCTTACCACTCGAGTATGCTATGTATATGATTGCTACAAAGGTACACTCTCTTAACCCTTAGCTACAATTACAACGTATACATGTGGAACATGATTTTTGAACAACTCCATAAGTTTATCTTCTAAATTGGGGTCAAAATTACGTTTTCCTCATAAACTGACTCAGTGGTGCACGGACCCCGTTAGACCCCTTTTACAAAGGGTCCGTGCCCTTAAAAAGGGTTTGTGACCTGCACTGTGTCAAAAAAAAATTGTTTTTCTAAATAACTTGAATCAACCCATGTACAATGAATACGTAGTTTTTGTAAAAGTTGTGTGAATATACTCCCTAGTAAAAAACGAATGTTTTTCATAAACAGTGTGTGTCGTACTTGTTCATCACTAGTATTTCAACAATGCCCAATAGAAATTATGCTAGATCCCGCGTATTATCTTTGTGTGTTTGTATGTTACATTGCATATAGGCATTAACTCAAAAATGTTACATAAATGTTTTGTGAACCATTTTGAGTAATAAAACACGTTTTGTTTGGTAAAATTGGTCACTTAAGGTTTTCCAACTCTTTTATTTATTTCACAAAAACAACCAAGGTAAGTAACCTTAATTTGTCAATCTTCATAAGATACGCAATAGTGCATTCTTAAAAAGCTTTCTTTTACGTAGACATTACTTTCTATACCTTTTTGCATACATCTTGCTCTAACTGACTCTTTTTTATTGTGACTCTATATGTTGCTCAGTTTCTTACTCAATCAATATGCTTGATTAGGATTTTATGAAACATGATGGTTGAGTCACTCTAGGCTAATTACTAATGGTCAATGCAAATCAAATCCTCGTTTCACTTCATTAGGCAAATATAGGAATTACATTTCATCTAAAATGAGAATGACTATCGTAGAACCTATTGCACTAGAAACTCAATTTGACCTAACGGTTGGATTGCTTCGAGAAGAAGTTGGGTTCGTGTATAACCCGTAAAAATGGTTGTGTTTAGCCTTAATTGAGCACCACTAGTGATAGTCTCATAATCATTCTCTAACGTGACTAAATGGGTTTTCCTAAATATGTCTAATGCTAGTTTACATGGATGAACTTTGTATCTCACTAGAAGTACATACAAAATAAATAGTAATTAGATATCCAAATTAGCAATTGCAACATGCTCATATGTCTTCATGCTTATTTTCTAAACACTTGCTTATTGTAATGTTTTTGCTCTTGTCAAATCAATGCCAATATAATACATCTTAGCTCGTCTAGTTGATGCATGTTCTCAAATGCTAAAATGACAACTTGGTTTGCATGATGCTTGCACCTTTAAGCTATTACTTCTTGTATGCATGTCTTGTGTGTTAATTGTACAAATATACTACTTTGGTCCAAATTGTAGCCAATTGATATGTCTATCACAATATGCTTTTGGATACCCTTTAGAGTCTTAACTTGGTATGATTAAATCAGACTTACATGATTATGTATATGGTATATATGTCATGATTCTTGAACTCTTTTTTTCTTTCTTGTCTTCTAGTATCTTAACCTAGAAAATCATAATAATGTAAGTTATGTGTCTTTCCCATTCATTCATGCTTTCGTGCATTACTTATTTAGGTACTAAGTACACATTCTTGTTTAAAGTGATTAATAGTTATGACATTATTTGGGGGGTCTAATAGCTATTAACAAATATGTAAACCTTTGAAAGACTTGTATGCTTATATGCTTCATGCCACCAAGTGCTAATGTTTAACCATGACATGCATGATATGATATTCTATCATTTATGATGTTTCGTATTATCAGCATGCCTTTTAATGTGCATGCATCTATGTTTAAAATCTATTGTCTTTTGTTGGCATTTCTCAAATCAAATCAGTAGGATGGTCTAGATGACACGTGTTCTAAAATGTTATAATTTGAACATGACTTTCATAAATGATTTGTATTACTTATATTTTATTATTTGCTATATGTGAATCTATATGTCTTCAAAGCATGTTTGGCATGATTATCATATTAAAGCTCTTTATATTTTCTATAAGTTCGTTGAGTATGGAAATATATACATGTGTATGTATAAGCCTAACGACAACATCATTTTACAATAAAGTGTTTTACATGCCTTTGTCTTGCTATACATGATTCTTAGTCTTGATACTATCTTGTTAAGCGAGGCTTTCTATTATATGTTTGTTGTCATATGATTTCCGCCTCATTGACATCTTTGCCACCAACTTATGTGTCTAATAGGTTTATGACAAATCAATCTCATCTTACATGAATGTTGCTATACGGTAATCTTGTATCTTATTGATGAATGTGTTGTCATCTTATGAGATTTTTTTGTGACTAGCATACTTGCTTTATAGGTTTATAACAATCAATTATTGTCACTCTATGATACTCATATCTTTTGTCGTAAAGACCATTGTTAGTGCAAATGATATCTTGACTAAAGCCACTTACTTAACAAGTTGATCTATCCACTACAAAAAAGAGGCTTTTTGAGACGAAGTTTTTTGAGACGGTAAAAAAAGAGTGCTAAATACATGTATTTGGCACTATTAGAAAATCGTTCCAAATACGTGTGCATTTAGGACGTTTTGTAATAATGGTGCCAAGTGCATATGTATTTCGAACAGTTTTATTACTAGTGTCAAATACTTGTGTTTTTGGGACAATCATTATGTGAAGTGCCAAATACGTACTTGTATTTAGAACGGTTCCCGAGCTTGTGCCAAATACTCGTGTATTTGGAAATAAAATATAGCCTGACCGGAAAGTGATTTGGTTCAAAACGTACTGGACTGAGGATGTCCGTGTCGGTATTTGTCAAGTCCAACATAGTATAATGACTGGTTTTGATTAAGACCCAACCATACCGGATCAAAGACTGAATACGAGAGAAAATACGAATCGATGACCAGACAAAAATACTTTCGGTCCAATGCGATTTTATGTGATTTTTTTGGTCCGATCTAATCCACGATCTATTATGTTCGACCCAAACTGTTATTTTTTATAATTTATATTTGGACTCTAATAATGTGATAATAAAAATATTTAAACTATTCGTCACAAGGTGGTATTAGTTTTACTACCAGAAATCGAATTGTACTAGGCGGGTAACCGGACATGCGGTTCGATTTACGGTTAACTATGACGTTCATTCGAGTTTAAATGTATAAATAGTAACATGGTATAGAACATAAATTACGATTCTTATAAAATCAAATTACATTGATAGATACAAGACATATAAAAGTTATTTTGTTACAAATTGCATTCAACTACTCGTCCATAACTTATTAACATAGCAATATTTGTTCTTCGTTTATTAAGTACGATCATATTAATGAGTTTCACGCATAGATTTTTAAAATTGTTTATATTAGGAAATAAAAAGTTATTATAAAATAAAAGTAATGTGATAATATAGTTAATACTTGTACAACTGGTAAAAATAATCATGTATGATATGCACGGTTGAGTTAATAAAACTGCAAATCGAAACCGAACCTTCATGAGTGGGTTTTTTCGATTTCGATTTCTTCAATGACAGGCTTTTTGATTTCTGGTTTAGTAGTTCAGCTAGATTTATCGGTTCTCGATTTTATTTAACACCCGATGAAACACTAATAATTCGTATAAATCTGAAAAATAAAATAAATATATGTTACCGATTGGAATATGACACATCATGTGGCCCGATATCTCATCCATGATTGACTTATATAACTGTCAGTTATCCTTGCATGATCATTTACATATTAAACACCTAACAAATCAAGATAAGCATTTGACCATAATTTAAACACGTCAAATGAAACTTATATTAGTCAATTTCCTCTGTTCCAAGTTCCGTTTATTTTGAAGTCAGTTACCCACGTTCATTTAAACTTACATAACACAATCACATCTTTATAAACAATAATAAAACTAGGGCTAAAAACCCCTTCAAAGATCTAAGAGTATATCAAATTGAAGTTCAGATATGATTCACGCCGACATTGTTAGAGTTGGAACATGTTCAGAATGTTTCAATTGGCTCATGTCCGGCTTAAAGACTATGCATAACCTGTACATTGGTGTCGTGTGTCCTTGTTTGCATTTCTTGTTTGGGCTGAATATGATTATTAGTTCAAGTTAGGGTAATAATGTTGAATATTTGTTTTTTTTTTTGTAGAGAATGTTTATTTTGAATACTCTGAGTGATACATTTGCATCAACCAACGAAGAAAAAGAAGAATATTTTCGAGCCTCTGTAGCTGGTAACTTATATCTTGACTATAAATGTCTTATATTTGGACTAGATGTGGAAATTTTGACATATTTTCAGTGTGTTGTCATCTTATGAGATTTTTTTTGTGACTAGCATACTTGCTTATAGGTTTATAACAATCACTTGTTGTCACTCTATGATAGTCATATCTTTTGTCGTGAAGACCATTGTTAGTGCAAATGATATCTTGACTAAAGCCACTTACTTAACAAGTTGATATATCCACTACAAAAAAGAGGCTTTTTGAGACGAACTTTTTTGAGACAAAAAAGTGTGCTAAATACATGTATTTGGCACTATTAGAAAATCGCTTCAAATACGTGTGCATTTGGGACGTTTTGTAATAATGGTGCCAAGTGCATATGTATTGGGAACAATTTCTATTACTAGTGCCAAATACTTGTGTTTTTGGGACAATCATTATGTGAAGTGCCAAATACGTACATGTATTTTAAACGGTTCCCGAGCTTGTGCCAAATACTCGTGTATTTGGAAATAAAATATAGCCTGACCGAAAAGTGATTTGGTTCAAAACGTACTGGCCCGAGGATGTCCGTGTCGGTATTTGTCAAGTCCAACATAGTATCATGATTGGTTTTGATTAAGACCCAACCATACCGGATCGAAGACTGAATACGAGAGAAAATACGAATCGATGACCAGACAAAAATACTTTCGGTCTAGTGCGATTTTATGTGATTTTTTGGGTCCGATCTAATCCACGATCTATTATGTTCGACCCAAACTGTTATTTTTTATAAGTTATGTTTAGACTCTAATAATGCGATAATAAAAATATTTAAACTATTCGTCACAAGGTGGTATTAGTTTTACTACCCGAAATCGAATTGTACTAGGCGGGTAACCGGACATGCGGTTCGATTTACGGTTAACTATGACGTTCATTCGAGTTTAAATGTATAAATAGTAACATGGTATAGAACATAAACTATGATTCTTATAAAATCAAATTACATTGATAGATACAAGACACATAAAAGCTATTTTGTTACAATAATTGCATTCAACTACTCGTCCATAACTTATTAACATAGCAATATTTGTTCTTCGTTTATAAAGTACGATCGTATTAATGAGTTTCACGCATAGATTTTTAAAATTGTTTATATTAGGAAATAAAAATTTATTATAAAATAAAAGTAATGTGATAATATAGTTAATACTTTCAAAACTGTTAAAAATAATCATGTATGATATGCACGGTTGAGTTAATAAAACTACAAATCAAAACCAAACCTTGATGAGTGGGTTTTTTCGATTTCGATTTTTTCAATGACAGGCTTTTTTTATTTCTGTTTCTGTAGTTCGGCTCGATTTATCGGTTCTCGATTTTATTTAACACCCGATGAAATACTAATAATTCGTATAAATCTGAAAAATAAAATCAATATATGTTACCGATTGGCATGTGACACATCATGTGGCCCGATATCTCATCCATGATTGACTTATATAACTGTCAATTATCCTTGCATGATCATTTACATATTAAACACCTAACAAATCAAGATAAGCATTTAACCATAATTTAAACACGTCAAATGAAACTTATATTAGTCAATTTCCTCTGTTCCAAGTTCCGTTTATTTTGAAGTCAGTTACCCGCGTTCATTTAAACTTACATAACACAATCACATCTTTCTAAACAATAATAAAACTAGGCTAAAAACCCCTTCAAAGATCTAAGAGTATATCAAATCGGAGTTCGGATATGATTCACGCCGGCATTGTTAGAGTTGGAACATGTTCAGATTGTTTCAATTGGCTCATGTACGACTTAAAGACTATGCATAACCTGTACATTGGTGTTGCGTGTCCGTGTTTGCATTTCTTGTTTGGGCTGAATATGATTATTAGTTCAAGTTAGGGTAATAATGTTGAATATTTGTTTTTTTGTAGAGAATGTTTATTTTGAATACTCTGAGTGATACATCTGCATCAACCAGCGAAGAAAAATAAGAATATTTTCGAGTCTCTGTAGCTGGTAACTTATATCTTGACTATAAATGTCTTATATTTGGACTAGATTTGGAAATTTTGATCTATTTTCAATAAAATGGGTGAATATGCATGTTTTAAATTGTAAAGTTGTATCCTATAACAATTAAACATGTATCTTTCGAAGAAGCATACGTTCAAAATTGAAATGACCAGTGATGAAGATAAGCATTTTTAGTAGGAATTAGTTGTGGTGGTGTTTGAGTAAGTTATAAAAAACATATATCATCGATCAATTGGTTCATATCCTTTTTTCTACAAAATTGTGTTTCTTGTATATGAATATGGAGTTGAGTTCCTATGTATTAGTTCCTTTCTACTTTCGAACTTTCACTTATTTTACAAAGAAGCGATCATAATTTAGTTTCTTATCAAATAAAAACTTGTCCCACAGGTATCTCATAAGTCCCCTACCTCAAAGTGTTCAAGTTCTCAAAGTGACTACTTTTCCCCTTAGTTATACAAGTCAAAGGAACCATGTGAGCTCTGTTCGATCCTTATGTTGAGGAGAGGTGAAGGCTTAACTACACACATACACATTCCAATGCATGGGAGCTAAGGGCTTTATTCTCGTTCATACATATTCCAAAAATAATATTATGTAGAGTTTAGGATGAAAATGTGACTCAATAAGCTTTATTCAGTTTCCGTTAGTAATAAATCACGTTAGTGAATTATATTGAGTTTGAGTTACGGCTTTGTGATTATAAAGACCATGCTTTGAAAGTATGTTGGACCTATTATTTTTTACTTGATGATACTCAAGTGATTTTTTGACTTGCTTTTATTGACGATTAATAAAAACCAAGTTCATTTTATTTTTGTCTTCGATTAACATATATTTGTGCAATTTGAGACGTTTGACTACTGAATGCAAAACTATGTGAAATGAATTAAATAACGAATGCAAAATTTGCTAAAATATCATTTTAGCAAGGCGAATAAAAAAGTGCTAAATACGTTTGGCACAAAAACGCAAATCGTGTAAATCCGTTGTATGAAATCTTGTTAATTTTGGCACGATAAATTAAAATTGTACCAAATAAGCATTCAACACGGTAAATAAATTAGTATCAAATACGTATTTGGCATGGGATATAAAAGTGTGACGGATGCCCATTTGGAACCGCAGATTATCAACTGTGCCAAATACCTCACTTACGGCACCCAAAGTTAAACCGTCACATGAACCGTGCTAAATACTATATAGCACGGTTTTAACCCGATCCAAATGTATTTGGCACCCTCTTATTTAGGACGGAGCCAAATCCGTGCCAAATCTGTCCCAAATAGCATTTGGTACGGTCATTTGAGTAATTGGCACAATTTTCCACCCTCCCAAATACCCATTTTTCTTGTAGTGATCTGTCACTCTTCTAGCATGACACTAAGTTTACGTGTGACATCTTTTTACCTCTATGCCTAATATGTGCATCTTTCTATCTATTTGTTTACTTGAGAACATATTGTGTTCATATATGTCTACTTCCGTCACTTCTATGAAAATGTGCATACATGTCTATGGTCATCTTTGTTGAGATAAATTGTTATAGTATCATGAAATATTTGTTGTATCACGTGATAGACTAACTTGTTTCAACTTGAGTAGGACAATCAACATCATCATCTAGTTTAAGTTGTGCTCATCTCACCACGTCCCTTTGTTTGTCTTAGAGGTTGACAGACCCCGTCGGACCCCTCCTCATAAGGGTCCGTGATATGATAGAGAAGTTCTCCAAGTCATAACCAACAACCAAACATTCCAAAACTCATACCATTATTCCTATTTTTCGCAAAAACGACCATAACCTCCATTGTATCATCTCTCTAACCCCACTAGGCAAAACCCAACCTTCGAAGTCATGTCCAACACTTCAAGTGTTCTCATCAAATCTTTTTGTTACACGAAACATTGAGTCATTCACATGGTCATCTTATCAAACAAAATAACGATCAAACTCTCGAAAGTATCCACAACCCAACACACATTAACACATTTTCTTGTGATGTCAAAAGCCAAATGAATTTCATGATGAAATGAGTCTTGTTTCAAAATACATTCCTTCAAACCATGAACATACACTCAACCTATCCTTCTCTTAGAAATCATAAGGTCTTGCTACCTCGAACCATGGCTTCGTTACCTTAGTCTCTACCACATCCAGTAACAGATCAATGCTCTAATATACCCAACATCTCAGTAACACCCTCATTATGAGATATCGGGATGCATTTCACTCTCTTTTTCGTCTGTCTCAGAAGCTCACGGACCCCGTCGGACCCCTTCTTACAAGGGTCCATCACCCACAAGGGTCCGTGGGTCTGCTGATCTCTTCTTTTTATTTTTTCAACTTTGTTAAACGTAACTTATTTCTCGTACCAATGTTCCACATACATTTCATAGTAGCACTCCATGAACATCTTCTACGTTTCACCATCTCATATGGGCCAACCATGAAACGTTATTCACACTAACCACTCTCTAGTGTCATTCCATCACGTTCTTGGCAATGTCGCCTCACATAACTTAACCAAATCTATGCACTTACCGACATTGTTTAAATGCATATTCATAAAGCTTAAATCCTCTATGAGTCACCCACTTTCTCATAAATAGAAGTCAAACCTTTAGAAATCATCTCTGGTACTTTCATAGCTAAAGCTTCTAAAGCCTTTCCCAAGCCACATAATCCGAGTCCGTGTCAAACCTTGTTATCTTGTCAACCTGACTCACTCTACACCACTTAAACCACAATGATGATGAAATTTCATCTTACTTGTCATTAAATCTTTCTCATACCACATAAGAATGTGCTGTAAATTTATGTGTTAAAGTGTGACTTGTATGATATTTGATATTGGTGATCTTGAGTAATGGTATTGGTGCTATTCCATGCTTTGTGATCTTGGATAGTAACTAATATTTGATTGCTCATGCTTAGTGATCTTGAGTATTTTGATAACCCCTGCTTAGTGATCTGAGGTTGTGTTGATGTATTTTTATGCATGAAACTGGTATTGTGAGACATCTTTAGTCCATAGTCTTCTTAAAATCTTACTTATACTTATGTGCACTTGTATACTAACTCTGTTTTATAGCACATCTCTAACCTATTTTTGTAGCTCATCGCCACGTCTTTCTTTCTTGGTACTTCATACAATGGGGAACTTACGTTGAGTCTCATCATAAGACGGAATATATGCTAATCACTTTCTTGTAGGGTCACCATCATACACACCTTGTTGTGTAACACATGAATTTTTCATTAACCAGATGTGTCTTATAGGTTAATCTTGGCACCCTATATCAAACGAGTGCATATGTCACACATTCATAGAGTTCATGGGTGAACATTATTTTGGATATCTCCATCACTTGACGCCCCGAAACAAGGGGGAGAAACCGTCAAGGGGGAGCATGCTTTAGTTCATCATCACTACTTATTTGTAGTTCTACACATATTTTTTTTATTAAACTTGATGCAGGTTACGCACACCTTTTTGTGCTTTTACATCTATTTTCTTTCTCATCTAACCTTGATGTAGGTTACACACAAATTTTTTTGTTTTGTTTGGTGCTTTTACATCTATTTTCTTTCCTTTTTATCTAACTTTGATGCAGGATAAGTCTCTTAATTTGTTACATGGATCGGGTGATGATTATGGATCAATGAGGAGCACTTGCACATTATATTGAGTCTTGAAACAACAATTGCATCAATCTATTGTCTTTCTTCTATAACCTTGATGCAGGTTAAGCACATCTCTTTGTGCCTCAAATTTTTCTTTTTTTTATCTAACTTTGGTGCAGGATAAGTCTCTTAATCTGTTACATGGATCGGGTGATGATCATGGATCAATGGGGAGCACTTGCACATTATATTGAGACTTGAAACAACAATTGCATCAATCTATTTTCTTTATTCTATAACCTTGATGCAGGTTAAGTACATCTCCTTGCCTCAATTTTTTTCTTTTTTATCTAACTTTGATGCAGGATAAGTCTCTTAATTTGTTATATGGAACCTGTGGTGATCATGGATCAATGTGGAGCACTTGCGCATTATACTGAGTCTTGAACAACAAGATTGTTCTCCAAACAAGTTCTTAAAAATTTTGGTTGCGCAAGGGTGGCGGAAGTGACATCCCGGGATATTGATGAGTCAATATGATGTTGCGTGGAGTTTACAGTATCGCATTCGATGGGAGCCAGACAGAGTAATGGACTAATTTATAGTCGCCGGCTGGGACTCCAAGAGTTGAAAGTTGAATGTTCCTTTAAGCCATGAAGCCGGAGTAAAGCTAAAGTCATTTGAAATCTTTTTCTTTCTAACTTTGCATCAATTTATTTCTCTCACTATTTGCAGGCTTTACCACTCATTATATCTATCCCTTTCTAACCTTTGTTTTGTAGGTTTTCATAAGTCATGTATTCCCAGGTTCTTCCATTTAGGGGGAGTATTAACCAATGAGGAGTATATGAAAATCATTTTCTATCTATATTTTCAATTTTCATTCCTCTAACCTCAAAAAGGCTTTTCTTTCATCCTCGCCTTTTTGTTTTGACAAAAGGGGGAGAAGAGTGTAAACGAAGATGGTAACCAGTAACTTTTACACTTTACTGTCTATTACGTTTACATTGTTTGTCATCATCAAAAATAGGGAGATTTTTAGTGCAAATATTACGATGTTTAAACTATACATCCTTATTTGTTTTGTTGATGACAAACATGTAACTTGTAATACATAACGTAAAATGTACAAGTTACTCGTAATCATATTTCGTGTATACTTACATGTTTCCATCTTTTTAAAAATAAAGATAAATAGTTTTTACATCATTAAGTAACATGCCTTGCAAAAGCTAGTCAAATCCTTCAAGAAAATATAAAATTAATATGGTTTAGGAGTTGACTTAACCAAAGATTTGCAAAATCAAATTGCTGATTTTCTGACAGACATACGGACCCCGACAGACCCTTTTGGAAAGGGTGCGACGGGGTCCGTGGGTACCTGAGCTTTGGCTATAAATAGAGACCTCAAGCTCACTCATTTCTCACACCTTTCCAACATACTATTCTCTCTAAATCTGATCTTCTATCAGATATTTCTACTCTCTAACATGTAGATCTTGGGTCTATAATTGTTTTTCTTCTTGTTTAGTGTTTCTCTTTGTAGTTATGGAGATCACTAAAGGTGTAAACAAGATCAAGAAGTTCAAGCACAAGACATACATCAAGTCATTGTGTCACCTCTATCTAGAGTAGTTTCTTTGTACTTGTCATCTCATGGTATTATGTCCAAGATCTATGATCTTGACATATCGTGTTCTTCTCAACCGAGATCCATGACTTATCATCATTGATCTATACATCTTAGGAGAAGAAAAGCCAAAGGCTAAGTACGTGTTGACTTTGTGTATAGATCCATATTTTTCCTTCATGAGAACTATGATCTTGATGCTTCATGACTCGTGTTGATAAGTATTACGAATATCTCAATACATGTTCTTCAAGATGTAATCCATGATCTAGGCAAGATCATATTATAGAGTCATCTTTATCTATCACAAACTATCATAAACCAATGTGTGTTGTCGGTTCTTGTGTGAACCTAGTACTTGGATTAGTACCTACAAATGTTGTAAGGTTATAAAGTCGTGTTGGTTCTACTTGCGTGTAAGAACCCGGGTGTTGGTCCTATCCATTGTGCAAGGACCTGATGTGTAGCTTAGTACCGGATAAAGTGTTAGCAGTGTAGAAGGGACTTGTTGTACCCATGTGAAAGAACACGACATCCTAGCTTAGGTGTCGGTAAAGATTGTAAGCCAATGTGTGAAGGTTTCTCTACCGGTGTAAAGGAGATTCTTTTACTAGTGAAGTCGAACTCTCGAGTAGGTGACTCGGGGAGTGGATGTAGGGCAAGGAAGGTGTCCTTGTAGCCGAACCACTATAAATCATATTGTCGGTTTGCATTACTTTACTTTATTGCTTTATCCTTATACTTGTATTGCTTGTGTGTTTTGTGATCCCTCAATGTGCTACTTGGTTTATATAGTCTTTGACTATGAACAAACGCGTCTCATACTATGTACCCATCAATGGACATTTGATACAAAAAGTTTTAAAAGATTAAAAGAAAACTATTCAACCCCCTTCTAGTTTTCCACAATTATAATACAAGATGTTTTAACTCGTATATTATATAGGGGCTAAGGACAAAAATGATAAAAATCTAGAACCTTGGTTCACATTGTGATCAAATTTTTTCACTTCTCAAAATGGTCATGCCCAATTGCTCAACCGATCGACTCTATAAAGTGGTTAACACATATGCAAGTGTTGAACTTTTTACTCTTCTCTTATTTACTAGTTGGCCCACATATACCTCATAAAACAAGTGTTCAACTAACAATTGCTCAATTACGAAGTGCTCAACCAATTTCAAGAATTATAAAGTAAATGTTACTTTTTACTTTTTAGATTTCACTGGAAGTATGATATTATTTATACAATGATTCTCACATACTAATCTCACAAAACACTAACTGCCACCTCACTACCAGCCGTCGCCAATACTACCTGCCACCTCTACCATCCAAAAGGACTACCAACCTCCACTATCACCACAACCAGTCATTAACGCCACCACATCATCGCCACTACCATCATGATCGCCACCACCAACCGTCGCCACCACTACTACCAACCAACAACATCTGCCACCACTATCTCTACTTCCACCATCCACCACCACCACCACCTTTCACTAGTACCACCGCATTTCATCACCACCACCAATGGTGGTGGCGATGTTATTGGTGGTAGTGTTTGTGGCATTGTGAGGTAGTGGTGGAGGTGTTAATGGTGGTGGTGTTTGTGGCAGTGTGAGGTAGTGGTGGCGATGTTAACGTTTTTGGATGGTAGCGGCAGGGGTAGTGGTGGTAGATAATGTGGTGAATAGTGTTGGTGGCGATGGTTTTTGGTAGAGGTGGATAGTGATAGTGATGGTGGTGTTGATGGCTGGTAGTGGTAGCGGACGATGGTGGTCGTGGTGGCGATTGCGGAGTTTGGTACTCATGTTGGATGGTGGTGGTGACATACGATGGTGCTAGAGGTGGTTGGTAGTGTTGGCGACGTTGGTGGTAATGGTGGTGGTAGGTAGTGTTGGCGACGTTGGTGGTGATGGTGGTGGTCGCGTTTTGTGCGTTTTGTGATGTTAGCGTGTGAGAAGTTTAAAATGGGAATTATATTTTTAATGAAATTTTAAAAGTAAAAAATAAGATTCTTTTATACATTCTTAAAGTTGGTTGAGCACTCTCTATTTAGACAATCATTTGTTTTATGAGATATATGTAGGCCACCAATGATTAAGAGAAAAATAAAATAGGTTGAACATTTGCATATTTGTCAACTATCTTATAAAGTCGCTCAGTTAAGCAATTAAGCTATATAACCATTTCGAGAAGTGGATTCTTTTTAACCTTAAGGAAACAAAATTTTCGATTTTGACTATTTATATAATCATGCTAATTATAACATGTATAAATTAAATGTAGGTTATTAAGACTCTCACCTCTTATAATTTTGTGTTTTCTGATTTATTTTTGTTTTTTATAACTTTAATGTGATCATCGGATAAACCCGGTCTTTCATACTACCTCCGTTCTAAAATTATAATCCACATTTCTTTTTTGGGTTGTCCAAAATTAATTGTTCACTTCTAAAAATAGATAGGAAGTTTAAATCGAGATTATTACATTACCCTTAGTTGAAATTATAATTATAAACTTTAAACAAGTTTTAAATTAATTGGTTAAGAATAAAACTATCTTTATGCAAAAAGTAAAAGAAAGAAAGGTGTAAAGGCGATACTTTTTCTTAAACTGTGTTTTTTTGTTAGTGGGCAATAATTTTAGGACGGAGAGAGTAACAATGAAATAAAAATATTCGCAACGATAAAAATGTATATGTCTATAAATCATGAAATATTTATATATTGAGTCTAAAAACCATTTTTTAACATATATACTAGTAACATATAAATTTAAAATACATCATAAATATATATAATTAACATGATTCATTTTTATTTTAGAACAACAATTTTTTACAACTCACACTAACTATCTTACAATTTCTATCTCATATATCTTCACCGAGACTTAAACCCACAACTTTTAAGTTAGAAGGTCACTTACATACCACTAGACCAAGAGATTTTTTTTAAAATTAACATGATTCATTTATTAAAAAAAAACACTTAAAACGAATTAAAATTCAATCGGGTCTCAAAAATCTAAATCATTTCAAATCTAACATATTTAACCAAATTAAGAAATATGACACCGGATTTCCTATGCATTTTTAATCAAAACCGATCCAACCGGTAAAACTAGTCGGATCGAACCGGGTTCCAAAACATTGTTACCTAACTCTAACAAAGTCAATAATAAATCACAACACAATCTCTCTAATCCGTATCATTTACTTACGTAACAATAATAGCCACCACCTTTCAAATAAAACCATAACATGTGTCATGTGTTCCTTATCATCAAATCCCACCTAAACAACACCAAACATCAACAACATTAAAAAAACCCAAACACACAGTACTATCAAAGTCATCAAACACATCAAAATAAAAAACAATGGCGGAATACAAAACACTCGACACAGTTGAAGTATCAGACATAGTAAACGCGGGTATATCACCTGAAACTGCTTCACAGCTTCATAAGAAAGTTGATGAGATAGTAAACAAGTATGGGCCGAGTTGTCCTGAAACGTGGAAGGAGATTTCTACACGGGTTTTGAATCCGGATTTACCATTTGGGTTTCATCAGATGATGTTTTATGGCTGTTATAAACACTTTGGACCTGATCCTATTGCTTGGTTACCTGACCTGTAAGTAGCTAGCTCTCATTCTTTTAGTTTGGTTTAATTGCTGTTTTCTAGTGTTATTTTTTTTCCGGATAATGGTATGTATTTAACTCGAGACTTATTTATTTTACTATGGTTTTCCTATTTAATATAGTTATTTTATGTCTTTCTTTTTACTTGCAAGCAAGGGACTGTCATTCATTATCTAGGATTAAATCGCAAATGAAAGACACAGAAGGTCATTTTTGCCAAAATGTAAAAACATTGCAAAAAAATTGGCGTAGGGACTAAAATTGTAAATTTTGCTTAGTGATTTTTATGGATGGTGATATTTCACTAGAGATAAAAACAATAAAATATGACGAGTGATATTTAATAAATATAGTTATCGTGTAATATCAGCAGTCATAGTCATTATTTATTATTTTATTATCATTGTTTTTTTCAGTAAAAAACAGTTCAGAAAATTTACAACTTTATCCCTCCCTCCGACTTTTGAAACTTTTGGACTTTTTGGCAAAAATGATCCCTCCGCGTTTTTTATAAACCTTAGGTTATTCTTCACTTTTAGATTAAACCAAAATGGATGGTGGGGAGTTGTCTCCTGCGTGTGAGTAAAAACAAGGTTGCAATTGAACTTTTCTCACTTAATATAGGAACTTTTAATTTTATTTTTTCCACATCACAGGTATAGTTTGATACATTTTCTAATGATTATCCATTCAAATTCAAATGTATCGGACTTACGGAAGCCTAATGCATGTTTCAAGTAGTGTAAATTTTTAACAAACTTTTGTTAAAAATTTATGGTTTCTTTAAAATGAACCTGGTGTCAAAATTTGGTGTCACTTTAATACATATCTTGTTTAGTCCGTCCACTGATATGTCAAAAGAAATGCATGTCTTCTGAACATGTTTACTAGTTGTCTAGTTTTAGTGTATCTTATAGTTCATTTTTGTTTTTATACGCGCAAAAACTTTTCTTCACGTGATGACTAAAAAAAACCTGGGTCATAGGATAAGTTAAGGTTTTTAAGTTCCATAGGAAAAAATAGTGTAGAAATGTGATAATCTTTGATATTTCAAGAGGGTTGTTGTTTTCTAGTGAGAGAAAGTAGAGAGAGAAGTGAGAGAAAAACTATGTTTATTACTTGTAAAAATGAAACAACCAACACCCCTTTCCATGGTGGAAAGTGGTTTATATACCAATTTGATTTAAATTTGATTTGTGCAAATCCCGAATCAATTTGACATCAGTGACATATTGGCTCCATTCTTGGGGTAACGTGTTCAAAAACTTGGTGTTGATTTGAAACTAAGCAATTGTAAGATTATACACGTTCAAATCATTCATCAAAGTAGTGAAGCGCCAGTAGAAGTCATGAAGAGTTTCCCCGGGAATGTATTGGAACCTATCAAACAAATCATAGAGTTGACACTCTCGTTCCTGCTTGGTAAGTGAAGTTCCTTGTAACAAAACTTCTAATCGATCCCAAAGTTCCTTTGCTACCTTGTAATTGCTTACCATACGATAAATATCGGGTGGAAGAGCTTGCTTGATGGTTTGCACGGCTTTGTCATCCGCATCGGCAATGTTTCTGTTTGCTTCCGTTAGTTCATGAAATAGCCTTGGCCTAGTCACATTGTCTACAGTTATCTCACCATAATCAAGTGGTCCTTTCTCAATGGATTCAACCATGAGTCTCCCACTAGGTCTACCCATAATATAAGACAACATGCGACCTTGCCATGCTTCAAAAAGCTCTTTGATAAGCAATGGTGGACGAGTATCGGTACCCGAAATGATAGAAAGGTCAGTAAGCGATGTCATTGTTGGCAGGTATGAATGTGAATTCATTTTATGATCCCTTGAAAAAAGATTATCAAATATGATCGAGCAATGAAATAAGATTATGTGTTTTAGTGTTGTTTGAATAAAGATGTTATGATCTTATGGTTGTGTGTTTTTGTTAATGTCTCCAAAGAAATGCAAAGTTGAAAAATCCTCTAAGTCTTGCAAATTTGGGCTGATCGTACTCTTTGATCGTAGTACTCTTTGATCGTAACGGTTGATCGCACTCTTTGATCGTAACCTTGATCGTAGTCCTGATCGTAACGGTTGATCGTACTGGTGGTCGCACTCCTTGATCGTAATGGTTGATCGCAACCTGTGATCGCACTCCTTGATCGTAACGGTTGATCGCACTGGTGATCGCACTCTTTGATCGTAACCTTGATCGTAGTCCTGATCGTAACGGTTGATCGTACTGGTGATCGCACTCTTTGATCGTAACCTTGATCGTGGTAATGGATCGCAGTCACTAGATCGTAACGTGGATCGTAAGATGTGATCGTGATATTGGATCGCAAGTAGAAACCCCCAGGGTTTATGCGATCGCAATAATCAGATCGTAACAGAAAAAGAGTTCGAGACTTGTAAGCAACAAGAAAGAAGAAATTTTTACCTTGGAATTCGTGTTTCTAGCCAAACCAATATCTCCAAATCGTTACTACAACTATTTAGAAGAAATATAGATCACTTGGAACCACAAAAACACGAATTTTTTTTGAAACTTTGGTAAAATCAATCAAAAACACATGAACACACTTAGAAAAGTATGAACAACACAAAACCAATCTTTATTTCATCCCATAGCTCTTGATACCATTTGTAGAAATGTGATAATCTTTGATATTTCAAGAGGGTTGTTGTTTTCTAGTGAGAGAAAGTAGAGAGAGAAGTGAGAGAAAAACTATGTTTATTAATTGTAAAAATGAAACAACCAACACCCCTTTCCATGGTGGAAAGGGGTTTATATACCAAGTCCCTTTGTGGACTTGGGCCTCCGGCCCATGAACATGCTCATGGGTCGGGCTAATGTGAATAATGATTAAACTTATACTACGAGCCTATAAGTATATTGTTGGAGTGACTGAGACTTTCTTAATACGAAAAACGTATTTCCAACAAATAGTATAATACAGACTAAAGAAAAAATAAGTGTCAAATTACATACATTTTCAGAACGTGATTCCTTCTTCATATGCGATGATTTTTTACTTCTTTTGAGTAGACAATTCACACAGCTTTGGACATTAATTATGTGACCAAGGAAGTAATTGTTGATGTGCCGAGGATGTAGTTTACTCTTAAGGGGGTGTTTGGGATCGCTTATTTTTGGACATTGCGAAGTTGTCTATTTATAGATATAGATTGTTCACACTTAAAAAAGTTACTATCATTCATTATTTTTTTACTGGTAAAAGAAAAAAAAAGACTCCTATTAATAGTAAGCTCAAAATTTAGTTTTTTTTATATGGAAGTTGGTATTTAAATTTGAATTTTATTACAATAAGGACTTTCCAATTTTGTTGAGATTATTTGTGACAGTTTATATTTGCTTATTCTAAAGTGCTTTTTAAAAAAGCAGTAAGCAATAAGCACTATAGCAGGGCCAAACACCTCGCAAGTGTAAGACTAAGATATTATAAGTTTATGTCTATTTGATAATTTCTAGTGTATAAGTTATGGAGTATCAGTTAGGATAAGTTTCACAGCCACCGCAACACATGATGATTTTGCATTTGGAATGATACAAGGGTGGGTTAACCGTTAAACACCGACTCAGATAACATACTGCCGTTTCTTTTGATTTTATCACTACAACTTTTCACTTTTATGATTGTGATATGCTGGCTAAATTTTGTAGTTAGCATAGCTTTAAAGGTGATGGTATTAAATACTGTAAGGCTAAACGGAGTGGAGGTGAGTTTGTTCGGTGGGTGAGTATACTCACTGTGGTGGAATCCTCACCTAGGTGAGTTACAATATGTGGGCCCCCTTTTTTTTTCTTTTAATTTTTTTAGTTTATTTTATTAGTTTGTGAGTGAGTTGGGTATTTAGTGGGGTATGACGTGGCGGTGAGTTTCTCACCGCCTGTACGGTTGAAAGGTAGGTTGGGTGAGTGGAGAAAGAAAGATGAGGTGCGGGTAGGTTTTTCACCCACCATTCCGTTTAGCCTAATAAGCTAGATAAGTTTCCCCTGTAACCAATTTGTAATATCTTATTATGGAATATGTTTGTTATGATATCATGGCCATGGTAATAATGGTGGTGGTTGAATACCATGTCGCTTTCTAGTGCCCAACATTTGTCTTATTTTTTTAGTAAAACAAGCCCAAGACTACGATGTACTTTTTCTTTTCTTTTGCACATGTATTCCCTTTTGTGGTCACTTAGTAGGTGATTAATGAGGTTTGTTGACAACTGACATTGATTTTTCATGTGCACTCATATTGTTAGGGAGGCTGCAAAATCGACGAACATTGGTAACTTATTAGAGAGACGGGGAAAGGAATTCTTGGGTCCCAGTTATAAAGATCCTATTTCGAGCTACTCCGCTTTTCAAGAATTTTCAGCCTCAAATCTAGAGGTACCACATGCTTTAGCCTTTTTTTTGAAAGTGTATTTACTTGTTCTAAATTTAATAAGCACTTTATACTTTACAGAATGCTACAGGCGTTTTTTATATTTTTTTAAAATTACCACTTTACAATAGCCAATCCAAAACACCCTTGAAAATTAGATTATTGATTCAAATCATTTCAGAATGCTACAGGCGGTTTTTATATTTTAAAAACATTACCACTTTGCAATAGGCAATCTAAAACACCCTTGAAAATTAGATCATTGATTCAATTCATAAACATGAGGTAAACACGTGGATTAGTCTTCTCATACAATCATGTATGCTGTATACTTGACAAAAATTTATGACAGGTGTTTTGGAAAACGATATTGGATGAAATGAACATATCATTTTCAGTACCCCCAAAACGCATATTTGTTGATGATGCGTCTCAAGAAAGCCAGTTATCGCATCCAGGAGGTCAATGGCTTCCTGGAGCTTATGTAAATCCAGCTCGAGATTGTTTAAGTTTAGGTAGCAAAAGAAACTTGAATGACGTATCTGTGATATGGCGTGATGAAGGGAGTGATCAATTGCCAGTCAAAAGAATGACAGTTGGGGAACTGCGCTCTGAGGTTTGGTATGCTAATTAAAGTCTGATTTACGATCTTATGCCCGTGATGTCAAAAATCGACAAAAGTAACTAATGTGAAATTAATATGTGCGTTTATACAGGTTAGCTGCATACGCTCTTGACACACTGGGACTTGATAAAGGATCTGCGATTGCAATTGATATGCCTATGGATGTAAACTCGGTGGTGATATATCTTGCAATTGTTCTAGCAGGCTATGTGGTTGTATCTATTGCTGATAGTTTTGCTCCAAATGAAATATCAACTAGACAAGTACTATCGAAAGCAAAAGCAATTTTTACTCAGGTTGGTCGTAAATTCCTATTTATTTTCAGTATGCAGCATTGAATATTTCATATACTTTTTTTTTTTACTCAGGATGTGATCATTCGTGGTAACAGAAGCCTTCCCTTATATAGGTGATGTTATCAGTTCCCATACAGAAAACCAACTTTTTTTTATAAGAACACGATTTTCACATATGGGGTAAAATGGTGAATTTTGCAGCCGAGTTGTCGAAGCTCGACCGCCTCTGGCAATTGTTATTCCTGCAAGACACTCCTGCTTAAGTACAACATTGCGTGAGGGTGATTTATCTTGGCATGATTTTCTAGACCGAGCAAAAAACAACAGGTACGTCTGTTTCTTCTGAGTTTGATCCCCATTTAGTTGTAAATTGGCAATTGGCAAGCACATGTTCTATCATTTGTGCAATGTGTATGATAATATTGCAAGTTAAGTAATGTTATATATTTTAAAGAACGTGTTATGTTGTAAGGTATTTATATCTTAAATCTTGGTACGGGATGAACTTTATTTCTGAATTCGCAAATAAATATACACAGGAATGTCGAATTTGTTGCTGTTGAAAGACCAATTGAAGGTTTCTCGAATATCCTCTTCTCTTCAGGAACTACAGGTAGGAAACATTATGTTATGATCCCACATCGGTCATGTATGGGAATGGTTGATGGTTTATAATGTCCAGGTGTCCCCTCCTCAAACAAGCTAGCTTTTTGAGTGAGTTCTACACTTGGGACTTATGAACCGATTACGAGCCTAGTATGGGAAAGGTTCGTATCAATTGGTATCAGAGCTAACCCTACCTTACGAGGTTCCAACACTCGGAGTGGTGGCCTATGGAGTGGTGGCTTGGACCCAAAGGGGGTGCCAACCGTGACCAACATAGCCGTGACCAACGAGCTCGGAGTGGTGGCCTATGGAGTGGTGGCTTGGACCCAAAGGGGGTGCCAACCGTGACCAACATAGCCGTGACCAACGAGGACGTTGGTTCTTCAAAGGGTGGGGTAATGTTATGATCCCACATCGGTCATGTATGGGAATGGTTGATGGTTTATAATGTCCAGGTGTCCCCTCCTCAAACAAGCTAGCTTTTTGAGTGAGTTCTACACTTGGGACTTATGAACCGATTACGAGCCTAGTATGGGATAGGTTCGTATCACATTACTTTTATGGAAATTCTAATAAATACTTATACGGGTATAGATTTTTTACATATGCGGTTTCTTAAAAATATGTGCCTTGTTATGGAATTAATTTGATACAGGGGAACCGAAGGCAATTCCATGGACACTTGCAACACCTTACAAGGCGGGTGCAGATGGTTGGTGCCACATGGATGTTCACAAAGGTGACATCGTTGCATGGCCCACTAATCTTGGATGGATGATGGGTCCTTGGCTTATTTATGCTTCGTTGCTTAATGGGGGTTCAGTAGCTTTATATAACGGATCTCCCCTTGGTGATGGCTTTGCCAAATTTATTCAGGTTGTTATCATAACGTTTTAGTATTTTCTACTCATTTTAGATTCTTAGCATTGTGATTTGGTTTCTTAAACGGAACACTAGAGGTGGCAAGATGGGCAGGTTGGGTAATATGTCAAGATGGATCCAGGTTGAAACACTCATTTTTAGCACGGGGTGTAACGGCTCGGTTCAGGTCGGGTTGAGCCGTGAAAACTTTCTTCTAATTTGGATTATAAGAGCAAGATGCTTACAATAATCTAAGTCCTTCGAATAAATAGTCCGTGCACGAGTTCCAATCTGGTTGATCCATTTGAGTCGTTCCCTTTAGCCTTTTATCGTGTTTAACCTTTTTGAGTTAAATAGAACCAAAGTCAGCCCATTCGTAAGTAAATTGTTCCAACTTGCCTCCTTTACTAAACATTGGAGTATATGTTGACACATTTTGCTATTACCAAGGCATGCTATACACTATATGCTATATACTATATGAAATTTCCATTTAAATGTTCACACTGTAGCTTCTCTAACTTTTAGGATGCAAAAGTAACACTCTTGGGAGTGGTTCCGAGTATTGTAAGAGCATGGAAAACAAAGAATTGTATAGCTGGATATGATTGGTCAACCATCCGGTGAGCTCTCCATCTCATATAAACATTTTGGGCTATTGTTATTCCTCAACATTCGTAATATATCACTTACGTTACTTCTGTTTTACTACGAGCTTGGGAAAAGGTTTGTCTAGCACACTACTTTACTTCCCTTTTTCTTAAAAAACTGCTTGTGACAGAATACCTTTCAGCTTGGTTAATAGAATATTTTACGCTTCTGATTTTCAAACACGTTGGAACCTTTATTTGATTTGTAGGGGTCAAAACATATCTGTCAGATCAAGTTGTTTGACCAGAATGCTTTTGTCTAAAATACTAGATAAAATTTAGATATTAGCATGTCAAGGGTGATTATAGTATCTTCATTCTGGTAGGAGCTTCGGATCGACTGGTGAGGCCTCTAATGTGGATGAATACCTTTGGCTAATGGGAAGAGCTGAATACAAACCGGTCATGGAGTATTGTGGGGGAACAGAGATTGGTGGTGGTTTTATCACCGGATCACCACTGCAGCCTCAGTCCTTATCTGCTTTCAGCACACCAAGTTTGGGATGTCAACTTTTCATTCTTGGCAAAGATGGAGTCCCTATGGTAAGCACAATATACCTATAACTGACCACCCCTAACCCCTAGAAAGTTTTTTAAAGTCAACCATTTACTTTCTGCTAGATAGAGTTACCAATATTGGCGGGTCAGGTGGGACTGTAATGGGTCATAATGGGTTCGTTTCAGTAGGTAAGATTTAATAATGTGAGTTGGGTTGATAATCAGTAGGCACTTTTGTCCATATATAACATTTGCATTTCATGATTTATGTATTAAATGTAATTTACAATACTATTCTAAGTTTGTTTAAAAAAAAAACCATTCATAACGTTGGATACATTGAAAAACACCTTTCCTTTCTACCTGTTTGACCAATTTCTTTTGGCTAGATATTTTGTTTTGACTCGTCACAGATAGAATGTAACTTGAATTGACCCTTTTCTAAATAAAAGGGTCGAAATTGTCATATCTGCTGGAAGGTACAGAAATAGATGGTGTGACTCTTTAGCTATTTTATCATGGGTTAATGATAGATCGCCAGATCGGGTCTTAATCTATTTGGTATTTGTATCTTTGTTTTAGCCCACTAATGTACCTGGAATCGGTGAATTGGCTCTAAATCCCCTCATGTTTGGAGCATCAAGCACACTATTAAATGCTAACCACTATGATGTCTACTTTAAAGGCATGCCTTCTTGGAATGGGAAGGTAAGCGAAGTTGTTACTTTGCAACTAAAGCTATATAGGGTGTAGGGATCTTAGGATATGCATTACCTGATTTTGAATAATCAGAGTAAGAATATCAGGTTTTATATCAGATAATCAAATGGTTGTGTATGCAAATTGAATTTAATAAAAAAATGATTTGACAGATTGAACAAAATGACAATTTTGTGAAGAAAGTAAGATGGTTTGTAAATGAATTTTAAACTCCTCGAATTAGGTTTAAAAGTAATCTTAATGTGGCATTAGATATTCAGCTTTCTTTCAGTTGATATGAAACTGGTTTTTGACCTGTGAAATAGCATATTGTTAAATGTTCTCATTGTAGGTTCTAAGAAGGCACGGGGATGTATTTGAGCGCACGTCTAGAGGATTTTATCGTGCCCATGGTCGTGCAGATGATACCATGAATCTTGGGGGTATCAAGGTATGGTTTCATCTTCATCTCGCACCAGTTTTTGTTTTTGCCCTATGAAAATATCATTGCGATATTTCTCAGGTCAAAGATACAAAGTGATAGACATCTGAGACTAAGGCTTATCTTTTTAGGACCCTTTATGTTGGTTTTTTAGTAATTATTGTAGATGTGTTATGTTTAGTTTCCATTTCCTTATAAAGAGCTTCCTGCAATTGGCTTTAATGATGACAACGATTGGCCCTTTCGCCTCAAACATAATTACTTATATCCTCTTTTGGAAATCCAAAACCAGCTACCAGTTTTTAGTCTTCGGATAAAAAGGTCTCTGATAATCAGCTGGATACCAGCTGTAACAATCACGATTTTCCGAGGATTAACTAAACTTGTCTAAAAAAGGGATACCCATTTCACAAATCACCCTTTTGTTTTGCAAAAATGTCCTTTTAGTTGATAGTTGCTGAAACTGTTCTAAGATAAGATAACCAAGTGCAGTTGTGCAGGTAAGTTCAGTTGAGATTGAACAGGTATGCAACAAAGTTGATGACAGCATCCTCGAGACAGCCGCTATAGGGGTTACACCAGTGGGAGGTGGGCCTGAGAGGTTGGTTATTGTTGTTGTTTTCAAAGATGCCGATGGTCCGAAACCTGACCTAAATAAGTTGAAGTCGTCACTAAATTCAGCTTTGCAAAAGAAGCTGAACCCATTATTTAAGGTATAGTTTCATCATCTTAGAACTATTCAGTTGAGTATTTGGAGAACTTTGACATCTTAAAATTTTCATTTTAACTTTTCGGTTGTACAGGTTTCTGATGTGGTGCCCCTTGCATCACTTCCTAGAACAGCAACGAACAAGGTAATGAGAAGGGTTTTGAGACAACAGTTGTCTCAAAGCCAAAATTCCAAGTTGTAACTTGTACATATGGGATGCTGTTCACTTTGTTTTTCTCCACACTTATGTTTAGCTTTTCAATAAAACGTTGCAAGCTGTAGTGTCGATTATAGTCATACCTGTATTGAAGTATCAGTCACAGTGCATGTATTAAAACATAATGTCAAATAGTGATAGCTAAATTGGCTAGAAGGACTCCGACATCCGAGTGAATGACAACTGTAGAGATGGCAACGGGGCCGGGTTTGTGGGGAATGGTTGCTACCATCCCCATCCCCAAAGTTAAATATCTATTCCCATCCCCGTCCCCATCCCCATCGGGGATTACAAGCTACATACCATCCCCATCCCCAGCGGGGAACGGGGATCCCCAATGGGGAATCGGGGATTTTTCCCCAGTTACAAAATTAACATTTAAACTATGTTTCAAATGACGCAACCATTACGAATAACACAATACGGTAATATCAAACAACATTAAGTAGATCAACATTTATGCGATCATGCTTAGTATTAAAAATAACAAAATTAACACAATAGAGTTCATCATAGAAGGTTAGTGTCAAAGGAGATATTAACCATCGATTGACAGTGTTTCAAATATCTAATAAATATTTGAAACATACAAGATATATAAATGTATATGTAGAATATAGATATTCGGGGGCGGGTTCGGGGACGGGTTTGGGGAACCAAGGGTATTACCATCCCCGCCTCCATACCCGCTTTTTATTATCGGGGAATCCCCACCCTCATCCCCATACCCGGTCAACTCAGGGAATCTCCGATCAAATCGGATTCGGTATCGGATTTTCCGTCAGGTTCGAAGTTTTTTGCCATCGCTAGACAACTGTCCACCGACTCTTCGTGCAAGACAAAAGAAATGGGTTAACAACTGAAATTCCATAACGTTAAAATATCTCGCAGATAATGGTTATATTGACATGTTCCTTACCACATCAACTCAATAAGCGTGGGGGTGACTATGGCGCCGCCATAGGGAAAAATTTCTCCCTATAACATGCCAATGCTCATTGTACCGTGCACTCTTAACCACTTTGCCTATAACGTCCAGTTCTACTGTTTTTTCGACATCCGAGGGATTTGATTTTCTTAAATATGTTTCAACATATAAAACTAAGGGTTAAAGCCACAAATTACCAATGAACTTTACTTTTTTTCTCGATATTACAAATATAGAATATAAAATACTACTATAACCATCAAAGTTTACAAAATTTTCTAATATTACAAACATCCTCAAATGTGACCTGTAATAACCGGTTGAAAAGTGAAAATAACCTACACCTCATATATTTAACAAGTAATTATTATTTAACAATTATTTTATATCCACCTCCTCTCTTCTTCATCTCTCACCTATAATATTATTCACCACATTGTCCAGATACAAAACTAGAGCAATCAATCATTCTTCATCTTCATTATGTGGAGACAACAAGAGTTTTCAATGGACCCGCTATCTTTCACATTCAAAGAAGGAGATTAATATGACATCTAACAATCATTCCTAATTTATTCTACTTTGAAGCCTTGTACCTTCGGACGTTCATGCCTGGTAATGTTTAACACCCCTAATTGTTATGGTAATATAAAAATAACTTATGTATATCTTTCGACTGCATTTTCTACACCAAATGCTTTTTTAATCAGGGAAGTGATTCTTAGAGACGATAAAGGTAGATCATGGAAAAATCAACTCAGGAAAATTAGTCTTTGAAATATTGGATCTGAGATAACTTACTCCCTCAGTTCTTCATCTCGGTATGAACTTTTTGGGAACAAGCAATCTTGTTCACGATTCCAGATATTAACTTTTCAAAAACGATTGGGAGCAAAGGTAGAAAGAACGAGTTTAACCGTTATTGGTATGAAAAGGGTTAGAACACAGATTCTAACACTAGTTGTAAAGATTTGTATGATAAGGGTGTGGTCTACTGTGGAAGATAGATATCATATACTTTAGCTAGAAAAAGTCAATACAAGTTAATGACAGGTGGAAAAAAATTGACGTGGAAAATAATTTTAGCACGTTTCTAATATTAGCCGGTACCAACAAGTTTGGATTGTTATAGTAGTATTATATGTTCTATATTAGTAATATCGAAAAAAAAAGTAAAGTTCATTGGTAATTTATGGCTTTAACCCTAAAACTAACATATAAAACCTATATGCATTTAGTAAAGTTAAGCAAACATTCTCTAAAAGTGCATTTCGCAATTTGAAAATACTTGTAAAATGCATGAGTGATGACCTGTATGCCAATTAACGAATTGTCGAAGTGATCTTTAGAATAAGATGAATATCTTTTCGACCAGCAGCATCGATCCCAGGTCGTAAATAAGAAAAAAAACTCGGAAATAGGGTCGGTATCATAACTTAAAATAGTATTGATTATTTTTAAAAAATGTATTGAACTTATACGATACGTTCGCCGGAATTTCTGTTCCGTGTAATTTGGAGGAGTCTCGTAATCGCCAAAATAGTCATCGATTTTCTGGAGACGACCCCGAACCACCGACTTCTTGATTACATATAGCTACAAATGTCTCATACTCCGTAACACCTCGCATATAACGTTCGTGATCGTCTTTGAAATATATATCGTATTTTTCGACGGTGACGATATTGTTTGGATCTATTTTGGGAGTAAAAAATAATAGAAGTAAGAAAAAGTGAGATATAAAATGTAAGAAGTGAGTGTATAAAATTTGGTGAAAAGATGTGGTATTTATAGACTTTTTTAAGAGTTTAAATTTTGGAAAAGTTGTTTTTTTTTAAAATAATGGTTAGTCGCATAGTTTTTTTTTTTTAAAAAAAAAAAGACTTACCAGCCAAGTTGGTATTCTTGGCGTCACCACCTTTGTCGCGAGGCCTGATATGGTGGGCCAACGATGAACTCGCGTCAAAGGCCTAACAGTCCACTAGCTTACCATCGCTCCCCATCCTCTTACAAGTATTTGGCTATGTGTTTGTTCTTAGCGAGAAAAACAAAAAGGTAAGAGTGTTGGTTAGTCAAAATTGTGGTCTAAGGGTGTTTATTGTTCGGATAATATTTGTATAAACTGAATACCGAAACCTAAAATTGAATCGAACTCGATAAGCTAAATCAAACTGATGACCAGATCAAATTTGTCAAAATCAAACCAAACAAAATGTAATATTCGATTTTTAGTTTAGATATGGTTTCTCACGATGAAAACTGGGCTAGCTCAGTTGGTCATCGATGATAAATTTAGAAAGTATTTTTTAAGAGTTCTCATGGTCGAGTCTCACCACATATTTTTAGGGACAGAATAAAATAAAAATAGGAGTAAGATTATCTTCTAAGGTAAAAAATTTGAGATTTATATACTGCCAATTAGATGTCATTGTATGCAATCAGTAAATACTAATTTGTTTTTTGATAGAATTTTTTTTTTTGAGCAAGTTTTTTATAGAAAAAAAACTAGTAAATCTTCAACAAATCCCAACTTGGGCTAGGCCAGGCCCATGTTAACCAACCCCAACAAAAGTCGCAAACCACTTTAACTCAACATCCCTAAAGGCCTAAACCCTAAAAACCAATAAACCCTACTTCCCTCTTTTTCTTTGGCCTCCATCTCCATTATTTTCATCAAAACCAAAACATAAAACACAAAAATGGGTGGAAGTGACAGTGAAGCAGAGAAATCAGCACTGAAGGAAAAGAAGAAGCTGTTGGCATTAGCACCAATTGCTAAACCTCTTGCTGGCAAAAAGCTCTCTAAGCGTACCCTTAAACTTGTTAAAAAAGGTTTTTTAATTCTTTTGTTTGGTTAATTTTATACTATTAAGTTTTCTTCTTTTTTTTATTTATTTTTTTTTTATTTTAAATGTCTGTAGCTGCTGAACATAAATGTTTGAAGAGAGGAGTTAAGGAAGTTGTCAAAAGTATCAAACGTGGCAATAAAGGGTATGCTTACTTCATTTTATTTGTTTATGGTTAAGTTCATGATTGCTTATTTACTTATAAGCTTATCTGATTTTGGCTTATACTTCATAAATAAGCTCATAAGCCACATATAAGCTTAAACAAACACGCAAGTCGATTTATTGTTTATTGGTTATGTTATGTTATGAATCATTTGTTGTTGTGTATGTATAGTGTACTTAATAACAAGGTGATGACATTGTTAATGTTTTACGGCCTAATGTTCAAGGGATTTGGGATTAGTCTTTGTAGAAACAATATTAGGATATATGACCAATTGTTCACAAATAATAAAACAAAAAGTATATCTGATACGATGCTGATGAATAAATGATTCCTAGAATTCGACTTGTTAATCTACTTTTTTGATTTTATGAATGCAGAGTGTGTGTTATTGCTGGTAACATTACCCCAATTGATGTGATAACTCATGTGCCAATATTGTGTGAAGAGGCCGAGATACCGTATGTCTATGTTACATCTAAAGAAGTAAGTTTACTACTCTCTTGATAACTCACTTTTGTTCCATATTGTATTGGCTTGTTATTGCTGTACAGTTCATTCCTACTGTGCAGTAAGATCAATCCGTTCACCTTTTGCAAATTGCACATGAAAAAGCATGTTTTTAGTCAATATAAATATTAAAGAAGCGAACTTTTTAAACGACCTTTATGGGTCTAAAGTATTTGGTAACGAGTCTCATCCTTTGACCATCAGCTCCATACATAGGCTCTAAAAGAAGGGTTATGTTTCGTGTGATTAGCATGTTATGGATTTGTACTTTCATTCTGGCATTTGAAGCTCGTTTAGTATTTTATTATGCTGCAATTGTTGGTAACTATGTAGCCATTCACATTTTATAATGTCTGTTACAGGAACTTGCAAATGCAGGTGCAACCAAAAGGCCAACATGTTGTGTTCTTGTTCTCCCTAAGCCAACAAAGGGGCAACTTGGAGAAGATGACCAGCAGAAACTGCAAACAGAATACGATCAAGTTGCTACTGAAGTATCTTCACTTGCTGCTTCTTTGTTTTGAAATCAATTGTTTGTATCTTTCTGATATTAAAACTCATGTACTTTAGTTTGGTAGTATCAGATGTTTGAATTTGGAATCTGTCTCTAGCCTCTGATTTTTAGTTTATCCAACGTTTCCTTGGTATTCATGTCACAAACCGTTCAGGAAATGCTTAGTTACGTCACTCCTCGTATTACTCTATTATTACTTTATTATATGTGAGATCGTAAAATATCCTTGTCTGAGTAAAAGAGTAATTTTTTACTGGCAGAACATGTTCAATAGTTGATTGAAGACCCTTTTAATTTGGATAACCTGAGGATGTTTGTGTATCAAAGTAAGTTTTAGTCTACTAATGACTGATGTGTCAAATATGAGCGACTGTAAAAATGTTGTTACATACTACAGTAACACTAAGTTTTTGTTAAGCTACTCTCCTTTTAGTTTAACTGGTTGAACAGTTAAGACTCTCCCCGATGCACCAATGTATATGCAAATGAGTCAAAATTGACACAAATGTCATACTAAAATGTTGTGTCGAGTTTATCAGGTAACATCGTCAAAATTGACACAAATGTCATACGAAAATGTTGTGTCGAGTTTGCCCAACACGAAAACAGCATTGTTCAAACTAAGTGAGATCAGATTTATTGGATAAAGCTCTTTGTTGCTATATGATTTTATGCCTATCAGGGAGAAGATTCACCTGTCTCTTTACATGTTAAATGATATTATGATACATGAGATATTTCTATCCGAGTCTATTGTTGCAGGTTTATTTTGTTGTATTTGAAATTTAAAAAAAAAACATCATTTTAAGAGGGTTTTACTTCTGGGAGTACAAAGCCCTGCACAATAAGAATCCCAACCCGCCAATCGTCAATGTAGCAATAAAGGGTAGTCCAAATGATTCAAGATCAGTCAGCCTGCTGCTCCTTTCTACTCGATCAGAACCTCCTTGGTGAGCCTTTTCTATCGCGTAATCACGTAATAGGTTACTTATGTTGTCTAGCTGATGCATCAATTGACGTTGTCCCCTTGCTATGAGTAACACCTGTAAAAGACGAATCGTAACCAATCAGACACTTACGCGAGAACGAACTTGCAAGTGTGTATCTTTACTGGCTACAAGAGTTGTTAATGGGACTATGGGTTTTGGTAACAGATCTACACAGTTTATTGTTGAAATGGGTCATTTTTAACTACAGATCAACACATGCTTTTTTTCTTACATCCCAAAACATGTTGGGTAAGGTTGACCAGTAAACACTTTTTTGCAAATTAGTGTGTCAATGAGGTTGTATGCATCCAAAATAGATTTCGAGCGACGTTCAACGTGTTCTACTCATTCCCCTTTTTAAAGTAATTCTTTTTTGCTTCACCCGTTTTAGATAAAAACACAACACAAGTTGCTGGTCGAAATTGACATATCTGAGGATAAAATAACTGATAAGATGAATGGTTCACCTCTTCCATGAGGGGGGTATCTCGTGCCAACTGGTTAGAAGATCCAGAATTAGGAAGCATTTGACCAGTCAATGAACCATTTCCCAAGCCAGCCATGAACAGTGAGGTTGCAGACCCGTTGCATGATTCAGTCTGGTTAGCCATATTTTGATGGCTTGGTACTCTTGGTTGTGAAAATTTTGAAGTTAGCTCTTCAATACGAGATGTAAAGTCATCCATCCTTTCATTCAGAGTGGAAATTTGTTCTGATAAGTGAGTGATCACTCCCTACAAGAAATTAACAATTGAAATGAGCACTAAAGGAAACAAAGTTTAATAAAACAAAGAGAAAGGGACATGTAGTGTTTACTTGATTTGCAACTGGTGCTGGAGAATCAGGTGTCCTCCCATCAAATCTTCTACTATTTACGGAAAGCTTTGTTAACTTTGATAAATTCCTTTCACGTGTTGAAAGTGAGTGTCCCCCACCCCTGTGGAAACACAACACAAATTTACAACTCTACCAAAAACATAAAACCAGAGGCAACAATATGATCGGATAGTGGAACCGACCGAAATCAGTTATTTTTAATATGGGTCAAAACAAGTTAAGTCGGATCATTAAGAACCCCTTTTCCATAAATAAATAATTGTGGCGTCATGATATCATGAAAATGAAAGTTTATGGACATAAAATTAAATAGTCGTGTGATAAGATCGAATTCGGGATTACGGGATTGCACACAATACGTAAAGGATTAATTAATTTTAATAAATATATTTATTTATTAAAATATAAATCGAGCTTATTTAACGATCGTTAATAATTAAAAGTTAAGTGTAAACGAGCGTTATAGAATTATATAGAAAAGGAAACAAGAACGGAAAGTTCCGGAAACCCCTTGGGGGTTCTATAGCCGTCGGCTATATAGGGAAAAAAGGAAGGGGATTAGTTTCCTAATTTTAATTAGGACTTGGAGCACAAGTTTTGTAATCCTATAAATACCCCATAATCCCTTCATAATTTTTGTCCCTCCCTTCCTTGTTCTCTCCTGCGATCGCAACAAACAACCCACATAGGGTTTCGGTTTGTTTTCCATTTAGCTATAATTCACAAGTATTGAAGCTCCGGTTTATTAGTGCTAGCCTCACGATTGATCCGTTGCATTACGTGTGTACAAGAGCGTAATATAGTTTCATTATAAACTATATCTTGGTGTTCTTCATATAAACCCTAATTCGTGATTTGCCGGTGCTCTTGAAGATTTGCTCTAGCTAAAAGGTATGTAACCCTAACTCGATTAATTATGAATGTGTTATTAATTATGATCTTGTTAAACGCTTCCGCTATGTGTGCTTTGAACTTAATTAGGGTTTTACGTAATTGTTATAAGTAATATAAACCTTCAGTGGTATCAAGAGCCGTTTTAACATGTTATAATTATCGAGATCTAAAGTTTTTTAACTAAAAATTGGTTTGAGTTAAAATCACATGATGTTTTTTAGGTTTTCATTAAAATTAGGGTTTTGTTATTTAAATTAGGTCGGCTTAGCCGATTTTTTTTTTTTTTTTTTTTTAAGTTTTTTTTGAAACCCTAAAAAAATTTACATGGTGATTATCTTTAGATGTTTGCATGAAGTAACTGTTATGTCATGTTTTGGTTACGATCCGTAGAGAGATTTAATTGTTAAGATTATGTGGTGATGAACATGCATTTTTTTTCACGGATCATATGATTTTATATGCTATTTGCTTTATTTGATTCAAAAGTTTTAAAATTAGGGAAGACTTTTTATGTTTATAAAAACCCTAGATTTTATGTTTTGAATAAATTGTTATGCATGTGGCTATTTGATTTAGTTTTTTTTTTGTACCTACTTGTTTTCATACGTTTTTTATATTAATCGTATGTTGTAAACAAGGGTAATTTTTTACAAGAAAATTAATATGGACTAAATCATATAAAAATTAATGAAGTTTTTAATACTTTTAAGAAATGGAAAACTGCTGTTGAATTGGAAACCAACTTGAAGGTAAAATGCTTGAAGTCGGATAATGGTGGGGAATACATTAGCACAGAGTTCATCAACTATTGTGCTGAACATGGCATTCGGATGATAAAGACAGTTCCAGGCACTCCTCAACAGAACGGAGTGGCAGAAAGGATGAACAGAACCTTGAATCCTAACAAGTGGTATCAGAGCTTAGGCTCTTGATCCGTTACACCAGTCACCATCGCCAAAAACAGCCAGCCATCGCCAAAACAACCACCAGTTCTGTAGATCGCCCAAACAGCCGGTTGGGGTTCTTCGTCGCCGACAGCAGTCAGATCTGTTAGTCAGATCAGTTAGATCTGTTTGATAGATTAGTCAGACCAGTCAGATGAGTCAGATCAGTCAGAGCAGCCAGATCAGTCAGAGCAGCCAGACCAGTCAGACGAGTCAATCAGTCAGATCTGTAAACAGATCGCCAACACTTTGGGACTGTTTCTGCCAGATCTAGGCAGATCCATCTCGGATAGTTTGGTATAATGGCAGAGGAAGGAAAGTTCAGAATTGAAAAGTTCGATGGGCAAGATTTTGGATGGTGGAAGATGCAGATCGAGGACTTGTTGTGTCAGAAAGACCTAGATCAAGCCTTGAACGAAAATAAACCCGAGAAGCTGAAAGATGAAGAATGGGTTGTTCTTGATAGAAAAGCCCTAGCTGTTATCAGATTTTCACTAGCCAAGAGTGTGGCGTTTAACATCGTGAAGGAGACTACTGCATATGGTTTGATGAAAGCTTTGTCAAACATGTACGAGAAACCTTCTGCATCGAATAAGGTATTTCTGATAAGACAGCTAGTAAACACAAAGATGAAGGAAGGTGCGTCTATTACCTCTCACGTTAATGACTTTAATACCATTATTTCCCGTTTGGTATCTGTTGATATCAAGTTTGAAGATGAAGTCCAAGCTTTACTTTTATTATCCTCGTTACCGGAAAGTTGGTCAGGAACAGTCACAGCTATTAGTGGTTCAGCTGGAACCTCTAAACTCACTTTTGAGGGCATTCGTGATTTCATTCTAGGAGAGGATATAAGAAGACGGAGTTCTGGAGAATCATCGAGTGCTTTGCTTAGCACCGAGGGGGGAGGTAGAAAGAAAGAAAGGGGTAATGGCAGAGGCCGATCAAAATCCAGGAAAAGAGGTCAGTCCAAACCTAGGAAGGATATCCAGTGCTGGAACTGCAAAGAAATGGGGCATTTTAGAAATCAATGCCCTAAACCATCAGATGATAAGAAAGAGGTGAATGCAGCAACTGACGATTCAGAAGATGCTCTTATCTGTTGTGTTGAGAATTCAACAGAGTCGTGGATTATGGATTCTGGTGCATCGTTTCATGCCACTTACAGCAAGAAGATGATGAAGAATCTACAAACAGGTAACTTTGGTAAAGTTCGTTTAGCTAATAATCACACTCTTGACATCACAGGTATGGGCGACATAGACTTGAAAACTTCATTGGGATCCATATGGACATTGAAGAACGTTCGTGTTATTCCTGGCCTAAAGAAAATGTTGATTTCTATTGGGCAGTTGGACAACGAGGGGTTTGATGTCAATTTTGGTAGGGGACAATGGAGAGTTGTCAGAGGTAATCTTGTAATCGCCAGGGGCAAAAAGCGAGGTACTCTATACATGGTTGAAGTCCCTGAAAATGGGATAAATGCAGTGACAAGCGGGATAAAACCATCCAAGTTGTGGCATCAACGACTTGGTCACATGAGTGAAAAGGGTATGAAAATGCTCGTAGCTAAGGGAAAGCTTCCAGATCTGAAAAAGGTGGATTCCGAGTTCTGTGAACCATGTGTGCTTGGCAAGAAAAAGAAGGTATCTTTTGTGAAGACAGGGCAGACACCGAAAGCTCAGAAACTAGAGCTTGTTCACACGGACGTCTATGGACCAACACCGGTCTCGTCTTTGGGAGGGTCAAACTACTACGTGACCTTCATCGATGATTCAACACGCAAGGTATGGGTTTACTTTCTTAAAAATAAGTTTGAAGTTTTTAATACTTTTAAGAAATGGAAAACTGCTGTTGAATTGGAAACCAACTTGAAGGTAAAATGCTTGAAGTCGGATAATGGTTGGGAATACATTAGCACAGAGTTCATCAACTATTGTGTTGAACATGGCATTCGGATGATAAAGACAGTTCCAGGCACTCCTCAACAGAACGGAGTGGCAGAAAGGATGAACAGAACCTTGAATGAAAGAGCCAGAAGTATGAGACTTAATGCTGGGCTTCCAAAGACATTCTGGGCTGATGCAGTTAACACTGCAGCTTATCTTATCAACCGGGGGCTATCAGTACCATTAGGCTTCAAGATACCAGAAGAAGAGTGGAAAGAGGAAGCAGTTAAGTATGAACATTTAAAGGTGTTCGGGTGCAGTGCTTATGATCTAATGAAAGATGGTGACAAGCTTGCAAAAGCCAAGAAATATACTTTCATTGGATATGGGGCAGATAGTATGGGCTACAGGCTTTGGGATTTTGAAAGCAGAAAGGTAGTCAGAAGTAAACATGCAACTTTCAACGAGGCAGAGCTTTATAAAGACTGGAGCACAGTAAACTCAAAGGGCCAGAAAGAACACGTTGAGTTCGAAAGTGACGTCATTAGAATCAGAGAGTCAGCAGATACTCAGGATAGTGGGAGTAATGAGGCTGATTTTCAACATGAATCATTAGAGGCTGACGAGTCTCAAAAAGATCAAGAAGACATTTCCAGCAGTGAAAGCTCAGAGGACGATGACGAAGAAGGATCACCTTCTCAGCTAGTTGCATCACATTGGGTTAGGAGATCTACTAGAGTCTCTAAACCACCTATGAAGTATAATCCATCAGTCAATTATCTTCTTTTGACTGAAAATGGTGAACCAGAAAGCACTTTGAGGCAATTAATCAGATAGATTCGCTTCAGTGGGAGCACGCAATGAAAGAAGAAATGGGCTCTTTAAACAAGAACAAAACATGGGTCTTAACCAAACTTCCGCGAGATAAAAGAGCCTTACAGAATAAATGGGTATTCAGGATCAAGGAAGAGCATGATGGGTCTAAACGATACAAAGCTCGTTTAGTGGTCAAAGGTTTTCAACAGAAAAAGGGGATCGATTATAATGAGATATTTTCTCCAGTGGTGAAAATGACCACCATCAGATTGGTCTTAAGTATTGTAACTGCAGAGGGCTTACATCTAGAGCAACTAGATGTTAAGACAGCATTTCTACACGGTGATCTTGATGAAGATATCTACATGGCACAACCTGAGGGGTTTCAGGTTGCGGGCAAGGAAAATTGGGTCTGCAAACTTAAGAGGAGCTTGTATGGTCTAAAACAAGCACCCAGACAGTGGTACATGAAGTTTGATAACTTCATGGAGAGAACCGGGTACAGAAAATGTGAGATGGACCATTGTTGCTATGTGAAGAAATTCAAGGGCTCCTATATCATTCTACTTCTCTATGTAGATGATATGTTAATTGCAGGTGCAGATATGAAAGAGATCAGCAAGTTAAAGAAACAAATGTCTGAAGAATTCGAGATGAAAGACTTGGGTCCAGCCAAACAGATACTCGGAATGAGTATTGTCAGAAACAAGAAAGATGGCTCTTTGACACTATCCCAGGAGAAATACATCGGGAAAGTGTTAGAGAGATTCAGGATGAATAATGAGAAGACTAAACCTAGAAACACACCTTTAGGAAGTCATTTCAAGCTTACCAAAGATCAGTCTCCTAGATCAGAAGAAGATAAAGCATATATGGCTAAAGTTCCTTATGCGTCTGCCGTTGGTAGTCTCATGTATGCTATGGTTAGCACGAGACCAGATATCGCTCATGCCGTCGTGGTTGTTAGTCGCTTTATGTCACATCCGGGGAGAGAACATTGGGAAGCTGTTAAATGGTTACTTAGATACTTGAAGGGTACTACAAAGTTGGGATTATGTTTCAGAGGTAAAGATGTAGTTCTCAAAGGATATAGTGATGCTGATTTGGGTGGATGTAAACAGACATTCAAAAGCACTACCGGGTACATTTTTACAGTGGGAGGAACAACAGTTAGTTGGATGTCGAGACTTCAGAAAAGTGTGGCTCTATCTACAACAGAAGCAGAATACATGGCAGTTGCTGAAGCCAGTAAAGAGCTAGTATGGTTGAAGACTTTTCTTGAAGAGCTAGACAAGACGTAGGCTGATTACTCATTGTACTGTGATAATGAAAGTGCTGTGAAACTTGCCAAGAATCCAGTCTATCATGCCAAAACAAAGCACATAGGGATGAGGTATCATTTTGTCAGAGGGCTGATTAGTGATGGCACGATGAACTTAAAGAACATCTCAGGTGCGAAGAATCCAGCAGATATGTTCACTAAGTCTGTGACGCTGGACAAGCTGAAGTTGTGTGTAACTTCAGCTGGCCTTCGGAAATAGTTGAGAAGGCAGGTGGTAACTAGGGGAGCTTAAGATTCGTGGATGCTAACAGAATTACAAAGGAGTGCAAGTGCGCGTTTCGAAGCCTCCAAGTGGGAGATTGTTGAGGTGTAGGCTTCTGATTGGTGGCAGAATGTCATCATCTTATTTTAGGCGAAGATCACAGTTTTTATAATTAGGAGGTTTTTTCCTAATTATGTTTAGCCTATAAATATAGGCTGCTGTAATTCTGTAATTCTTTATTGAGACCACCAGAATATAATAAAATACCCTAGTTGCTACCCGTGGACGTAGGTTAATAGCAATATTAACTGAACCACGTAAATTTCTTGTGTTCTTCATTCTATTTTTCAGTTTTACTAAATTGTGTGTAACCTTGAATCCTGTTTTGAGATCTAATTGACATATGATTTGCGTTGATTGGAATTGCAATAATAACTTAACGGCCTACTCAACTTTGGCAAACTATAAAGTCGGTATAACGCACCGCTGGTCATGAACCCGGTCAAGGAAAGAGGTGTTATGCTTCAGCGCTGACCAAATTCCCGGCTTGCCTGTGCGTCAAAGTTGGAATAATCTACGGTTATTATTTACATAATTCCTTAAGGTTGATTTAACCGCAAAAATTCACATCCGAAAAACAATGAATAAGGTTATTGCTTTGTGCTTTAGCTAAGTTCTAGAAAAAGTACGGTGTAAATTTAGTTGTGGGTAAAATCTTTAATTGGTTTAACCAATACCTCAACTTGCAAATATATGATGAGATTTTAGTCTCACCAAAAAGTTTACTAAAAGTTTTTATTAAACTTATGCTATGGAGATGTATGCATGCTTCTCCATACATGATTTTGACACCAAAATCAATACCCTTAAAATTTAAGTCTTATGCCATCTAATTGACGAACACTTGAAGTTACAATTGTCGTTATATGAGATTTTGGACGATGTTGTAATGGAGAGAAAACTTCATGACTGAATAAGATTGCATATGAAGGTTTTACGTTCTTTAGATTAGTCGACTTGATTAAGTTACTTAAGACATAAAGTAGGGATGAAACATGTTTACGATGCAAAGAGACTTTTGGCAACGTAAATCCCTAAAAATATCTAGAAATTGCAAATTTGTTTGTCAATTATTGTTCGACAAGTTACCATGTTGAGTACATTTATCACTAGCAGATCAACTCATGTGATAAGTTTATGTCAATGTGGATTCTAGTTTTTCAAGGAAAATACTATGGTTTTAATTACCGGGGTAATTTTATTTTCTTGAATGGTATTATCGAAAATACTAATATTTTGAACTTATTTATGTAGAAATGGCTCAACCCGATAACAACACGTTGAGTTCTGCCTTCAAGACTTATCTTGAACGTCAGGAACTAACTGGCCCAAACTCACCACTAAGAATAGTTCTGAGAGTAGCGGGTACTTCTGATTACTTGACCAGGGAGTTTCCTGCGCCCCTTGGCCCTAATGCTACTCCAGTTGAAAGACTGAATTATGAGGCAGAGGTTAAAAAGCACAATGGTGTGGCTTGCTCGGAAAAATGGCTCCTTTCTTGCGAAGGAAATTTGAGCTATTTGCTCCAAATCAAATGCTTGAAGAGCTCAAGGCAATGTATGAGAAGCCTCAGGCTGTGGAGATCTACGACTTGGTAGATGCTTTGCATAGTTGTAAGCAAGCCCCTGAGAAATCCGTTAGTGCACATTATCAAGAGATGGAAGTGTTACAAACAGCTCATCGCACTAGGGAAATCCTACGACAATGATATGGCAATTAACCTAATCAATAGGTCTCTTAATCGGGACTTTAATGATTTCGTTAGGAACTTTAATATGCATTGCGCTGGGAAGACAGTGAATGACTTGCACGCAATGCTCATTGACTACGAAAAGGGTCTAAAGGACAAGGCAAGTACATCTGCTCCTACCCCTCCTGTGCTTTATGTACAAAAGGGTGGAGTGATAAGCCAAAACCGCACAAGAACAACAAGAAGGGCAAAGGCAAGGGTGATAAGGGCAAACAAGTTGCGACTTATCCTAAACCCAAGCAGAACTTTGTCAAGAAGAAATCTCAGAAGGATGAGACTTGTCACCATTGCAAAGCAAGTGGTCACTGGAAGAGGAACTGCCTCTTTATCTCGAGGAGTTGCGAGAAATAAAGAAGAAGGCTGAGCTTGGTGCTGCAGCGTCTTCAGGTAACTTATATTTGATAGAGTTATTTAATCTTACATACAAATCAAATTCCTGGGTATATGATACAGGATGTGGTATTAACATTTGTAATACAGGATGTGGTATTAATATTTGTAATACTATGCAGGGTTTGAGTTGGAGAGGAAACTTACCTATGGGGAACAATTTCTGCATGTGGGCAATGGCGCACAAGTAGCGGTTGAAGCTATAGGAACATTTAATCTAGTTTTACCTTCGGGTTTAGTACTGAGATTGAATAATTGTCATTTTGCACCTAAAATTGTTAGGGGTGTTATTTCCTTTTCTTGTATGTTGGATCTTGGATTTATTCACTATTGATATTAATATGGGTTTGTTAGATTCAAAAATGTTTTTGATAAGGAAAGATTATACGAAAGTCTCAACATCTTTATTGGCACGACTAGAATTCGTGTGTTTTATGCATACGATAGAAAGGAGAAAGAAGTTAAGGCTGAAGATAACAGAGTTGGTAAAGATTATACATGGAAGTGGGAACAAACTAAAAGTGGGGAACGTGATGTGAGGAGATACAGTGAGGTGCTAAAAAATCAAAAAGTGGAAGGGAACAAAAACAATGGTGAGAGTACTGTGGAACAGAAAGACAAGAAGGTGACTATTTTAAGTGAGTATGAGCTTGATAAAAGAATTATTGAAGTAGAGAATGAGGATATAGAGAGTGAGTTAATGAAGAGAGGCATCATTGGGGAAGTCAAGGACCTTGACTACCTTGAGAGACTTCATAATATGTGTTCAGCAATTGGGATACAAGGAACTCAGATTAAGTACATTGGAGGATTAGAGGCTATGATTATTTTTAAGTCAGAGGAAACTGCTAGAAACATATTGGAAGATGTTCATCACGGTCTGAGAAGGTGGGTCTCGAAACTACGTTGGTGGGTGCCGGATTTCTGTCCTTCCGGGCGCCTAACGTGGATTAGTATTATTGGGGTCCCAATTGAGTGTTGGAATGAAAATACATTCAGAAAAATTGCGGCGGTTTGGGGAACGATTATCGACACTACTAATTGTTCCCTCATAGATTCACGTAAGGGCACCCAGTCGTTAACGATGGCTAGAATGCTATTACATACGATGGAAAGTAAACTCATCCATGAAGAAGTCCATATTAAGATTGGGAAGGGGACATATAAAGTAGCTGTCATTGAGGAAGTAAGAGACATTATTAAAATTGATGCGGATGAATCTGATGATGAAAGTGAGTCAGATGAAGATGTAGTCATGCATGAAGACCAGGGCGAAAGAGAAGGCGGTGGAGAACATTCCGACGGAGAGGTCGGAGAAGAGGATCGGAATAATGGGGATAACGAAAAGCCGTGTGGTAGTTCGGTGAATTTAAAAAGTGGGAATTTCGAGACGGCATGGGAAGTCACAGAGATGGAAGATAATAATGAGGTACAACAATCAAAAAAGATGCCAAATGTGAGTATGGAAGAGGAATCGGCTATAAAGTCAAATGGGCCACTCGAAGATGGGGAAATTCGTGAGCATGAGTTAGACCCGGATGGACCATCTTTTAAAAATATGAAGTTTGGGCTTTCAGAGAATATTGGGCTTCCTGAAAAAAAGCATCAACATATCAGTAATATGTATAGTAGAAAGGGAAAGAAGCCCAGTGCAAACGAATATAATCCAAAGACCGATGAGTATAACCAAGATCTGAATAATGAAAAGACAACAGGGAGATCAGCTTCTGGAGACAATAAAATCATCAATATAGCAGGAAAAGGTGAAGTAAGTATTAAAGTGAGTATGGATAAGGAACGCATGAATAAGAAGAGGAAAGTGGATGAGGTAGGCGAATTTGTAGTTGTAACTAATGGTTTTAAGGAAGGGTGTGGGAAAAGCAACAATGAAGGAAATCATAAGAATCAAGTGAAGAGAAGAAGTGCCAAGTTATCCAAAGATGAGGTAAGACGAAAAGGTAGAATGGCTAAAACAAGAAGTGAAGGGGATGAGTTGAATGGTATACAAGCATCAGATGTTGATGTCGACTATATCAGTAAATCGAAGGAAGCGGGTAAAGAATGTAAAAATCTTATGGTAGGAGGTTCAATTCATGAGGATTCGGTATTGGGTTTGGGAAATTCTATCAGGGTGGATGAGCTCAAGAATATTGGGGCAGAGATTGGAGTTGTGTGGGAAGGAAATAAGAATATTGAGCAGATTGTGGAAGAAGATCCGGTTGCTGGGTTACACCAGTAATTAGATTCGATCGAAGTGTTTTTTAATTCTTTTATTATGAAGATTATGACTCTCAATATTAGGGGTAGTGGTAACGAACACAAAAAACGGTGGTTGAGAGATTTATGTAGGTTTGAGGCGCCATGTTTCTTGGGTTTGCAAGAAACGAAGGCGAACGGTATGGTCAATGAAGATTGGATTGAAGACATTTGGGGGTCGAAGAATTTTGGCTTTGCTCAAGTTCCAGCTAATGGGAGATCTGGGGGGCTGATTTCGATTTGGAACACTAATTCATTTACATATAAAGAAGGAGTTGGGGATGAGCGGTTTATAGCGATTAAAGGGGAATGGAAAGGTGTTGAAGGCGATATTGTGGTGGTGAATGTATACGGACCACATGAACCGAAGCAAAAGATAGCGTTGTGGAACAGGTTGTTACGGTTAATGGAGAACGTTAATGCTGCTTGGTGTTTTTGTGGTGATTTTAATGAAGTGAGGAATCAAGAAGATAGGCTTAACACGCAATTTCAAGAGAAAGAAGCGGATGGATTTAATGATTTTATTACGACAGCTAATTTGATGGAGATACCAATGGGGGGTCGAAAGTACACGCGTATTAGTGATGATGGGTGCAAATTTAGTAAGTTAGATAGGTTTCTAGTGTCGTCGAATTTCAATGATAAATGGGTAAATTTAGCAGCAATTGCTCTTGACATAAAGGAATCCGATCATTGCCCGATTGTGTTAAAAGACATATCTGCCGATTTTGGTCCTAAACCATTTAGGGTTTTCGATATATGGTTTGAAGATCCTGATGCGGAGAAAATCATTGTAGAGGCGTGGGGTAAGCTGGTCACTAGTCACAAGCCTAATTGCGTGATTAGAGATAAGTTCAAGAACATTAAAAAGGATCTCAAAAGATGGAGTATGAGTAAATTTGGTAGTTTAGATAAGTCTATTGAAGAATACAGAAGGTCTGCGATGAGATGGGAAATTGAGGCGGAGTCTAGACGGTTGGATGAAACCGAGATGTGTGAGTGGATGGAAGCTCGAAGAAACTGGATAAACAAAGATCGAGAAAAGGTTAGTATGTTAAAACAAAAATCTAGAGTCAAATGGGATGTTGAGGGAGATGAGAACTCAAAGTACTTTCATGCGATTATCAAAAGGCACAATAATAAGAACAACATAAGGGGCCTATTGGTGAACGTGGTATGGAGCGAGGATCCTGAAAATATTAAAAAGGAGGTGTTGGAGTATTATAAGAGTATTTTCACAGAAGAGGCGAGGGAGAGACCTAAATTTGTGAACAATAGTTTAGCGAAGTTAAGTGGTGATGATGCAAGTAGATTAGAATCTCCATTTAGCGAAAGTGAGGTATGGGAGGCGGTGAAGGGATGTGGGAGTGACAAAGCGCCTGGACCTGACGGGTTTAATTTCAAATTCATTAAGCGATTTTGGGGTGTGATCAAGGAAGATGTGATGAGATCAGTTCAATGGTTTTGGGATAGAGGTGAAATATCTAAAGGATGCAATACCTCTTTCATAACACTAATTCCAAAGATGGCAGATCCAATCGGGCTTGCAGACTTTAGATCGATTAGTTTGATTGGAAGCTACTATAAAATCCTGGCCAAAATGTTGGCGGAGAGAGTAAAAAAGGTGGTGGGTAAGGTGATTGGTGAGGTTCAAAATGCTTTTATCGGAGGAAGATACATCCTAGATGGGGTTTTGATCGCCAATGAAACAATAAACTATTTGAGGATAAACAAAAAGAAAGGCCTGGTGTTTAAAGCAGATTTTGAAGAAGCCTATAATTCGTTGAGGTGGGAGTTTCTGTTGGATGTAATGCGACAGATGGGATTTGGGTGTAGATGGTGTAATTGGATTAGAGCTTGTTTGAAATCCGCATCGGTCTCTGTTTTGGTTAACGGGTCGCCAACAAACGAGTTCTTAATGGAACGTGGTGTGAGACAAGGAGATCCTTTATCTCCTTTTCTTTTTATATTAGCGGCCGAAGGACTCAATGCCATGATGAAGGAAGCCGTTAATAGGAATATTTTTCGGAGAGTAAAGGTTGGTGCGAATGATGTCACGATTTCCCATTTGCAATATGCGGATGATACCATCTTTTTCGGCGAATGGAATCGGAGTAATGCGAGCAAATTGATGTATATTCTAAAGTGCTTTGAAGAGGTTGCAGGTCTGAAAATTAATCCTCGCAAAAGTTGCTTATATGGAATTGGTGTCGAGAATGATAGTGTGGCAGGTATGGCCCTGTTCATGAATTGCAGTGTGGGGGAAATGCCATTCTCTTATCTCGGGCTGCCTATTGGGTCTAATATGAGGAGGGTAGGAGCTTGGCGACCGGTAATTGAAAAATTCAAGAAGCGCTTGTCGGGATGGAAGGCTAAATCGATGTCATTTGGTGGTCGCTTGACTTTGGTTAAGTCTGTTCTTGGTTGCTTACCGTTGTACCACTTCTCTATGTTCCGTGTTCCGTCTTGTGTGATTAATGTTCTCGAGAGTATTCCAAGGAATTTCTTTTGGGGTGGGGTGGGGGACAATAGAAAAATGGGGTGGGTTAAATGGGATAAAATTCTTGCTTCATATGGGTCGGGGGGGTTAAACATTGGTTCTCTTAAAGCAAAAAATCTTGCTCTTTTAGGTAAGTGGTGGTGGAGGTTTAAGGTTGAGGGTAAAGAGGCATTATGGGCTAAAGTGGTTAGGAGTATTCATGGGGAAAACGGGGGCTTAGACACTGATGTTGGAACAAGTATTCGGGTTAGAAGGGTATGCGGGGTGTGGGGGGAAATTGTTAAAGCCGGTGCGGTAATTAATAATATAGGAATAGATTTTACATCGTCATTTGTTAAAGTTGTGGGAAATGGGGAAGACACACTATTTTGGGATGATATATGGGTTGGGGGTGTTAGATTGAAAGAAAGATTTCCGAGATTGTATAGTTTAGAAAGAGAGAAAAAGGTGTCGGTTAGGGGAAGAGGTGATTGGGTTGATGGGGTATGGAGATGGGAATGGAACTGGGTTAGGGAACCTAGGGGAAGAACAGAGGGGGACAAAGTGGAGCTTAACAATATTCTAACGGATATAATTGTGTCTCAAGATTGCAGGGATAAATGGAAGTGGAAATATGATGAAGATGGCGGTGTCAAGGTTAAAACGCTTACAACAATGATCGAAGATTATATCATCAACACGGGCAATAGTAATCAGGAAACATTATGGAACAAGCTGCTGCCTAAGAAGGTAAACATCTTCATTTGGAGGGCTCTAAAAGGTAGATTGCCGGTGAGGGTGGAATTGGATAAACGTGGTATCGATCTTCATACCATTTTGTGTCCATGGTGTGATAATCATCAAGAATCTCTTGATCACTGCTTAGTTCTATGCGAAGAAGTTCAGAAGGTTTGGGATAAAGTTTTCCAGTGGTGGGGGTTAGGTTCGATTGATGCATCTAATATAAAGGAGATGGTGCTTCATGGTGGAAACTCCGTTATGTCTAATACAAGCAAGCTACTTTGGAATTCTGTTATTTGGGTTACATGCTACTTAGTATGGAAGAACAGAAACAATCGAGTTTTTAAAGGTAAATTTGAGGCGAGTGAAAAGCTGATGCAAGATGTGAAATTAAAAACCTATGAGTGGATAAATAGAAGATCGATAAAGGGCGGGTTTGATTCGCAACAATGGGTAAGTAGTCCAAATCTGTGCAAACTCCATAAAGTGCAGAATACCATGGGTGGTGAGGTCAATGGGTGAGAACATGAAAGGGGCCTCTGTTTGGTGGTGATGCTTCACATCTCGTGACATTCGGCGAGGGCCTGTTTTTGTGTGTGTGTTGAGTGTTTTGTGAGTATCGAGGGTGTAGTTTGTGAGGTTCTTGTTCTTGAGATGCTATGTACATATTTTTGTTGAGTAATAAAATTCCTGCTGTTTCAAAAAAAAAAAAAAAAATAGAATTTCTGTTTTCAAAGATGGTTTGTTCTATTTTGATGCAAATTCTGTGAATGGTGTTTTTGAAATTAACATGCATGATAATAATTCCAAGAGAAAGATTGATTATGTATTTAGCATGAATAAGAAGAGAAAGTTAGACAAGAACTCTTCTTATCTTTGTCATTGTAGACTTGCCCATATTGGGAAGACTCGCATACAAAAGCTTCAACGTGATTGTCTTTTGGAAAATATCAATGATGAATCATGGAAAGATGACCAAGAAACATTTTAATAGTGACATTGTTAGTGTAACTAGACGCTAATCAATGTGATCACGATATTCGAATTTTGTCCAAGTGGGAGCTGAAAGTTTATGGACATAAAATTAAATAGTCGTGTGATAGGATCGAACTCGGGATTACGGGATTGCACATAATACGTAAAGGATTAATTAATTTTAATAAATATATTTATTTATTAAAATATAAATCGAGCTTATTTAACGATCGTTAATAATTAAAAGTTAAGTGTAAACGAGCGTTATAGAATTATATAGAAAAGGAAACAAGAACGGAAAGTTCCGGAAACCCCTTGGGGTTCTATAGCCGTCGGCTATATAGGGAAAAAAGGAAGGGGATTAGTTTCCTAATTTTAATTAGGACTTGGAGCACAAGTTTTGTAATCCTATAAATACCCCATAATCCCTTCATAATTTTTGTCCCTCCCCTCCTTGTTCTCTCCTGCGATCGCAACAAACAACCCACATAGGGTTTCGGTTTGTTTTCCATTTAGCTATAATTCACAAGTATTGAAGCTCCGGTTTATTAGTGCTAGCCTCACGATTGATCCGTTGCATTACGTGTGTACAAGAGCGTAATATAGTTTCATTATAAACTATATCTTGGTGTTCTTCATATAAACCCTAATTCGTGATTTGCCGGTGTTCTTGAAGATTTGCTCTAGCTAAAAGGTATGTAACCCTAACTCGATTAATTATGAATGTGTTATTAATTATGATCTTGTTAAACGCTTCCGCTATGTGTGCTTTGATCTTAATTAGGGTTTTACGTAATTGTTATGAGTAATATAAACCTTCAGAAAATGTCATTATACTTGTAATCAAAATCTTCGAAAAATGATATAGGAAGTTGTATGCATCATATATATAATTTCCTCAAAAGGTTAAGATCGGCATTAACCCTGACCCTGTGCACCCCTTTTGGCGATGTTCTACCCATTCGAGATAAAACACAACCCAAATAGACCAATGGGTCATAATTGCTACCTGTAGCAAGAAAATGAAGACAAGAAGTACCTGTTAAGGTATTTGGATCGTCTATCGGCAGAAGCACGAGATAATGCTTCTTTAGGGCTTGAAACCACCAAATCATCCTCTATGCTGAGCTTCGTTTTTAGATCATCTGGCAATGCCTGTTGATTTGACTTAATCAGGACTATGAATACACAAACATACACACTTGAAGTTCGCTAGGATATAGCACATACCATGACATCATTCACAGCTTTTTCCAGCTGTATTTGTTCTATATAAGTTCGAGGAACATATGTACCATCTAACTCAAGCTGATCTCCTACATATTTGACATACACACGGTCTCTTCCTTGCACCTTTAGACAATTTGGATAAAAAAAGAATGTCAAAAGGAAGGAAACTTGCAAAATAAGCAGATCACAGGATGGTGTTTGAATAATTACCTGAACATAGGTGCGATTGAGTTGCTCTAACCAATCTGTTTTCACAGTAACCTTTTCATCAAAGAAAACATGGCTACTTCTTTTAAGTATGGCAGCAATTGTGTATCCTAATGCCATTAGTCCCCCAAGAAGACGCACACTCACTTCAAAGGTGATTCTAGGTGATATGATGAATGGACTATCGGTTACCCACTCCTGAAACATAGCAGGAACTGGATGAAACATGCATGTGATTTTGAACTCCATCTCATGAAAATTGCAATATATGACAACACACGTAGTTTTGTATGCAACTGTTTGATTCTTATCAAAAATTGTTTAGGGCTGTTTTATAATGACAACAAAAGTGCATCTCATGGATTAAAATGGAAAGAAAAAAAAAACAGGCAAGTAAATAATTTTAGATCAAAAGTTGCGAAAAAAGAACATGCTAAAGTGCTCAAAAAGATGTGCATATTAAAAGTTAAATAATAAGAATTAGATAATCAGTTGTAACACAATGGTCGTGGATGAAGGTGTTTGACCTTTCTTTTAGTTTTTCTCTGAAGTTGTCACACTCATTTGATTAATGGTTAACAAATTGTTGTTAAAATATATGACACGTCTTGTGATAAAGTCTCTAACTGGGTTTCGGAGATGGGTAGTTTTATTTCTCTAACTAGGTTTAGCTGCATACCTCGAACATAAGGTTGTACTTCCCATCCCTGTTCCTCATCCTCAAATACGACTGGCACGCTTCAGGATCTTCACCAGGTGGAAGAAGATATATATCATAAGTTTCTTCTGTTCTTTCTTCATAATCTGGAGAGAGGACAGCCTTCATTTGCTCTGGGGTTACTGTCTTTTTGGACTGTATTTAAAGAAAACGAGTCAGTAAAATTTGCAAAACGACCCTTGTAAGTTCCCTTTACAACAAGAACTACATGGTTAACCTTCAGTATATAACTGGGATTCTGGAACCCGGAGAATGGATTAAACTTGTTGATAATCTTTATGTGTGCAGTTTGTAGATCAGGCTCAATGAAAGCTTTGTACATGGGATATACCTGTGTGCAAGAGTAGCTAGAAGCATTTAGAGGTTAAACTCAAACATATAGATGATCATACAGTAAACCAAATTGAAAATACCGTTTCAGATATTTGATGAATTATTTCTTCAGGTTCTTGTCCAGCACGTTGAATGTCCCTCAAAACCCGCTTGACTAAGTCAAAGTGTACTCCACCAGTGACGGAGACTCGGAGATCTAACAATGGTCGTAGTTTTTCGCTAAGTGCATAAATCCCTTCAATAATGACTATGCGAGATGAAGGAACTTCAAGTGTTCTGTTACATCATGAAAGTAATAGGAATGTCCGAATGTAATATAAGTATATAACTAAAATCCATTGCTTTTCAAAAGAAAATATAAGTATATAACTAGTAGCAGATAATAAACACATATATGTGATGATTAGTAAAAGAAAGATTCACACCTGTAACCAATTCGTGAGCTCGACTTAAAATCATATATGGGAACTTCAACAGACCTCCCTTCCTTCAAGCCATGAATGTTCTCAAGTAATGTGTCATAATCTGTCAGCCTTGGATCTGCAACAAAGTAATGGCTGTCAATTAACTGCCATGGATGTGAGTTGAAGCTTAATGACATAAGAAAAATGAAATGGCAATAACGTTAGAACAAGATTGAAATGGTGACACAGCACAACTGAATAAAGCAAATAAAGCAACTAGCGTCTCCCACATTTATGATATGTCCTAACTGGGACTTAGAGTAGTGCTTATCAGGTTTTAGTGTTTTGAAAAACAGATTCTGCCGACGATCATTTTACTGTTTAAGGGTCAATTTATAAGTTCTGGATCATCAGTTTCGTATTAGTAAAATTACTCTCATTTTTTCCCCACAGATTCTCTTTTTCATTATTTCCTCTATTAATTCCATGAATGATCAGGCATGTCAATCGGTATTTGCAACTCAAACTACAGAATCACGTCCCAAAGCATCTTCTATAGCTCGTTTTTATCATAGCTATTAATTTAGATATTGATTATTTAAGATCATATTATTACTTTCCAAATGCACATCTAGATTCCCTAGACATCTATTTAACTATACTGATGCTTTACCTATCTTAAGGTATAAAGAACTATGTTTACTAAGTAATCTAAGCTAGTAATCAGATACTATAATATAAACCAGTAGCAATAAACACAAATCAAGACTAATTACCATCAAAGTTGCCATCAACAATACGAGTTGCATCGTTGTAGTTGTCCATTGTTATGACAGCAATGCTAGGCATAAAGTTGAGAACTTTATCTGTAAACACAGTCTTGCCGGCTCCAGATGGACCTGCTACTCCAACTAACAGAATTCCCTCATTCTTTTGAACTAATAACTGGCATGCCCGAATCACTACAAAGAAACCCTTTTCAAATGATAGAGTGTCTTGGATAGGTGCAATCTCGTAACGAGATGAATCCTTCTTTTTAACCAGCTGAACCTGATCTCTTAGCAAACCAGAACGCCGTCGAGGTGATTCAGCAATGGAAGAATTGTCTTGGGACATATTTAACAAATGAATGTGTATATTTCCGGTCTATGCTGCAAAAATGAACCACAAACATGAAGTTATAGATAGCCTGCATAAAATACAGATTGGATAGCTCAACTTATATGACCACTATTTTTAATGAAATATGCCTACGGACTGAATGACATTTGATGAAGCAAAAGAATATTATAAGGTACACATTTAGAATACCAAAGATGTCCTTAACATCTAATCAGTGGAAACTAAGAAGATCTAACAAAACAAACTTTTTTTGGGTGCAAAAATAGGCGGTCAGACTGGTTGGGTAACAGTTAGAACGGGTCTGATTTTCTTGAGCCACTAAAGATAAAAACATAGTAATAGAATTGACCCGTCTATGACCAAGTGGTTGAAAATCGCTTCCTTTGATGAATTGTTTCACACAACTAGAGAGAACAATTGATCAAAAAAATAAGTTACACAATCGATTTAAAACAATATGACCATACTTGCAGGAAAATTCTTTTGAATATCAGCAGTTAACTATGGACTTTCAAAAAAAAAAAAAAAAAACTATGAACTTTCAATGTTAACCACACTATGATTCTTTTTATAGTAATTCTTATCCATAAAAATGACTAAAATGGTACAAGTAGGTTGCGTCAATATCAATTATTGGCATCCATAGAACCAAAAGTTAACTATTTTCAACGAATGACTAAAACTGGTAAAGAGGGTGTATAATCATTTATACTATTGTTGCTCATCCAATTCTACTAATAATTCAAAAATCAAACCACCAATTATTTGGAATTGAAATAATCCAAATAATTAGCCATCAGGGGTAAAAACTTTAGTAAAAGGGTTCCATAGTTTTTGGGGCTACCAGGTGTTTGGGATTGCACTTGCATTGATTGTGCCGTCCATAGTGACCTATTGTAAAAAGCAGGTCTTCAACTTGCTTTATCAAAACTGCGATTTCTCCCTACGTGAAATGCAGATAATCATTTTTTTCAACTGGTCTGCTGAAACACTATTTTCTGTTAACTTATCACTTAACGCAATAAACCGATAATCTCCTCTGAGCGCAATCCCAAACACCCTTTGAATTATCTATACTTACAAAAAAGATACTTTTTGAACCTCACTTTCTATGTTAAATATGATTTGTCTTGCACTATGTTTTTATTATAAAGGGTGTTTGTTTATACATAAAACAACTTTAATTACAAGTTACACTGCTTTAAGAGCATACTATTCGGCTTCCCAGCTAATTCGACTCGGCTTATCTATCCTTTTTCCACCTTGTTTTTTAACTTAATAACTTATTATCACTTAAAAACAAAAAATAAGCCCATAGGTAAAAATAAGCCAAAAATGCGTTTAGGAAACATAAGTCGACTCAAATATGGTCACATAAGCTAAAAAAACACAACGGTATAGAAAACTTAACCTACTGCTATAATTCACAATCCCTTTATACAACATAAACATAAAACACAATCTATATTATGCTAAATTTGTGTAGCTCAGTTGGCCACCAAGGTTCAACTAAGTGGTTTCATTGGGGTTCAAAACCTGCCAAGGGGCTTTCAGGCGAAGCGGATAAGGAGTCTAACATAACTAGGCGAGGGTTGGAAGAAGACATTCTTCCGCTTGTATGATATTGCACGACTCGACCCACTAACCACTAACATTTGTCGTTCTAAAAAAATCCATAAGCAGCTAATCAAGTAAAAACAAAATGATCAAACATTATTTTCAAAATAAATAAAAGTTTACGCCTATGCAGCGGGTGTGCTCAAACGCATATATTAGTCAGCCAAAAGGTCGGAAACAATGCTCTCACCTCACACAAAGTGACAAAACACAATCTAACATAGAGTTTTACCCAACCAAGATAAAAACAAGAACCCAATAACAATCTATGCAAATAATGATCACTTACATAAGTAGCAAAGTTTAAAATTTAAACAAACCTTAAAAAGTTTAAGAAAAATGGTGAAAATTATGATTGATGGAAACTAAAGTAGGTTGAAGAATATATATGGATATTATTGAAGAATCGTGTGGGGTTAAAAGAAAGAGAGAGAGGTGATTATTCGAGTGTCAATTTATTTACAGAAAGAAAGAAATATAAAGATGGAAGAAGAAAGAAAAGACTGGTAGTTGACATCTGTCTGGCGGTATATTCGTTATTGTTCAACTGAATTATTATTACTGGTTTACAGATCAACACCTCAGCGTTATAAAGTTGATCCACAAAAAGTTTGTTATCTTTTTTATCATGATCACAAAAGTTACACCCATATATCCATCATGATCCAAGATTAGTAGTTTACTAGGGTGTTCAGTGTTTGGTTTGACACCAAACAAACCAAAAAGTAAACCAGATCGAAACCAAATAAATCTAGATCGAAAATTTTAATCGGTGTATGATTTGGTTTGAAACCGAACCGAAGTATTTAATTGGTGTTTGGTATAGTTATGATTTGACAAAAATAAAACCAAACCACACTGAAAAAACCGAATAACTCTATACACATGAAATTTTTAACTATATATACATATTTTCTATCTTATGAGTTATCTTTCAAACTAATCACTCACTAAATTAATTTTTTTTTGAAAGGCCACTCACTAGATTAAATATTGATATATATCCCGAGAAACTGAGGAAGAGTTTGCCTACTTGATTCATATAAATTCTTATATGGAGTAAGTTTGAAGTTAGATTTTTTTCAAATAAAATTTTACCTTATTTCGCTTCTATTTAGTTCTGTTAAGTTTTAAAACTTTTGGAATTCTGTAAAAAAAATGTCGATTATTTGAACACTTTTAAAAACATATAATTTGTTATTTTTACTTGAAAATTTAGGTTTTTGTTTGTAAATTCTACAATATATTTTGGAGTTTACTTGAATTTGGTTTTTTTGGTTTAAACCGAACTAAACCGAATTCTAATTTGGTTTATGGTTTGGTTTGATTAATAGTACTATAATTGGTCTGGTTTGATTTTGGATTTGAATTTGAAAATTTCCAAACCGATCCACCCAAACCATACAACCCACAAAACCCAAAACCAAACCGATGAACACCCCTAGTTTACTACTACCTCCGTCCCATAATTATTGTCCATGTTTGACTTTTTTAGTCTTTTTTCGTCAACTTTGACCTTAAATATTTTTGCTTGTGTTATTTAATATTTAACGCATAATATATGGATGGATAAATTTTTAAATGTATTTTTCAATGATATAATTTTTATCAAATATTATGTAACACAAACAAAAATATTTAAGGTAAAAGTTAACAAAGAAAGACTCAAAAAGTCAAAAGTGGACAATAATTATAGGACGGATGTAGTAGTTGTTAATAGCTTAATTTTTATATACTAAAAAAAATTAAATTATTTTAAAAAGTGAAAGTTAAAGAAAAAAATTGGATCAACTAAAATGTTTAATTTTGATATGAGGCAAAATTATATAATTTGATTGGCTAATAAAAAGTTAAAATTAAATTCAATTTGATTAAAATTAAAAAAAATTATATAAAATAAAAAAATTAATAAAAGGTATACATGTCAAAGATGTGATAAAAGACTTTTAAAAAGAGAAAGTAATTAGTTAAAATTTAATAATTGAATTTTAAATAACTTATATGGACTTAAGTGTAATTTCTAAATTTCATATTTTTAAATAATTTTTTTTTTTTTTAAATAAATACCCCATCTACTTTATACACCTTATGTGGCAGCGTTAGAATTATGGTACCTGTAGAGGAAAAACTGTACCAACAGAATTTTTAGCTCAGACGGAAATTTAACTTAACAGTTTGAAGTGGTCTCTCGTTGACTTTAAGAAAAGTGACAACTTAGAATGCATGAAGGTACGGATTGAAGCCTTGAAGAAAAAGTATGTGACTAACAGGAAGTTGATTTTCAACAGGGCTAAGTCGTACACTGAGGAGTATGAAGCTCAGGTTTAATATATGTTTCCGTTTTAGGGCTTTTTTTCATTTTTGCATTGTTGTATTGCGTACGGTTTTAATCTTTATTGTTGTGTGGTGTTTATGATATGCAGCGAAAAGGATTGGTTTAGCTGATATACGAATTCTAATCAAATCCCGTTAGGAAGCTCAAATACTATCATCATCGCCATTCAAAAGCATTGTAATCTACGAAAACTTAACTGATATACGTGGCCAGATGCGACGTATTCCCGCCAGTAATCCACCAAAACGATATAATAGGGGAAAAGAATATAATAATGATTACTGTTCATTATGTGAGACAAATGTATACCATATACAGATAACAGTTATAACTATAACATAATATAATATAACGATCGAATAAACATGACACATCCCTTACGGCTGCTACCGCGCAGGCGCCGTACCAAAGTAGGGAGAGTTTCGGTTTCACCGACTCAACTGCAAAGCCATGACAGCCACGTAATACTAATGATTAATGATCATTATGCGAGTTCAAAGCTCTATCATAAACAGAAAGTGGTAATGATGGAGTAAACATGATACATCCATTACGACAACGAACGGACTGTGCCAAAGTAGGGAGAATGGAATAAACATGATACATCTATTACGGCAATAAACAAGATAAATCCCTATGGCTGTTACCGCACGGGAGCCATGCAAAATTAGGGGAATCTCAGTTACACCGTCCCGCTTTAAAATCCGTATACGATGTAGTATAGTAAAGGTTTGTGTTCAATATGGGAATAGGAAAAATGCATACCATAAACAGAGCAGCCATGCCAAAGTAGGGAGTTTCTCGGGTTTACCGGCCGGATTTAAATTTCCTCACAACCACATACAATGGATACCATCAGAGTAAAATCACCACAGCCACAATCGTACATTCAACTTTTAAAGACGGTGGAAAAGTGACGCCTTTGTTATTTTTAGGCTCAGATAAGTGAGCAATCAGATGTGAGGACATGATCGTCGTGGCTGCAAACTTGGCAAGCTTGCCACGCCAGGCGGCACACGATCCGAAGTCTAATCAAATCCCTTTAGGGACGCTCAAATAGTATCATCATGGCCGTTCAAAACCATTATTATTTCCTCAACTGCTAGTATGCTACAGCTATGTAAAACAAATCAGGCTAAATCTCACTAAAAGGTATCAAATTCAAAGAATTGGTAAGACAATGTAATCAGAAGCACTCTGAAATTGCACCCATTATTGCTGAAACCATGTCGTAAATTGAATGCTCGTTACAATCGTCGCCCGTAATCAGAAGCGGTAACGAAAGTATACACGACATCGAAGGTGCATACGATGAAAGTCTAGGAAACCCCCAACCATACATATCGGATACAGGGACATGGTTGCCATGGCTACAAACTTGGCAAGCTTGTCCCGCCAGGTGGCACACGATCTGAATTCTAATCAAATCCCCTTATGGAAGCTCAAATAGTATCATCATGGCCATTCAAAAGAATTATAATTTCCCCAACTGTTAGTATGGTGCAGCTAGGTAAAACTAAGCAACATAAATCCCACTATAACACCAATTCAAAGGAACCAATTGGTTCCTTATCCCGTAAGAGAAAACAGTTAAAAAAACGAATCAATCAAACACTGAAGAAACCCTAAATGTGAAAACCAAATCTCACCTAGAATACGATAATAAGAAAAACAAGGTAATTCGAGATCCCAATCATCAAAACCAACGCCATGAATAGTACCATCAATAGTAACATCGGTGTTAAACATAACCCACCAATTCGAGATCTTTTTTTATAGATCTGAATCATCAAAACCAACACCATCAATAGTACCATCAATAGTAAACATAACCCACCAACTAGAGATCTTCTTTTACAGATATGAATCATCAACGCCATCAATAGCAGTATGGGTGTTAACACAACCCACCAACTCGACATCTTAGAGATCGAGAAGTTATAACTATTATCTGTTTATGGTATACATTTGTCTCACATAATGAACGGTAATCATTCTAGAAAGAGAGAGAAAGGTGGGGGATACAAAAGAGGATAAAGAAAGGTGGGTGAAAGAGTTATCCCCAAAAAAGTATATGAGACAAATGTATAAAAAGCAAAGCGAACACGTATCTGATATACGTGCCAAATAAACAATATAATAATAGGGAAAATAATTTAATAATGGTTATTGTTCATAAAGTGAGACAAATGTATACCATAAATAGATAATTGTTCTAATGTTCCTAAAAATTACAACTTGGTTGCGAATATAATCATGATTGTAGAAACTAGAAAGACGGGGGGTGAGGGGGGAAGGGGGGGGGGGGGGTTGATTAGTTTCTCTTGGTTAGGGTCCTAATTAAAAATCCTTTCAATTAGGTTTGTCCCAAAATTACCTTTTACTTGAAAACTAGTTTCATAGTTGTTAGGTTCAATTCTAATGCATTAACAATATCTAGTGACAATAAAATGCAATGTAAGAATGAAAGCATAAATTAAGAGTAAGGAAAGAAAGTGGAATGAACATGACATGTGAAACATATCGTGAATATGGAATAACGGCGGCAGTAACGCCAACCGCTATAAGGTGAGACGTGGAATGTGACGTGAAATGTCTGTCTGAGGATAGAGAGTTATACTAAACTTGAGTCTGGTCTCTCAAGCTTTTGCAAAACTTCCCAGAACGAAAATGAACGTACAATTGTAAGCCAGGATACGATCATGAACGTGACAGTGTCATAGACGTGAGCGCGAAAGCGAGTCGTAAAATTAGAACAAGGACGTGAACGTAAATAAGGAGCACAAATGTGAACCTTTGCCTGGCCCGACAGCTGAGGAATTACCAAGTGATCGGATGAGCCTTGGCTGGAACATGTCCGATCAATCTGATGGCTCTGAAATCCTTACGGATGTAAGGATTCTATAGACTTGGTCAAACTATTGACAATAACCCAGATAGCATCATGCTTATTCTGAGTTTGCGGTAATCTGGTAACCAAAATCCATGGAGATCTTGTCCCATTTCTGATCACAATTTCTAATGGTGGAAAAACATCCCAGTCTATTGGTGTTCTATCTTAGCCTGTTGGTATGACAGGTACTTAGATATGAACGTAACTGTATCTTGCTTCATAGAACAGGATACGTAGAAGTTTGGAAAACTACGTGTCTCTGAATTTAGACTTCTTTTTGCGTAGGATTTTCTGGAACACCTAATGTAGTGTAGGGTTCTCACCTTCACGCATAAGCTGAGTCATGGTAAAACTAACCATGAGAATTAATAAGTGTGAAAACACTTATCCTTTTACCACTTATTTCCAATAATAACAAGACCAAAACGTGTATTTTATGTCGTAAAAGTCGGAATTATGCGTGGTTTGTGTTTTTATTGTGTTTCAGGATAAAAATATGAAAAAGGAAGAAAACACGGGCTATCACGGGCTTTTATCGAAGAAAACGAGAAAATACGAAGTCAAAGGATCAAGAGTGTAAAAAAGAACGGAAGTCCAAGGCCTATTCTGAATATTTATCAAAGAAAAAGTCTAAAGAAGGAAGTTTAATGAAGTCGAAGAACTCAAGTCTAATAGAAGAAGAAAATTATAAGATAAGTTCAATTTATATCGAAAAAATCCCGAGACGACGTCGAGAAAGACAAAGAATTTAAATCGAGTCGAGACTAGAAGAAAGAAAGAAGAAAGCTCCAACACATTTTCCTCCTCCTATATAAACCCTCCTAATATGACATTAGGAGGTGTTAGTCATTTTAGGAGTAGATTAGTTTAGGAGTAGGAGTAGATTACTTTCTCTCTCTAGATTTATTTCATGTTCTTAAGCTTTTCTTTCAAGTTTTCTTAATCTTTAATCTTGTACTTTTGAATCTTTAATCTTCATCTTTTTTCAAGCTTTTTACAATCTCTCATTCTTCCTTTCTTGCTTTTAAATATCTTATTTTGTTTGATTAATCTTGAAGTTTTGTTTAATCTTGATGTTTATTTGATAAAAGTTCTTATTTTTTCATTTTTCTTATCATTGTCATGCAATTGATGTTCTTTCCTTATTGTGTTTTTAGCTTATTTCTTGTTTGCTTATTTTCTTTTAATTGTTTTCAAAAGTTTAATCTTTTTAAAGTTTATTTTATAAATTTCGTTTATTTAGTGTTTTGAAAGTTTTTAAATTTGAGCTTATTTAGCTTTTCTTTTTATTATTTTAATTAAGTTTTTGGTAATTGCTTATTATTAAAGTGCTTATTTGGTTTTGCTTATTTGCCTCTTGTATACCATCGTAATTTTCTTAAGGGTTTACTTGTTCCGATCTAGTTTCGTGATCGCATCAACCCCGGGGGTTTCTACTTGCGATCCAAACTAAGATCATTCATTAAGATCACTGAGTAAGATCACTCATTAAGATCAGTGAGTAAGATCACTGAGTAAGATCACTGAGTAAGATCACTGAGTAAGATCACTGAGTAAGATCACTGAGTGCGATCGGGAGTGCGATTGGGAGTGCGATCCAGAGTGCGATGGGGAGTGCGATCCAGAGTGCGATGGGGAGTGCGATGGGGAGTGCGATCGAGAGTGCGATGGGGAGTGCGATCCAGAGTGCGATGGGGAGTGCGATCGAGAGTGCGATGGGGAGTGCGATCCAGAGTGCGATCGGGAGTGCGATCGGATTGCATTTTTCAGTTTTTATTTCCTGTTTTTATTTTTAAATTCAAATTTAACTTTTCCCGCCATTTTTACTTAGAATTAATTTAAACTTGTTTTGTCTTAGTTTTATTTTTAAGTTTGCAAATTTTACTTTTTGTCGAGTTTTAATTTTTCGTCATTTATTTTTAGTTTAATCTTTTCAAGCTTTTATCTATATTTCGTTTAAGTCTTTATTAGTTTATCCTTTTATTAATTTGCCATTTACTTTAAAGTTTGCATTTTTATTTTGTTACACAACGACAACCTTTTATTTTATCCACCAACGACGACTGAGTCACACATTTAATCCGTGATCAATTCGATTAGACTGTGAACAACGAACTTTTAACCTAGTAAAATCCTACTTTCAAATGGCGCCGTTGCCGGCTCTTTTCGTAAAGATTAACGTTTTTTTGTGAGAGACGCGTTGGATTTTGGGATCCGTTCACCTTTGAACGTTATTTTTCTTGCCAAAAATTTTCAAAAATCCTAAAAAATAAAAAATTTCAAAAATCCAAAAAACAATTAAAAAATCATAAAAAGCATTTCTTTTTCGAAAATTTTGCACCAAAAATATTATTCTTTCTTATCTATTGTTCTTAATGAATTCGTATGTTGCTTGTGCTGCAGGGTATGGAAGACCATTGTATGGCTTTCAAACATGTCAATGGTGTACATGTGAGCGGTGTGGAAATGATATCGACAATAACAATTTGGATTTTGTCCCTCGTGCAATTCGATTAACTCATCCTTTGCTTCTAATGCACTTACTCCACCCTCTTGCATATATTGTGGAAGCGATTCTCATTGGCATGTTTCGTGTCCAATTCGATACCCTTCTCATGACGAGCAAGAAGTGGGTTACAATTATGACAATGGTAATAGCTATCTACAAGAAGCACCGAGTTTTCCTTAATACCCGTATTGCAACAATTGTGGGGCCCCTCACGATACTTCTTATTGTCAGCCAATGAATTATTATGAGCCAAATCTGTGTCCTCAGTTTTCTTCACCGATGGATTATTATGAACCAAATCCATGTTTTAATTCTTCTCAACCGATGAATTACTATGAGTTCTTCTCAACCGATGAATTACTATGAGCCACATCCGTGCTATAATTCCGGTTTTCAAAATTTTGAGCCCCCACGTCACACCGTCAATCATCAACCTTCCTTCGAACATTTGAGCCCCCACGAACAATGGGCCACTCTTGTTAAGCAAGGGCAAAAAGTTCAAAAAGCTTTAAATAAATACATCGAAAAATGTCAAGAGGATCAACGACAAGAGCAAGTATCTAATCTTAGTGCTTATACTCCTCCTCTTGTGCGTCCATACTACTATTATGATGATGATGACGAGGATGATATCTATGATCTCAACCCATCTTCTGAGATTACTACTCCTACTCTTAATATCCCTAATGCGTCTAAGGATAGTGATACATCGAGTGAGATTAGTGATTTTGGTCTTGATAAATTCTTTGATGAGGTTTGTGATGTACCGACTTTTGCTGAGCATACGGACGAGGTCGCTCTTAATGATGATGATTTTTCTCCATGCTATGAGAATTTCACTTTTGAAATTTCTCCTTCTCCTCCGGGCGATGCAGGCTATGTTGATTTATTCTCTCTGACATACGAGAAGTTCACCAATGAACTTGGTCTTGTAGATAAGGTGGAAGACGTTATTCTTCGCGACAAATTACTGAAAGTTCATATTCTTATTGCTAAAATTAAAGCGTTGAATTCTGCTCCTATTTCTGAGTCTTTACCTCCGTCTATTACTTCAGTTGAGAATAATGATACAACTATGGAGGAAATCGACATTCTCTCAATACCTCTGGGTATTGATGATGATGACACGGAGGGGGATATTCTTTTTGATAATTTGCTGCATGAAGATATTGTCCCAAGTCCCCCTCCCGAGCACCTTTTATCCCAACCTTTAGAAACCATTACCGAGGATGAGTGCTTTGACCCGGGGGGTGACATTGACCATTCCATGATTGACACCTTTACGGCTTTGCCGCTCAGTGATAATCATATGTCTTTTGGGGATGACATTTTGATTCCTTTACACACCCCACCTCCCGTGGATCACTACCTCACATACTTTTCGTATGTTGAGAGGACTTTTCTACCCTTTAAGACTTATCCTCTGGCCTCTCCTTTATTAATGTCCTATGGAACGAGGAAAAGGTCTTTGATCCCGATATTACATTCGAGGCTTCCCCATGGACCATTTAATTCAGGGACGAGTCAGGCTCGTGACTCGGTTAACAAAAACAAGCGCTTCTCGGGAGGCAACCCGATTATCTATCTATCTTTATCTGTTTTTATAATAAGTGTAGGGGAGACCCTAGTATGTGTTTGTTGTTTTCTTTCTTATCATGTGCATGGATTCGAGCTTTCAAAGATCCATTCTTGATGACTTTTGACGACCCGTGATTCCGTGTACCCGTCTTCCCGGTTCTATCCTAAACTCTTTTGATTTACTATTTTATATTTTTCAATATTAAAATAGGAATCACTTTAGTTGTCTCTTCCTTAGCAAGATTTAAACAACGTGCACAATGTCCTAAGTGTAGGGGAGTTTACTCCCACATGCTTAAACATTGAGGACAATGTTTATATTAAGTGTAGGGGGACTTCTATCGAAGTTAAGTGGGCTTTTCCTTGTATTTGTCCTCATTTTAACCGGAAAATTGATTTTTCAACATTTTTCAAAATTTTTGATCTATTTTGGCCTAGTTGTTTTTATTTTTATATAGTTATTTTCTTTCTTTGCTAGAATAAATTTGAATAAAGTGGTTTTAATTTTTCTATGTTGTGAATCTTTTGACTCAAGCCGAGTTTACTTATCTAAGTTTACTCTAGCTAGTATCCTTAACGTGTTTAAGTCAAGTTTTGCTAGGCTTTATATAGGGGACTTTAAAACGTGAAAGTCTTAACTCTTACTTGTTAAGAACAAGAACTTTTCGCAAGTTCCTATAATTGATCCTAGAGAGTCATTTATCAAGGGAACTTTAAAATGCGAATTCTAAACTTGAAAGAGTCTAAGAATTTGCAAGATCCTATAGATGACTTGAAAACCCAAAACTTTGATTTAATTGGCTAAGAATCCACGAGTCTCATTCCTTGAGATTTTAAATTGTGGAGAACGAGAAATGGTAGAGTCTGTAGAAACTAGAAGGGGGGGGGGGGGGGGGGGTTGAATAGTTTCTCTTCGATTGGTGACCAAATTAAAATTACTTTCAATGTGGTTTGTATCAAAACTATCTTTTACTTGAGGCTAAGTTGCATAATGATTAGGTTCAATTCAAATGCACTAGCAAAGATAATAGGTAAGTGTAACGATAATGAAATAAGTAAAGAGTAAGGAAGGAGACAACCTAGTGGGAAGACACCAAGATTTATAGTGGTTTGACAACGAGGCTCTATCCTCGTTTCTACTCCACTCCTCGAGTACACCTACTCGAGATTTCCACTATATCTACAAGCTCCCTTCTCGGCGGAGAAAACCTTACATCGTTGCTTACATTATTTTCCGACACTAAGCTAAATGTCGAGACCTAATCTTTAGCTAGGACCAATCTACACAACGTTGCCTACTTCACAATTTAACGACACAAGGCTAGATGTCGAGTTCTAATCTTAAGGTAGAACCAATCTTCACGACGTTGCCTACTTCACCATTTTACGACACAAGGCTAGATGTCGAGTTCTAATCGAAAGCTAGAACCAATCTTCACGACTCTTCACTTTGAATCTAAGTGAGAACTTCACACAACACAACTACTAATCACTTTCAAGTTTAGTAAGAACTCACAAGATACAACCACATCACTTTATAGTTTAGTGAGAACTACTAATCAAATCTATTACAACTCAACTAGACTTATCCAAGTACACACATGTAGCTTGGATTTACACAACACAAATCCAAGCAAACACATATGCAATGGATGTACACAACATATCCAAGTATTCACAAATAACTTGGATGAACACAACTAGTCCAAGTATTCATAAATACAATGGATTGACCTAAAACAAAAAGGGTATCATGATGAATATGACTAGCTCATAGATTCATCTTTATCACAACACTAGTGAGTGAGTGATCTTCTCATTGGACAAGGTAAAGGAGGGGATCAAGAGGATAATCATATGTAAACATCCTTAACACTTTAAGTGATCATTTACTAATGATTATGCTATAGAAAATAGAAAGAGGGTTAAGAAAAACGTTCAAGAGGCTTGCTGGAAAATGAGATTTGACCCACTATTTAAAGGAGACAAAGTATAACGGATCTATAACGGCTACTGTGCGCGGTACCTTATCTCGCCCGGCGGTTCCATATCGCTAAGGAACCGCGTAGGTACTTAAGGTACCGCCACTAGAGTACGCTCCGGTTTTTGTCTTTTAGTGGGGTAGGAATATCTGAGGTATTTGAAGCCTTCAAAGGATATTCTAACAACATTTGGAATATGCTATTTTCAAATTTTCATTTTCCATTTTAATAAAACATTTTCTAAAAAAGAAAGTTTATTAAAAAGTCTTTTGTCATATCAACAAAAGTGAGTTTTAAGGATAATCATTTTGATGATTACTAAGTATGGTTAAGAAAGGTTAGTGATATGATTATTACCTTAATGATAGTGTTAGTTAAATAATTTATTTTGTGTTTTACATTAAATGTGTTGTATGGTTTGTTGTGATTAAAACTAAGAAAGATTAGTTAACACTAATAATGTTTTTAGGCATCACTTGCATTAACAATCTCCCCCTTTTTGATTACGACAAGCGATAAACTCATTTACGTAGAAACACAAAATATCGAATTATTAACTAGTTTATCACTATCATTTCTCCCCCTTTGTCGTAGCAAAAAGGTTAGCACAAGTCTTCGAAGAACATCGAACTTTGCTAGTAGCTCCCCCTTGGTGGTTACTCCCCCTTGCTTGGGGCACCAAGTTTGTGAGCTAAGGTGACATGCTACACAAAGGTTAGTAGAAAGGAAAGAAACACCAATGTATATATGTTCACTACCTACTAAGTAACTTGAGAGGGAGAGAGAGAAGAAATCTCAAATTAGAAGCAAGTATTTTGCTAAGTTTGTCCAAAAAGGTAATTGACAAAATCAAACTTCAATCCAATGAAGATGATAAGCTTGTCAATGGGTTAAAGTTTTAGAACTGATGGAATCACCCATAAGCAATTGTAAAAAGTAACCATGATCAATTCAAAATAGAACTAATGAAATAACACACAAACGACACAAAGGTTACATAAAAGAAAAGACACAACAAAGAAGATAGTCATACACACAATATGAGTATCTAAAAGCAATAAATAAGGAAAATAAACCACTAAGCATAAGCTAGTCTAAAAGTGATAATTTTCCAAGATTGCTAAAAAAAATAAAAGACTCTAGGAAGACGACGATGCATCATTCGAAATTTTATCCACCGGAACGAAAACTTGAATAGGAGGTCGAGTGAGGAGGAATTCAAGAAAATTTAACTTCTCATACATATGAGCAAGTTCAATTTGTTGAAATCGACAACAAGCACACGAGGATCCATGATGCAACACAAAATCGGTTGATGGGGGTATGGCATCAAACCTAGGGTTTGGTGCTGGAGGGGTAATGGGTTTGGGAATGTTTTCACAATGCCTTGTGAGGTTTGGGAAGGTTGAAAGGTCATTGAGTTGAGGGGTATTGAAGGATTGTGATGGTGGAGGAACACTTTCTTTGGCTCCGGTGATGGGGTTAAAGGTATAAGTCTCATTCCAATACTTGATTGGAGAGAAGGTAGGGTTTTTGGGTGGTTTGGAGGAAGATGGTTCATTCTTCTTAACCCAAATAGGTCGAACCGAGATTTTGGGTTTCTTTGAAAGCTTGGATGAGGAAGCTTTGGGTGAGTGTGGTTGTGACAAAGAAATGTCAAGGTTAGGAATGTAGGAGTTAGGCATTGTGAGAGTGTGAGAATGAAATCTCAAGGTTATGTGAGAATGAAATCTCAAGGTTGGGAAGGTGTGAGAATGAAATCTCAAGGTTGTGTGAGAATGAATTCTCAAGGTTGGGAAGGTGTGAGAATGAAATCTCAAGGTTGGGGTATAAGTAACATGTAATCAAGGTAAGAATTTGAATACAAAATGTGAAGTGTCAAGGAATGTTTAGCCAAAATGAGCAAACAAGGAATCTTGACAGGGTATAGGGTTTAAAGAATTTTGACTAAAAACGTGTCAAAAGACACTTACTGTCCGCGGTACCTTATAGGGACCGGCGGTTCCATATCGCTAGGGAACCGCGGGACTTTAAGGAACCGCGTCCAGTGGACTTGAAACCAAGTTTTTCCAGGGTTTTGGGAAAAACTAAGACTTTTACAAAAAGTTGCAAATCTTGGAATTTTACCTCTATTAGCACCAAATTATGCTAGGGTTGCATAAAGCAACACATTCACAAAGAATGTCTTGACAAAGGGTGACAAAATAATTGAATATCATTTTGAACCAATTTTAGTCAAGTTTTTAGAGGTTGTGATAGATTTAGGTTCAATTTTAATTTCAAATTAAAGTTGATTAATGTGCACATAAGGATAGAAACACATAAGGCTAAATCCATAGATCAACATCATGAAACATTCATGAAGGAAGCAAGTACAATGACAAATAAAACTAACTAATACATAGCTAGCTTAACATTAAATCTAGATGAGTAGTCTTCTTTGGCTTGGTTTTGTTGAAAAACACTTATTAAGAAAACTTCATCATTCATCTCCTAGGAGGAGGCATGGAGAACAAGGCAAGCAAGAACTCTTGCAACCTCCTATGTAGTCCAAACATATCCATCTTAAGGTTATGGATGATGTAGTGGTTGTAAAGACAACATGGACAACTAGGACCATGTGTTTGTTGAAACCCATAGTATGGATCACCCAAAAGGAGGGAAAGTGGAACACCCAAAATTGGAATGTTTGAGTTGGATGGAGGTGGAGGAGGCATGTTCTTCAAGGGTGATGAGGGTGAGAGTAGAGGCATGTTCCCTAAAGGGGAAATGGGTGAGTGTGGAGGTATATTATCCAAGGTTGGTGAAATGGGTGAGTTAGGAGGAGTAAATGGTAAAGTCACCAAAGTGTCATCAAAGTCATTCTCAAAAGGAATTCTTTGGATTGGTTGGGGTTGTATGGTCACATCCAAGGGTGCACTTGGAGTGAAGGGTGAAGAGAGCTCATTCATTCTTGAGTTGAATGAAGAGGAGGTAGAACCAATGGAGTGGTTAGTACCATGGGTAGATGATGTCTTGCATGGTGCAAGGGGTGGTGAAGGTGATGAAGAAATGAGGATAGGAACCATCTCATTCTTAGGTGTGTGGAAGGGTGATGAGTTAGGCTTGGCTACCTTAATCCTTATTTTGAGTGTTTTCCTTGGGGTGGGGGTCTTGGAAGTGTTTGAGGTTTTGGTACACACCATGGTTGACAAGGGTGGTTTAAGGGTTAGGGAAGGATGTTTTGACGTGTGAAGAACATGACTAACAAGGTAGGTTTAAATAGGTGAGGGGATGATCCAAACTAGTAATGGGTTAAAATCATTTTAGGTGAATAATGACTTTAGGTAAGCTAGTTTAGGAAATGTGCAGTTTATTACAAAAAATCATGCAGTGTTTACACAGAATTAAGAAAACAGTGTAAAGCAAAATATGCTGTCGGGAACAGTGGCGGCGGTTCCTTATCTAGGATCGGCGGTTCCTTATCGATAAGGAGTCGCGGGTTGATATGGAACCGCGACCAGAGGTCTTTCAAAAATTTCCCATCCCAAAGTTTGGTTAACCCAGATTTTTACCAAAGGATTCACAAGCCAAAGTTAACTACAGATCATAATCTAATAAGCTAACTATCATAAGGCATGCACAAAGCTATGTAAATCACAAACATCATTGCATAAGCAACATTTAGGATCAAAATAAATAATAATCCAAACATGTAACATAAGTTAATAAACAACTAAACCAAAGTGTTAATAAGCAAATGTTTAAACATCAAAAGACAAGTAAACTTTGACATAATTCAAAGTCTTCACCTCTGTTTCTTGCCTAAATCCTTGATCATTTTTCCCAAGTACTTGATTCCCTTTCTTGACTCAATTCGGTGTTCATGCAAATCACCTCGGGTTCGAAGATTTTGACGGTAAAGTTCCTCTAAATTGAGATTATTAGGAACCCTCACTAGAGGAATGGTGAGGAGGGGAAGCAATGTCATCTAAACCATCCACGAATGAGTTTGTGGAGTGGTGAGAAGAACTCGAAGAGTCAATGGGAGCACTTGTGCCAATGCCATCACCATCACTTGTTGGCATGTCCATGTCCTCATCATTGAACTCTTGTTGGTCGGATTTACGATCAGATCTTGTCTTTCTCTTATATACCTCTTGAATAGGTAGCATGACCCGTTTGACCGGTTTATACTAAGAAAGATCAAGATTTGGAAAATCACGGCCAACCCTTTTAAAAAGGCGAGTGAGAAGTATTGCGTAAGGGAGGTTTGTTTTAGGCTTGTGAATAGCATAATTGATCCGTTGAGCGATAAAATATGCCAAATTGTAATTAGTGTTGGTAAAGATGCAATATAACATATGCACTAAACACGCCGGAACATGATCCCGGTTTCCACCAAGACAAAACACATTTTCCCTAAGGATATTGGTCCATTGAACCATGTTATCATTAAGGTCGCTTAAGAGAACCTCATGACGTTTCACCGAACGTACCTTAGTATGAAGGCTTCTCTTAACGGGTCGATTACGCTTTTTGGAGACATGTCGACAATGAAGTCAACATCAATTTCCTCATGATCATTTGGAGGACAATTGTAGGATTCAAGGAGAGCACTAAGCTTCCATTTATCCGTGAAGCGATAAGTGCCTACAAATAGGACATCAAGAATTTGACCAAACACTTAGAGAGAGTATTGAATGAGTTGATCTTTCAAGATGAACCTAACAAATATTCCATCGTTGTTTTCAATGACGGAGTATGTGCTAAAGAACTCCAATAGGAATCGAGGATAGATGTCTTCCTTAATGTTCAACAAACAATCAAATCCAATGTTTTCAAATATGGACTTGATGTAGACATAATCCTTGATATCTTTTTGGACAACTCTACCCTCATGAAAGCAACGAGATTGAAGAGAGGAAAAAGTATGGGCAAGGTGAGTTGAGTGACAAAAGTCAGAAAGGTTTGGCATATACTTTTTGGTGAGTTGATGATCCTTTTGGTATTGTGAAGGCATGATTAGTACCTAAAAAAACACAAAAAAATATTTCTCCAATTACTCATATGAAAAATAAAATCAAAGATAAAAAATATGAGAATGTGTTATATCAATTTCTTGACAAACAAAGGATTGAATCCGTATCATTCTCATGCTCACAATGAAGCTATTCCATTATTTATCAAGAACATATGAACTATGTTGGATCAACAATGGACTAGAACATTGGTTTTTCAAAACAAGGTTTTTTGGTAAGCATTAACAATGTCATTATCTATTTGTTCATGGGTTCATCTCCAATCCATCTTTTAACCAAAATCATTTAGCCTAAATTCGGATTTGTTCTAAAAGTGGGTTTTAGTGAAATATTAATGAATATGAACCTAAGGAATCATAGTAAAATAACCATGTCAACCCACATTCCTATTAAGGTTTTAATTCAATTTCAATTTTAAAAATCCCCAATTATGAAAGGATGAACCCTAGAACAAAATAGATGAAATTAAAAGAAAATACTTACAATTAATTGATGTTAGATGAAGGATGAGTGAAATCCACAACTTGGAATCAATTAATTTGAGTGATTGAAGGTTTTGGAAGTTTCAACAATGGTGGAAAAAGGGTAAACCGTCGGCTGTGTGTTTTTGGGAGAGAGAGGGTTTGGTTTGAAAAAGAATAAAATAATCAAGCTGGCGCTCTGACAAAGTTTACTGCCCGCGGTACCTTATCAATAAGGAACCGCGGGTTTGAGCCGCCTAGATAAAGAACCGCCTACAAAGGCTGGTTTTTATCTATGAAAAACGCCAATATTTAAAAACCAAGTTTTTCTAAAATACTTAAAATTATATCATGAGCCTTTTAGAATATCATTGTATCATCATAACGCTAAGCAATATGCCTTAATGAAGGATTACGAGTTAAATCAAGATAGAAAAAAACCGAAACGGACAAACGACTACTCGTAGCAAAACGACAAAGTGGAGAGAAGTCAAGGGAAGTGAATCAAGACTAGGACCAATGCTCAAGGGATTAATGACAATCTTCAAATAGTGGTAACGAAGAGCTTGTGTCATATATAGTGGTTTAAGACGTGCCTTTCCGGCGAGACGTTAAACGGCTTTGGTAATGAATAAACACAAAGCAATTATTCAAGTATAGACTAAGATCACTTTCAATAATAGTCTTAGTCTAAACCAAAATATGAGCAAGGTATTAATTCACTTTCTCTCCCACAAAGGGCCTACTAACCGCATGGGTGCAAACCATGGAAATCATGCTTGATACTTTTAGCTACTACTAACTCACTCTACATCACCATAGTGAGTCAAGTATCCAAGCAATGAAGGATTGAGAGGATAAAAGGAAAGAATCACAAACCACAAACAAATGTCAAGGCAAGGATGCCAAGAACAAGCACATAGTCAAGTAATGATCAAAAGAATGATCAAAGGGCGTGTGGAAGAACGAAAGCGTACCTTGGCCACAAAGAGCAATCCATCAAGGAATCAATGCTAAGCCCAACAATGACTATGATGAGTACTAAGTCTTCAAGGACTAGTATCATTCCCAATCATCTTGGTATCATCATTCAAAGATGTTAAAGATCAATGAAGATGAGTCTTCTACAAGTGCAAGTAACTCAATCCACAACCAATTAAGTGATTGATCTTCATGAGTACCTACACAAAGCAAGATGCAAACTAGTAGATACATTTCAAGAGTATATCTAAAATGCATAAAGGCTACTAATCTTAAGTGGGATGCAATATTATCAATTAAAGGACCTATTTTTCAAGAACAAAATAGTTTTGACCAAAGAGAAACTTTAGTACAACTTGACCTTCTAATTTAAGGAGACAATGGATCGATCCAAGTTTCAAAGTACAATATACTTCAAAGATCTTGAGTGACCATCGCTCTGATATCACTTGTAGAAACTAGAAGGGGGGGGGGGGGGGGGTTGAATAGTTTCTCTTCGATTGGTGACCAAATTAAAATTACTTTCAATTTGGTTTGTATCAAAACAATCTTTTACTTGAGGCTAAGTTGCATAATGATTAGGTTCAATTCAAATGCACTAGCAAAGATAATAGGTAAGTGTAATGATAATGAAATAAGTAAAGAGTAAGGAGAGACAACCTAGTGGGAAGACACTAAGATTTATAGTGGTTCGACAACGAGGCTCTATCCTCGTTTCTACTCCACTCCTCGAGTACACCTACTCGAGATTTCCACAAGCTCCCTTCTCGGCGGAGAAAACCTTACATCGTTGCTTACATTATTTTCCGACACTAAGCTAAATGTCGAGACCTAATCTTTAGCTAGGACCAATCTACACAACGTTGCCTACTTCACAATTTAACGACACAAGGCTAGATGTAGAGTTCTAATCTTAAGGTAGAACCAATCTTCACGACATTGCCTACTTCACCATTTTACGACACAAGGCTAGATGTCGAGTTCTAATCGAAAGCTAGAACCAATCTTCACGACTCTTCACTTTGAAGCTAAGTGAGAACTTCACACAACACAACTACTAATCACTTTCAAGTTTAGTGAGAACTCACAAGACACAACCACATCACTTTATAGTTTAGTGAGAACTACTAATCAAATTTATTACAACTCAACTAGACTTATCCAAGTACACACATGTAGCTTGGATTTACACAACACAAATCCAAGCAAACACATGTGCAATGGATGTACACAACAAATCCAAGTATTCACAAATAACTTGGATGAACACAACTAGTCCAAGTATTCATAAATACAATGGATTAACCTAAAACAAAAAGGGTATCATGATGAATATGACTAGCTCATAGATTCATCTTTATCACAACACTAATGAGTGAGTGATCTTCTCATTGGACAAGGTAAAGGAAGGGATCAAGAGGATAATCATATGTAAACATCCTTAACACTTTAAGTGATCATTTACTAATGATTATGCTATAGAAAATAGAAAGAGGGCTGAGAAAAACATCCAAGAGACTTGCTGGAAAATGAGATTTGACCCACTATTTAAAGGAGACAAAGTATAACTGATCTATAACGGCTACTGTGCGCGGTACCTTATCTCGCCCGGCGGTTCCATATCGCTAAGGAACCGCGTAGGTACTTAAGGTACCGCCACTAGAGTATGCTTCGTGTTTTGTCTTTTAGTAGGGTAGGAATATCTGAGGTATTTGAAGCCTTCAAAGGATATTCTAACAGCATTTGGAATATGCTATTTTCAAATTTTCATTTTCCATTTTAATAAAACATTTTCTAAAAAACAAAGTTTATTAAAAAGTCTTTTGTCATATTAACAAAAGTGAGTTTTAAGGATAATCATTTTGATGATCACTAAGTATGGTTAAGAAAGGTTAGTGATATGATTATTACCTTGATGATAGTGTTAGTTAAATAATTCATTTTGTGTTTTACACTAAATGTGTTGTATGGTTTGTTGTGATCAAAACTAAGAAAGATTAGTTAACACTAATAATGTTTTTAGGCATCACTTGCATTAACAGAGTCAATTATAAGTTTGGTATTCTTTCATGAATTTATGTGAGTTGATTATAAGCTTTTTCTCCCATCGCTTGTTAATAAATATATTTGCAATAAATAAGGTTGTATGATTTGAAAAGTTACTTAGCTTTTAGCCCAAGATCGTTTAAAAGTTGCTCGGTATTAATTAGAGTTCATAGCCAAGGCATAACTTATTAAAGCGGGATGCGAAGATTGGCGAGTCCAAAAAGGCCCTAACAAGGCATGAGGGCTACATTTTGTTGCTAAAGATCCCAAGTGATGTGAAGAATCATTTCTCAAAAATCAATATGAAGGATCGAGACACACGACGAAAAGCAAATACTCCCCTAAAGATCATGGAGAAGTCTATCCAAAAAGGCCCTAACAAGGTATGAGGATAAATAGATCCAAGTCCTAAAAGGAGGCGGATCATTGTATATCAAAGTCCAAAATAAAGATTGGAGAAAAATGAAGAAGTCGTGGTCCAAATATGAAGAATCTCTCAAAAACTTCAAGTGAAGAAATTCCTATTATGAAGAGAAGACCATTATTTCATGAACGTCTCTCAAGATTCGAAGTATGAAGTCGCTGCCAAATATCGGTCCGAGAAAGGTCTCAAATCGTGAAGCGAGTTATGCCAAGATAAGAACTTTAAGAGGTCCCGAGAAGCAATTTTAAAAGATTTTGTCCTTCAGCTAAATATTTATTAAATCGTCCTACTTTATTTTCAGCCTAAATAACTATCGAAATAAGTCAACAATGCATCCTCGTGATCATTCAAGACATCAATAAAATATAAGAGATACACCTAGGAATAAGGGAGTCTAAGTGAATAATTGGGCCACATGAGTTTGTGTTAGTTTGCTAACTTATAATTACAATGATCTCGTTTTTAATCTTGGTATGGGGAACGTGAAACTTGAGGATGATAAACATTCATGACTACCAAAACCCCAATGTAAGTCTTTGATTTCTTTACTTGTTTTGTATATATTTCTATCTTTTAGTTTCCTTAGTGTTTAGTATTTAATAAAGGCCAAGGTGGGTTATTTATGATGAAAAATATAAACCGTGCTTTGAAATTAATGCATTGCATGAGGGCATTGCAATGGTCAAGTGTAGGGGATTTAATAAGTGTGAAACACTTATCCTTTTACCACATTTCCAATAATAACAAGACCAAAACGTGTATTTTATGTCGTAAAAGTCGGAATTATGCGTGGTTTGTGTTTTTATTGTGTTTCAGGATAAAAATATGAAAAAGGAAGAAAACACGGGCTATCATGGGCTTTTATCGAAGAAAACGAGAAAAGACGAAGTCAAAAGATCAAGAGTGTAAAAAAGAACGGAAGTCCAAGGCCTATTCTGAAGATTTATCGAAGAAAAAGTCTAAAGACGGAAGTTTAATGAAGTCGAAGAACTCAAGTCTAATAGAAGAATAAAATTATAAGACAAGTTCAATTTATATCAAAAAAAATCCCGAGACGACGTCGAGAAAGACAAAGAATTTAAATCGAGTCGAGACGAGAAGAAAGAAAGAAGAAAGCTCCAACACATTTTCCTCCTCCTATATAAACCCTCCTAATATGTCATTAGGAGGTGTTAGTCATTTTAGGAGTAGATTAGTTTAGGAGTAGGAGTAGATTACTTTCTCTCTCTAGATTTATTTCATGTTCTTAAGCTTTTCTTTCAAGTTTTCTTAATCTTTAATCTTGTACTTTTGAATCTTTAATCTTTATCTTTTTTCAAGCTTTTTATAATCTCTCATTCTTCCTTTCTTGCTTTTAAATATCTTGTTTTGTTTTGATTAATCTTGAAGTTTTGTTTAATCTTGATGTTTATTTGATAAAAGTTCTTATTTTTCCATTTTTCTTATCATTGTCATGCAATTGATGTTCTTTCCTTATTGTGTTTTTAGCTTATTTCTTGTTTGCTTATTTTCTTTTAAGTGTTTTCAAAAGTTTAATCTTTTTAAAGTTTATTTTATAAATTTCGTTTATTTAGTGTTTTGAAATTTTTTAAATTTGAGCTTATTTAGCTTTTCTTTTTATTGTTTTAATTAAGTTTTTGGTAATTGCTTATTATTAAAGTCCTTATTTGGTTTTGCTTATTTGCCTCTTGTATACCATCGTAATTTTCTTAAGGGTTTACTTGTTCCGATCTAGTTTCGTGATCGCATCAACCCCGAGGGTTTCTACTTGCGATCCAAACTAAGATCACTCATTAAGATCACTGAGTAAGATCACTCATTAAGATCACTGAGTAAGATCACTCATTAAGATCACTGAGTAAGATCACTGAGTAAGATCACTGAGTAAGATCACTGAGTAAGATCACTGAGTGCGATCAGGAGTGCGATCGGGAGTGCGATGGGGAGTGCGATCCAGAGTGCGATGTGGAGTGCGATCCAGAGTGCGATGGGGAGTGCGATCGAGAGTGCGATGGGGAGTGCGATCGAGAGTGCGATGGGAAGTGCGATCCAGAGTGGGATCGGGAGTGCGATCGGATTGCATTTTTCAGTTTTTATTTCCTGTTTTTATTTTTAAATTCAAATTTAACTTTTCTCGCCATTTTTACTTAGAATTATTTTAAACTTGTTTTGTCTTAGTTTTATTTTTAAGTTTGCAAATTTTACTTTTTGTCGAGTTTTATTTTTTCGTCATTTATTTTTAAAGTTTTATTTTTAGTTTAATCTTTTCAAGCTTTTATCTATATTTCGTTTATGTCTTTATTAGTTTATCCTTTTATTAATTTGCCATTTACTTTAAAGTTTGCATTTTTATTTTGTTACACAACGACAACCTTTTAATTTATCCACCAAAGACGACTGAGTCACACATTTAATCCGTGATCAATTCGATTAGACCGTGAACAACGAACTTTTAACCTGGTAAAATCCTACTTTCAAGAATCTATGTGATTCAGCGTGTCATTGTAATCAACCGGAATTTATATTGGAAAATTTCAGGGTTAAATTTCTCCTGTCGTAGAATTTGCAACATAGTGCAAATATGGTCTTCCTGCTCTTTTCCAGACTTAGAGAAAATCAGGTTGTGCTCGATGAAAACACTGATGAATTGTTTATGAGCTCATGGAAACTCAATTTATTAAGTCCATAATGTTGTTGGAGCATTTATGAGACTAATACAAAATCATGAATTTAGCATGACCAAGTCGTGTATGAATAGTAGTCGTGGAAATGTCCTGATCTTTCACTCGCCAAGGCTGGCAACATGATCATGAGTCGATCTTGTAAAGAGGTTTAGCACTCTATAGTCGCTCACTCACATTTTTAATATAGGGAGTAGGATAACAGTTATGAAGGGTGATTTGTTTAAATCGACGATAGTCGACACATAATCTCATGTTGCCGTCCCTCTCTTAGAAGGTTACTCTGGAATACATGTGGTAAGATTATGGAATAATCGGCTGGTTATGAGTAAGGAACTTCAGAAGTCGTGTCATCAATAATAGCTGGAATCTTCGCAGCCATGGAACAACAAACACGTGCTTGTAAAGCATAATTATTTGTATTGATTTTCCTGATGGAAAATCATGCTGAATGTATTTAGGAGCCTGAACATCGTTGTACATAATCTGATATGAATAGCGACTAACCGTAGCATAGGGTGCTGTTCTTAGTCCATAATCAAAATCATATTTAACTCGCATCAGTCCGAGGTAAGTGCGTTAGCAGATTGGATCTTATCATTAGACTGAAGGAAAAACCTTCGTATATATGGGTGATACGAATAGCGTTCTTTATGGTCATGGATATATGTGAAATATGAAATCAAGAAATGAAAACGTCATGAAGCAAATGTAACAGGTCTCACTGAATGTGTTTTGCCTGTCTACTTGTCCAAACGCGAATAATATGCCGGTGAAGGTACTAAAATTCTTGTGGCCTGATTAATACATGGCACAACAAAAAGGATATACCCCTTGGAGGGTACCCTAAATTTCGTAGGGATGTACCTGGTGATAGACGTGAGTCATGTGTCTTGACTCGTGTCCTAGAAAATGTGCTTATGACATGTGTCTTGACTGATGTCTTGACATGTGTCTTCAGCAGAAGTACGTGAGACATGTGTCTGGAACTGATGTCTTGACATGTGTTCCAAGGTGTAAAACGAATAAAATTGTAACTCTTACGTTATTATGCCAGAATTTGGCGGATCGGTTGGACTGCTGATCCTTTGTAATATCTGAGCACGTCCGTGACCGGTGTTCTATTGCGATTACTAGGATAGTTGCTGTCACATTAGTGGTTACTATCGTCTTGTCTGTCAGTTCCATGACGGTCATTCTCATGACGGTGATTCATGTAACTTATTCAGTTGAGTGGCCGGCAGGTACCGGTTCTCAATCATATGACTGAAAAGACAATTGAATGATGTGTGACATGTAACTAAGAATTTAGGGATGGTTTGTGATGGAAATCGTCTGGTGGTGAAGCATCTTCTCGTCTGATCGCTTTGATCCAACGCCTTTGTCTTCGTGCTGTAAGATTTCCCGGTTGTGAACAGCATCAGCATCTCGTGGCGTCTCCAAATAGTCAGAAGCATAAACATTTAGTAACATCTCCCGTTTATGAGCGGCATCATCAACATCTTATGGCATATCAACAAGTGGAATACGCTTGAGATGATTTAAAATCTATTAGTGAATACTCGTGGAGTATTGCAAGTGAAAATACACCTGACTTAAGGTACGTGTAATACACATGGGGTGCGGTACATGGAGTGCACGAATGCACGTGAAATGATCGGTATGGGGTCGATCATCTGACATGATTTTAAAGGAAAAGTAATTGGATAAACGGAATTCAGCGATGATTTGCCTAAAAGCATGATTAATGAAAACCAACCATGACAATCGTGAAAGCAGTATTACATGAAATCGATCAATGTCTTACATGAAAGCATAATCAGCATGATGAAAGCATAATTCACATAATAAACGCAAGACATAATCAGCATGAAGACGAATTTAACATGAAGAAACTTAACATGAAGGAGTATAAAACATAATCAGGATGAAAACGAGGTTTACCATGATAGTATGAAAACATACTTGACATAAAGAGGCATAGTAACTAATGAGGGGACATGAAAATTTTATGATAGTAATGAAATGAATCCGAAAATTGCTGGTGTGGCCGACCATGGGTCAGTTCACAAAATAACATTGACATGATTTATTTTATTAGGACATAATGCATAATTATGAGGATTTTTTTTATGCATATAAACATGAAAAAAAATTATGCATGAAAATAGTGTATGGATGCATGATAATGAAAATGACATGGGTTTGGGTGAACGCCTATGGGTCGGTTCACCTAAACAAAATGATTCGATTAAAAGCACATGCGACTAAATATGGCCAGTCCTGTACCAACCATTACTTAGTCAAAATACCTGCAACAACAATACATGGAATAAATGAGTGAAACTCAGCTGTCAAAAGTTAACAGGAAAAAAAATTATGTGACCAATTATGAACTACTGGGGTTCAATCCACATTAGCCACAGTTCACGAGTAACATCATGCATGAAACAATGACACATAACTAAGTACGGATGATGGATGTTCATCCATATTAGTAAAACAATACGGATGAAAACATCATGGTTAAAACAACAAGGTGCTGAAAACATCAATACATGGAATAACAAGCGTTGACTTAAGAAGCTTCTGGTGACTACCCACTAGTCACAGGTCGAGTTTTAGAGCCTACAGGTCGAAGCCTTGGCCCTGATACCATAATTGTAACACCTCACTTTTATAAGTGGACCGTTACGCGTAATTATGGCATGTCAACAAAGCATGCAAGGTAATATGTACTAAAACATACATGACCATATGGAAAAATGAAATCAAACATCGGTTCCCAAACATAAGCCCAAAACATAAATAAAGTAAATGAACTAGAAGGACAAGAAAAGTATCCAAACAAGCAAGATTATAAGAAGGCAAAAAAGAGAAGAAGTCTAAGGTAGCTTCCACCCTATGCACGTCCTCCAAATGTTCAAGTCTGTACTTGGGTACCTGCCGTTTTGGGACATGGAAAGGAAAGTAACGGCTGAGCAAATACGCTCAGTGAACGGATATATGACATAGTATGAATGACTGAAAAACATAAATACGACTGTAGGCAGCGGAAAAGTATAAGTCCTAGAAAACCTGGAACATGTTCATAAAACTGTATTAATTAGCCAATAGCCTATATAGGTCATGAGGTTCCACCGTGCATGAATACTTGGAGGTGAGACCTCGTCATGCAATTAGAAGGGTTGCCTCTAATTAAATAGTCTGTGTAGGAGGGATCAACTCCTTGTGAAGGATGTAAGGCACACATCGCATTCACCATAAAAATCTTGTAAAACATGTAACTAGGATTCACCCATACGCCCCACATGATAATATAATATAATGGCCAAAACTGTAAAGGGATGCCACGAGCAATCACTTCGCTGTGGGGAAGTCATAACACTGGTGCCTCCAGTGTTATGGTTATGGTACCTCCATAACTAGGTGACACTGGTCATGCATGTATATGGCTTAGGCTCTTAACTAACATAAGTAATCAAACATATAAAACAATATTGGGAAAACAGTTGGCTGCAAACGGGGAATCCTAATAACGAAAGAATGTCCATACTGAAGGACGGAAAATCCGTACCTTGTGTCCAGTGAACGAGGAAAGACGGAAGGATAAAAGTCCTACTTCGACCTCACTAATGCTACATAAATGGGGAACATGTATAAGTATTCTGATTATTGATGTAAAATCCATGATTTTACCATGAATTAATGTAATAAAGTTTCACCTAATGATCTTAAGAACATTCACTCATATGTTATATTTCTATAAGATGTGTGTGGACTTGTCCATTATGTACTTATACTTCTACAATCATTTTTCTATTGTAATAAGTTACATAACTTAAACCATGTACATAAGACTAAGAGAACAAGTAATGAAATGTACAACAAACTATGTATGCCCAACACTTAACAAAACATGGGAAATATGTTGTACGAAGTTTTTATGCTATATATATATATATGTGTGTGTATATTATAGACATACATACACATCTTGGACTAGCCCAAGATCCTTTATCCTTGTGTGCTAGCCCAACATAAGCCCACAACACAAGCCCAACTCCCTTCTTGGTTAAGTATACACGGCACCCCACTATGTGGAAGATGAAGGGATGCCTTGGTTTTGGAAAAGCCAACACTTGGCACATACTCTCTTACCAAGACAATAATACCCCCTTTTTGCCTTCTCTTCCTTCTTTAAGCCGAAAATTCTATCACTCTTCACATTCTCTCATGCAAAAATCAAATCTCATCCTCTCTTCACTTTTCTCCCTCAATGATTCGGCTATAAGCCACAATCATCCAAGTTTGTACATTAAATCTACAAGATCCTTGTGATAGGTGTGAAAACATCCATCCTTTTACCACTTATTTCTTGCTAAAACAAGACCAAAACGTGTATTTAATGTCATTTGTTTGGAATTATGCGTGGTTTGTGTGTTTGTTGTGTTTTCAGAGCCAACCGGATAAATATTGAAGAAAACATGGGATTGCACGGGTTTTATCGAAGAAAAAGACGACAACACGAAGTCTCTAGTCCAAGAGATGCAAAAGATTTGAAGTCAATGGGCCTATTTGAAGATTTATCGAAGAAAATGACCAAAGATGGAAGATTTACATATGTCGAAGAACTCAAGTCTATTAAACGAAGAAATTAAAAGACGAGTTGAATTTATTCGTCGATAAATCCCGAATCAGAATCGAAAACGTCAACTTTACTGAAAAGACGAGAAGACAAAAAGAAAGGAAGAAAGCTCACTCACCAACCAACCACTAGGCCTATAAATAGAAGAACCCTTCACATTTTAGAGAGAGTTTTTCATATTTCCAGTTTTTTCTTTCTTTGTTTCGTAGGGTAACCAACACCATTAAGGTGTTGGTGATTTTTCATTTTTGTTGATTCACAAATCTTGTAAGTTTTAATCCTTCCTTTTGATTGTTTAACCTTAATCTTTCAATATAATCTTTCCTTTAATCTTGTTCATCTTTCTATTTTTGATTCAAAGTCTTAAGTTTTTATTTGGTTGATTTTAATCTTCAAAAGTATGTGGGTTTTATATTTTTGTTGATTTGATTCAATGTTTATCATTAGGAGATGATTAGTGGTTAGTTTAGTTTAATCTTTGGTAAAAACTTTGTTGATTTGGTTAAATTCGTACCTTTATTGATTTTCCTGTTCTTCGCGTCTTCAAAACCCCCAGATTCCGAATCAACAGAATATTCCGGATCAAGGGATTTTTTCTTTATATTCCAGATGAAGGTTTTGGTATTTTATTCCGCATAAGCTAAGTATTCTGAACCAGCAATTTTCATTTAGTTATTCCGAATAAGTGTGTTCATTCGGAATAATTAATATTCCGGGTGAATCATTCATTCCGAATCAGCAGTTTAGTTTAATTATTCCGAATCAAGGTTTCATTCCGAATGAACATTATATTCCGAATGAGCCATTTTTCCGAATAAAGGTTTAATATTCCGAGTCAGCTAATTATTCCGAATCAAGCATTTCTTCAAATTATTCCGGATCAGTCTTTATTCCGGATGAGTGTGATATTCCGAACCAGTTGATTTCCCTTTTTATTCCGAACCAAAGTTTTCCTTTCATTATTCCGAACCAAAGCATTTGTTTTTATTTATTCCGGATGAAGCTCATATTCTGGATGAACACATTGTTCCGAATCAGTTATTCCGAACCAGAATATATTCCGAATGAAGCATTGTTTTCCGAATCAAGCATTTAATAATATTCCGCATGAGTTATTCCGAATGAAGCAAGATTATTCCGGATAAAGGATATTCCGGATCAACAAAATTATTCCGGATCAGTTTTCTTTTGAGTATTCTGAATCAGTGTTTTTCTAGTAAGGAGTATTTTATTGTTTCTGTTTTATTGTTTAATTGTTTAATTTTAATTCAAGCTTTATTTTATTAACTGTTTTTGGTTTAAATTTTTATCACTTTACGCATTTAATCCTTTTTAGTAGATTAGAAAACCAATCCCCTTTTTAATAACCAAGAACAATAGTTCCACTTTGAGCCGTGATCAATTCGAGAAGATACCGAGAACTTAATTGAACCTAGCAAAATCTAAGTTATCAAATGGCGCCGCTGCCGGCTCTTTTCGTAAGGATTAACGGTTTTTTGTGAAAAATTGGATTTTGGGATCCGTTCACCGTGAACGTTACTTTTTCATAAAAAAATTCAAAAACCCTAAAAAATATAAAATTTTCAAAAATACAAAAAATTAAAAAACATAAAAAACCAAAAAGATTTCTGCTTTGTTATTTCTTTTGCAGGTGCATGCGTACACGATCAACGTCTTATCCCGAGCCCGAGACTCTCGATAACTTAGACATGGCCGGTGTACACAACAACAATAATAATCCACCTCAAAACAACATGAATAATAACAACAATGAACCTCTACCGGACAATCGTCCTATGATCGAACTTTTGCAAGCACATGTGGAGGGCAACAACGATCCTATTGTCATACCCGCGATTGCAGCCAACAACTTTGAGCTCAAATCCGGCTTCATTCAAATGGTATCTGCTCAACCATTCTTGGGGCGCACCATTGATGATCCTCATGACCACATCAAAAGGTTCCTTCAACTCACGAATACGGTCAAATTCAATGGGGTTCCACAAGAGGTAATCCGTTTACAACTTTTTCCTTTCTCCTTAGAGGGACAAGCCCGACATTGGCTTGCAAAGGAACCGCCACAAAGTATTATTACGTGGACGGACTTAGAGACCAAATTCATAAACTACTTTTTCCCACCCTCTCGTACTACCGCTTTGCGGAATGAAATTATTAATTTGGAACAAAAGTACGATGAGTCTTTTAGTGAATCTTGGGACCGTTTTAAAGACCTTTTAAGAAAGCGCCCACAACATGGTTTTACCAAAGTGCACCAAATTAATACTTTTTACAATGGTTTAAGCATGAATGACCAAGATTCACTAAGTAGTGCCTCGGGGGGTAATATTTTGGTTAAGTCTTCTAATGCCGCTTGGGATATTATTGAGAATAAGTCTAGAGTGCAAACCAAGAGTGTTCGGACCAATGCCGCTAGTGCGAGCACTAGTGACAACGACAAGAGAATTGATAAACTTACTTCGCTTATTGAATCGCTTGCTGTCCAACTGCTAACAATACCAAAAGCATCAACACTCAAAATGCTCAAGTCAATGTTGTAATCCAACCATGTGAAATATGCGGGGGTCCTCACTCTTACACTACTTGTACCTCCACCCAAGACTATCCTTGTAAGAATGTTAGCGCAGCATACGGTAATTATTCCACAGGAGGCTATCAAGCACGTCCTCAAGGTGACCGCAACTTGCTCAGCTATCGCTCAAACGACTTTCTTTCCCCGCCCGGTTTTCCTCCAACCAATCAAAACCAAAAACAAAACCTTAACCGAACCAACCAAAACCAAACTCGAGCACCATACCAACCACCTCAAAGACAACCATATCCACCTCAAAATCCTACTCAAGTTTACCAACCCGCTCCTTACCAACCACCTACTTATCAAGCACCTCCTCCTACTCAACCCACCGTGAGAAGTTTATCAAAGATTTTTCAAAGATTTTTCTAAAATCGCTCGCCCGATGACCCACCTCTTGGAAAAAGATACTCCTTTTATCTTTTCCAAAGAGTGTATTGAAGCCTTCAACCTTCTTAAGGATAAGCTAACTAAGGCACCGGTCTTGGTTACCCCTAATTGGGAGCTACCTTTCGAATTGATGTGCGATGCTAGCGACTTTGCTATTGGAGCGGTTTTGGGCCAAAGAGTGAACAAACATTTCCAACCGATCCATTATGCTAGCAAGACAATGACAGGGGCTCAATTGCATTACACGACAACCGAAAAAGAGCTTTTAGCTGTTGTCTATGCTTTTGAAAAATTTCGCCCCTATCCTGTCCTTTCCACTACCATCGTGTACACCGATCATTCCGCGTTGAAGTACTTGTTAACTAAACAAGATTCTAAACCAAGACTTCTTCGCTGGGTTTTGCTTTAAGAATTTAAAATCGAAATTCGTGATAAGAAGGGAGCCGAAAACCTAGCAGCGGATCATCTCAGTAGACTTGAGGATCCTTATCAAGGGGATCATCCGAACAAAGAGATCAATGACTCTTTTCCCCTGGAGACCTTAATGTCTATCAACTCGAATTTTGATGAAACCCCGTGGTTTGCGGACATTGAAAACTACTTGGCGGGTGGAATTCTCATTGACGGGTTAACATCCCAACAAAAGAAAAAGTTCTTTAAAGATATTAAGACTTACTTTTGGGATGACCTGTATCTCTTCAAACAATGTGCTGATTTGATTATTTGCCTATGTGTTGATGGACCGGCAGCTTTAGACATTCTCTAAGCTTGCCACAAAGGACCCATCGGTGGTCACTTTGGTCCCAACTTCACCGCAAAGAAAGTGTTTAACTCGGGATTTTATTGGCCCTCCATTTATCGTGACGCTCACGAAATGGTGAAAAATTGTGATGCTTGCCAACGACAAGGCAAGATCACACATAAAGATGAGATGCCTCAAAATTTCATACAAGAATGTGAAATCTTTGATGTATGGGGTATCGACTTTATGGGGCCATTCCCTTCATCTAGAGGGAAACAAATACATCCTTGTAGCCGTTGAATACGTTTCTAAATGGGTTGAAGCCAAAGCTTTACCCACTAACGACGCAAGGGTGGTTTGTAACTTTTTGAAGTCGCTATTCGCTAGATTCGGTGTGCCTCGTGCCATTATTAGTGATCGCGGGACTCATTTTTGCAATGATCAATTCGCAAGAGTCATGGCTAAGTATGGTGTCAATCATCGTCTTTCCACCGCATACCACCCACAAACTAATGGCCAGGCTGAAATCTATAACCGAGGGTTAAAGCGAATTCTTGAACGAACCGTGGGAGAGCATCGTGCCTCATGATCCGATAAACTTGATGATGCTCTGTGGGCTTTTCGTACCGCATACAAGACTCCGATTGGTTGTTCACCATATCGTATCGTGTACGGGAAAGCATGCCACCTCCCCATTGAGTTGGAGCACAAGGCTTACTGGGCCTTGAAGTGGGCTAACTTCGACATCAACAAAGCCGGTGACCTACGCAAAATCTAACTCAATGAGCTTAATGAACTCAGGAATGAAGCTTATGAAAATTCTTTAATCGATAAGGAAAAGACTAAGCTCATTCATGACTCTAAGATTAAAAACCGAGAGTTCCAAGTTGGAGACAAAGTTTTACTCTTCAACTCTCGGTTGAAAATATTTTCGGGCAAGCTCAAATCTCGTTGGTCCGGCCCATTCACCATTGCCCAAATTTTTCCATATGGTACTCTCGAGCTCGCTCAACCTAATGGACCTAACTTTAAGGTGAATGGCCAACGAGTGAAGTTGTACTTTGGAGAGGACATCTCTCATGAGATGATTCCATCCCTCTCCACCTTTCCTTTGAATCAGTTCGGGACCGAGTCAGGCTCGTGACTCGGTTATCAAAAACAAGCGCTCCTCGGGAGGCAACCCGAGTATCTATCCCTTTCCGTTTTACCTCCTAAGTGTAGGGGGACCTATATAGGTTGTTTGTGTTTGTGTGGTGATGTGATTACAGGGATGAATTCACTTTTGGAACCTTTGAAGAACCGTGCTCCCGTGTTATCCGCAATCCGGTTCTATCTCTCAACTATCGTGACTCAATTTTCGTCATACTCACCTTTGAAAATGATCACTTTAGTCGTCTCTTCCTTAACTTGATTTAACCAACGTGCACAATGTCATAAGTGTAGGGGAGACTTTTCCCACATGCTTAAACATTGAGGACAATGTTTATATTAAGTGTAGGGGAGACTTCTATCGAAGTTTTAAGTGGACTTTTCCATTAAAATGCCTCCATTTAACCGGAAAATCATCTTTTTCAGCATTTTTCAAATTTTTAATTAACTTTGGCCATATAGTCGTAATTTTTAAATCTTTATCATTGCTTTCATATGTATATATCCCACAATAAAGTCAAAAATATTAATAAAGTGGTGTAGCTAGTTTAGAAGTCTTTGACATATTAGGCCCGTTGCGATTATTTTGACTCAACCCGGACAGACTTATCCAAGTTTATTCTAGCAAGTATCCTTAACCATGTAGACCTTAATTGGTTTATTAGGCTAAGCATCCACGAGTCTCATTACTTGAGATTTTAAATTGTGGAGAACGAGAAATGACAGAGTCAATTATAAGTCGGTATTCTTGCATAAGCACACTTGGTGTGATTATAAGCCTATTCTCCCATCACTTGCTAATAATTTATCTGCAATAAGTAAGGTCGTACGATTTTATTGAATAACTTAGCTTCTAGCCCAAGATCGTTTAAAAGTTGCTCGGTAATGATAAGAGTTCATAGCCAAGGCATAACTAATGAAGCGGGGCGCGAAAATTGGCGAGTCCGAAAAGGCCCTAACAAGGCATGAGGATTCCATTTTATTGCTAAAGATCCAAGGTGATGTGAAAGGCATTATTCCCAAAATCAATATGAAGGATCAAGACTCACGACGAAAAGCAATCAACTCCCATAAAGATCATGGAGAAGTCTATCTGAAAAGACCCTAACAAGGTATGAGGATAAATAGATCCAAGTCCGAAAAGGAGGCGGATCGTTGTATCTCAAAATCCCAATTAACGATTGAAGAAATAATGATGAAGTCGTGGTCAACAAAGTTGGAGTATCCCTCAAAAGTCTCCAAGTGAAGAAACTCTATTAACGAAGAGAAGACCATTATTTCAAGAACGTCTCTCAAGATATGAAGTATGAAGTACATGCCAAATATCGGCCCGAGAAAGGTCTCAAATCGTGAAGCGAGTTATGCCAAGATATGAACTTTTTGAGGTCCCGAGAAGCAGTTTTAAGAGATTTTGTCCTTTAGCTAACTATTAATCAAATCGTCCTACTTTGCTTTCAGCCTAAATAAACTATCGAAAAAAGTCCAAAAATGCATCTTCATGATCATTCTTAGACAAAAATAAAATATAAGAGATACACCTAGGAATAAGGGAGTTTAAGCATATAATTAAGCCATGTGTGTAAGTGTTTGTTTTGCTAACTTATAATAACAATGATCTCGTTTTTAAGCTTGGTTTGGGGAACGTGAAACTTGAGGGTGATAAATCTTCGCAGCAACCAAAGCCCTAATGTAAGTCTTAAATCTCTTTGCAAGTTATTTCCATGTAGCTATTTTCAAGTGAAAATGGTTTTCTATCCCTTTTGTTTCCTTTAAAGCTTTATTTCTTCATAGTAGTTTAAATTTTTGTTTTAGTAGTATATTAATAAGGCCAAGGTTAATTGATTATAAGAAAAGTGTATATTTGCTTTGTCACTAAGCATTGCATGAGGGCATGGTAATGGTTAAGTGTAGAGGATTTGATAGGTGTGAAAACACCCATCCTTTTACCACTTATTTCTTGCTAAAACAAGACCAAAACGCGTATTTAATGTCATTTGTTTAGAATTATGCGTGGTTTGTGTGTTTGTTGTGTTTTCAGAGCCAACCGGATAAATATTAAAGAAAACATGGGATTGCACGGGTTTTATCGAAGAAAAAGACGAAAAGACGAAGTCTATTGTCCAAGAGATGCAAAAGATTTGAAGTCAATGGGCCTATTTGAAGATTTATCGAAGAAAAGGACCAAAGATGGAAGATTTACATATGTCGAAGAACTCAAGTTTATTAAACGAAGAAATTAAAAGACGAGTTGAATTTATTCGTCGATAAATCCCGAATCAGAATCGAAAACGTCAACTTTACTGAAAAGACGAGAAGACAAAAAGAAAGGAAGAAAGCCCACTCACCAACCAACCACTAGGCCTATAAATAGAAGAACCCTTCACATTTTAGAGAGAGTTTTTCATATTTCCAGTTTTTTCTTTCTTTGTTTCGTAGGGTAACCAACACCATTAAGGTGTTGGTGATTTTTCATTTTTGTTGATTCATAAATCTTGTAAGTTTTAATCCTTCCTTTTGATTGTTTAACCTTAATCGTTCAATATAATCTTTCCTTTAATCTTGTTCATCTTTCTCTTTTTGATTCAAAGTCTTAAGTTTTTATTTGGTTGATTTTAATCTTCAAAAGTATGTGGGTTTTATGTTTTTGTTGATTTGATTCAATGTTTATCATAAGGAGATGATTAGTGGTTAGTTTGGTTTAATCTTTGGTAAAAACTTTGTTGATTTTGGTTAAATTCGTACCTTTATTGATTTCCCTGTTCTTCGCGTCTTCAAAACCCCCAGATTCTGAATCAACAGAATATTCCGGATCAAGGGATTTTGTCTTTATATTCCGGATGAAGGTTTTGGTATTTTATTCCGCATAAGCTAAGTATTCCGAACCAGCAATTTTCATTTAGTTATTCCGAATAAGTGTGTTCATTCGGAATAATTAATATTCCGGGTGAATCATTCATTCCGAATCAACAGTTTAGTTTAATTATTCCGGATCAAGGTTTCATTCCGAATGAACATTATATTCCGAATGAGCCATTTTTCCGAATAAAGGTTTAATATTCCGAGTCAGCTAATTATTTCGAATCAAGCATTTCTCCAAATTATTCCGGATCAGTCTTTATTCCGGATGAGTGTGATATTCCGAACCAGTTGATTTCCCTTTTTATTCCGAACCAAAGTTTTCCTTTCATTATTCCGAACCAAAGCATTTGTTTTTATTTATTCCGGATGAAGCTCATATTCCGGATGAACACATTTTTCCGAATCAGTTATTCCGAACCAGAATATATTCCGAATGAAGCATTGTTTTCCGAATCAAGCATTTATTATTATTCCGCATGAGTTATTCCGAATGAAGCAAGATTATTCCGGATAAAGGATATTCCGGATCAACAAAATTATTCCGGATCAGTTTTCTTTTGAGTATTCCGAATCAGTGTTTTCTAGTAAGGGGTATTTTACTGTTTCTGTTTTATTGTTTAATTGTTTAATTTTAATTCAAGGTTTATTTTATTAACTGTTTTTGGTTAAATTTTTATCACTTTACGCATTTAATCCTTTTTAGTAGATTAGAAAACCAATCCCCTTTTTAGTAACCAAGAACAATAGTTCCACTTTGAGCCGTGATCAATTCGAGAAGATACCGAGAACTTAATTGAACCTAGCAAAATCTAAGTTATCAAATGGCGCCGCTACCGGCTCTTTTCGTAAGGATTAACGGTTTTTTGTGAGAAATTGGATTTTGGGATCCGTTCACCGTGAGCGTTACTTTTTCATAAAAAAATTTTCAAAAACCCTAAAAAATATAAAATTTTCAAAAATACAAAAAATTAAAAAACATAAAAAACCAAAAAGATTTCTGCTTTGTTATTTCTTTTGCAAGTGCATGCGTACACGATCAACGTCTTATCCCGAGCCCGAGACTCTCGATAACTTAGACATGGCCGGTGTACACAACAACAATAATAATCCACCTCAAAACAACATGAATAATAACAACAATGAACCTCTACCGGACAATCGTCCTATGATCGAACTTTTGCAAGCACATGTGGAGGGCAACAACGATCCTATTGTCATACCCGCGATTGCAGCCAACAACTTTGAGCTCAAATCCGGCTTCATTCAAATGGTCTCTGCTCATTCATTCTTGGGGCGCACCATTAATGATCCTCATGACCACATCAAAAGGTTCCTTCAACTCACGAATACGGTCAAATTCAATGGGGTTCCACAAGAGGTAATCCGTTTACAACTTTTTCCTTTCTCCTTAGAGGGACAAGCCCGGCATTGGCTTGCAAAGGAACCGCCACAAAATATTCTTACGTGGACGGACTTAGAGACCAAATTCATAAACTACTTTTTCCCACCCTCTCGTACTACCGCTTTGCGGAATGAAATTATTAATTTTGAACAAAAGTACGATGAGTCTTTTAGTGAATCTTGGGACCGTTTTAAAGACCTTTTAAGAAAGTGCCCACAACATGGTTTTACCAAAGTGAAACAAATTAATACTTTTTACAATGGTTTAAGCATGAATGACCAAGATGCACTAAATAGTGCCTCAGGGGGTAATATTTTGGTTAAGTCTTCTAATGCCGCTTGGGATATTATTGAGAATAAGTCTAGAGTGCAAACCAAGAGTGTTCGGACCAATGCCGCTAGTGCGAGCACTAGTGACAACGACAAGAGAATTGATAAACTTACTTCGCTTATTGAATCGCTTGCTGTCCAAACTGCTAACAATACCAAAAGCATCAACACTCAAAACGCTCAAGTCAATGCTGTAAGCCAACCATGTGAAATATGCGGGGGTCCTGACTCTTACACTACTTGTACCTCCACCCAAGACTATCCTTGTGAGAATATTAACGCAGCATACGGTAATTATTTCACGGGAGGCTATCAAGCACGTCCTGAAGGTGACCGCAACTTGCTCAGCTATCGCTCAAACAACTTTCTTTCCACGCCCGGTTTTCCTCCAACCAATCAAAACCAACAACAAAACCTTAACCGAACCAACCAAAACCAACCTCGAGCACCATACCAACCACCTCAAAGACAACCATATCCACCTCAAAATCCTACTCAAGTTTACCAACCCGCTCCTTACCAACCACCTGCATATCAAGCACCTCCTCCTACTCAAGCCACCGTTTTCAACCACGAGGTCGAAACGTACATGCGGACAAATGATGTGTTGGTGAAGAATCTGCAGACCCAGATTATTAATTTGAAGGGCGACATGGTGAAACAAGGGAATGATCTTAGAGCCGATATGCGAAACTCTTTGAGTAGTCAAACGAATGACCTAAGGGACATGATGGCTGGTTTCTTCCAAGGTAATCAACCCTCTTCTTCGGGTACTCTTCCGAGTAACACCGTTGCTAATCCAAGAGGGGAGATGAAAGCAATCACCACTCGCAGTGGAAAAGGTACCAAGGAACCCGAGCTTCCTACACCTACACCGGTGATTGTGACAAAGGAAAACGAGTCCACTATTCCTATTCCTCCACCTCTTACTTCTACCCCTCCACCACCCAAGGATGTGAGTGATCCTACTATTCCAAAGCCTTCCTCTTCTTCCGATATACCTTATCCCTCAAGGTTGAGGAAAGAGAAGCTCAAAAGCAAGGACGATATTCAGGTTTCAAACTTTCTCAAAATGTTTAAACAATTGAATTTCAACATCTCCTTCACTGAGGCTCTCGCTCACATGCCTAAATATGCGAAGATGTTTAAAGATCTTCTTAGTGACAAGGAAAAGCTTCTTGATATTGCTAATACCCAACTTAACGAGAATTGCTCTGCAGTGCTCTTAAGAAAATTGCCAACCAAACTTGGTGATCCGGGTCGCTTCTTAATCCCTTGCAACTTCCCGGGAGTAGAGAATTGCATGGTGATGAGACTGCTTTTATACATAGTCTCATCGTCCAAATAGGGCTTAAAATGCATTAAATATCATCAAAATACCCAAATATATGCTTGTGTTTGTTGCTTGTGTATTTTAGGTACGAATATTGAGAAATGACAAAAGATTACAAGAATCAGTCAAAAACGAACACGGGAAACGAAGCCGCACGATGAACCAAGCCCTAATGAAGAATTTTCCAAAGAAAGTCCTTGAAGATTTGAAGAATTATGAAGATTGGTCCTCCAAAATGGTAGAATTGACACTTTATACCCTTGTATCTTCATAATTACAAGTTTGGTCCCTAAAGTTTGTCAAAATTACAAAAAGGACCCTTAACTTTGAAGAATTGGCAAATTTAGTCCCTCAACAAAACTAAATTGTCAATATTAGTCCTCCAAGAAGTCAACAAACAAGTCAACAAACAAGTCAACACCTTGAAGTATGAAGACATGTCACTGAAAGCCCTTGAGGATTGCCAAAATTACACTTTTAGTCCTTATTCAAAGTTTGTAAAACCTTTGTGCCAAAAATGACAAACTGCCAAAACTTATTTACAAAGGGATTTGAAGTTTAAGCTGTTTAAAACAACTTGAAGGAAACAAGAAACCTTGGGGGCCAAACTGGCCAGACAACCATACTTAATCCACCCACTCACAAGCTGCCACATCCCACTTCCACCCCACACCCAATCAAAACGCCCCAAACTCCCACGTCAGACATCCACCCACTCATTTATTTATTAAACTTAATCCGGTTTGAATTTTGGTGGCAAACACACATTTTAAATACTTTAATCCCTTTTTCAGATTAAACTCACCCTAATCCACCCTTAAACCCTAATAATCCCAGGATGAACACTTATCAAATCAAAGGGTTTTTTGTTAAGCTACTCCAGATCCCTAATTTACCTTATTGTCACTAAAACCCACTCACCAAAACCCTTCCCAACACACCCATGTGACCACCCCAAGGGTCCCCTGCACCCGTCACTTTTCCCCAAACCCAATACCAGACAAAATGAAGGGCTAGATGTTAGTCCTTGATCCCAAAGGCACAATGAACGTCTAAGATCATTCAAACACAGCTGTATCATCACATGTTGGCATCTTGACCAAGAATCCAGTCAAAACACAAGGGCATTTTTGGATTTTCAAACCATTAGGGTTTTAGTTGATATTATTTTATTCCTGTCATCTAGATAGTTCTATGAGGGCCTATATAAGAAGGATGCGGATTGTGCATTCCTCTTGTTCTTTTTTCTCCTTTTTCACAACTTTGTAAATTCCAGTTTTTAATGAATGAAAAATTGGTTTAAGGATTGTTGATGAGAAGCAAAGAACCCATTTATTTATGTTGTTTGAAGTTTGTTGAATTCTATTGTTGATTTACTAGTTTTAAAAAAAGGTTTTAAGTTTTCCTGAATTTTCAAATTTTTTTAGTTAAGAGAAATCAGTTTCTTATATTATTGCTTTCCTTTTAAAAGCTTTAAGCTATAGGTTAACTTGTCAATAAGTTAACCCTATAGCTTAAACTCTTGTACCAGTTACCATTTGCTCTTGGTTTTCAGTTTTTGGCAGGTTCAAAACAAGGCCTTATATCATCATGATTTTCATTTCAAACAAGAAGAAAAGTCAGCATAGGCCCGGGCCTATTGGAGGTGGTTAAGCAACCACTGAGGGACCTGGATGTAGGTCCCTCTTGGTAAATCCTTTTGTCCATTTTTAGTTTTCTGATTTTGTGTTATTTGTGATTTGCATGAATTTTGCATGAAAGATTGGATAAGTATTGTTTAAGTGTTTGAATTTGTTCATTAGTTGATTGTATGCATGCTAGGATCATTTGCAATCAGTTTTGTTGTAGTTTGAATTGATTTGCTTTGAAAAATTTTCAATTTCAGTTTTTAAGGAGTGTTTGGGATAGGGTTTTACTTAGGATAATTGTTATCAAATTGGGGTATAATCTGTCTGAATCCACTCACTAGGTTGCTAGTAGTATATATGCTAGCTTGTATTTCTGTTTGGTAAAATTTTAAATCAATTTGCATGCTAAAATATTGGCCAAATAGCAAAAATCAGTAAGTGTCTTGTTGTGGACTATTTTCATTGAAATTTTGCCTTGAAATTTTGAATACTTCTAGATATCAGGTTTGTTTAGGATTGTGTAGGGTTTTATTGTCATTTGGTATGTTTGTGTGCTAGTTATGAGCTTTTGAAATTGGCTTGTGTGCATATTGAACCAGTAAACATTCATCAGTCAACATAAGCCTTTATCAGAAACATTTATATGCATGATTGATTGATTCTTGTGGAATACTTGTTGTTTTTTGTGCTTTAATTGACTCCCTACACTCCAACTGAGTGTAGGGGTGCCCTATTTGTCCATCAAAACTCATCAACAAGCCAAAAATCAAGTCCTCTTGATAAACTGCACATGTGAAGATTCATTTTTGTGTTCATCAAAAACAAGTTCATATCTGGGCACGTTTTGATCTTTACAAGCTTAATTATAGCTTGTTTTGGATTATGTTTTGTGTTTCTGAGACTTAGTTAGTTATCAGTATTGAGTTTTAAAGTTAAAAAAAAAAAGTTTTCAAAAAGGACTGGCCAGGACTCGAACCTGCGCCATCCTCCTCACAACACTCACAACTTACCAGCGTACCCTAGGGTCTTTGACTGCTAGGTTCTCTTTTCATTATTTACTTAAGTGTTATTTGTTTTGTAGCTTATTTAGTTAGCAGCTTATAATTAAGCTAATTTTAGCTTATTAACTTAGGATTTTTACCAGTTAACATTTTTCTTTTGTTTGTATTAGGTTTTAGGATTTTTAAGTTCAAAAATATTATTTTTCGGTACTTAATTAATTTTCTAGGAATATTTTAAGTTTTAATTTTAAAAAGTAATTTAAAAATAGAAAAAGGTAATTTAAAAATCTGAAAAAATAGTTTTTAGGATTTTAATCATATTTTTGAGGTTTACATCACAAAAAGTTTTCAAAAAGTCTTATTTTTGATTTTATTGGATTTTAGGGTTTTTAGCTAAATTTAAAATTTAATATAAAATTATTAAATAGGTTTCAGAAAATTTTTATTGCATTTTTATCTTAGTTACATTATTCTAGATTTTTGGTAATTTTTTAGAATTTTTTTATGAACTTTGAATTTTTTTGAATATTTTAATATTATTTTATTATTAAAAACTGAAGTTTGATTTTTTAAGTTTTTACATTTTTCCTAGATTGTAGTCATTTAATTAGGATTTTTGTCACTTTCCAAATATTTTTAGGACTTTCTAATTATTTTCTAGAATTAATTTAAGTTTTAATTGATTTTAATAGTTTTTAAGTGTTTAAAAATAGTTTAATTTGGTTTTAAAATTTTTAAAAATAGTTTTTAGCTTAATTAGGATATTTGTGAGGTTTACAAACTTTAAAATCTTGTTTAGGGCTTTTTAATAATTAATAGTGATTTTTAGGGCTTTAATTAGCATTAAAAAGTCATTATTGAATTAATTAAAAGGTTTTAGCAAGTTTGGATTTTTTTGTAAACTCTTATAATATTATTGGGGATTTTTAGTAATTTTTAGGAATTTTTAGGTTAAAATTTTAATTTTGGCACTATTTACGGTTTTACGTGTTCGCCTTTTTCGTCTTAGTTTAATTCGTTTTCGTAACCGTCTTTCTCTTCTAATCCCATTTCTTTCTTTCTTTCTCAATCATATAATCACAAATCAAAATCAATTCTAAACACAACGCACTTGCCTCCTCGAGAACGAACTTGAACTTATTTGGTCATTAGTGCTCGGTTTTCCTAAACCGACACTTAATACTTGCCACTTTTGCCTTCCTTTTCCTAAAGGGGTAAAAACTCACAACATCATTTTGGCGCCGCTGCCGGGGAGGCGTGTTGTGTTTTGGTTGAACAATTGTTGTTTTTATATATAGCCATAATAGTATTTGTATTAGTAGCACTCTACTAATACGTATTATCGGTTTTTCGTTTTTTGTGAATACTATTACTATATTGTATACGTAGAACAATAAATTTACAAGTATTCCAAATACGTGAGAAATCACAACCTTGACTTGGGAGGTCATTACCCAATCATTGTATTCGAATCTCAAACCAAAGAAAAAAGGCAAAAATAGATAAATACTTTCGTGAAGCTCGATTTTGAGAAATACAAACTATAAGGTGGGTATAAGGCGGTTGTATTTTACGACCTAAAGGAAAAAGGCTCTTAAGTGCTTCGCGCCGCCTCGTTTTCTCCGCTTTCTTGTGCGTATTTTGAGATTGAGAGCTAATCGAGGGTTTTTGCCGCCTAAAGTATTATTACATATCATATATTTTCTTGGTTTCTATTGATTAAACCCTCTTGAACGGTTTGGTGTTCCACCATCGTTCTAAAGTCATCGAAGGCGTTCACTTCACGTGATCGTTTTCATTCCTTGAGGCTTCCTTAATCGAGAGATTTGATTAAGGAGGAGATTTGTAGATTTGTGTCTACCTAATACATTCCAAAAATCCAAAAAAAAGTAAAAACAATCAAAAACCACAAAAGAAAATTGAAAAAGTAAAAACACCAAAAAGAATCTTCTTTGCTCACCTTCTCGTTGTACGTGACGTTTATGCAAACTCGCTCTAAAGCAAGACGTGCTCGTAAACGAAGAAACAAATCAATCACTCCTTCTAGTGAGGAGTCTCCTATTGACGAACCCATTGTAGTGAAAGAAGCACCCATGGCTAATCAAACTATGATGGAGTTGCTTCAAGCACCCACCAAGGGTTATGGAGAAGCGATTGTGATTCCCGCTATCCTTGCGGAGAATTTTGAGGTTAAGACGGGTTTGTTGTCCATGATTCAAAACAACAAGTTTCGAGGTGACGAAAAGGACAACCCTCATAACCACATTCGCCAATTTAATCGTCTCACCGCCACTTGCAAGTTTAAGGACGTCTCAAACGACTCGATTAAGATGATGCTTTTTCCGTATTCCTTAGCGGGGCCCGCAAAAATTTGGTTAGAGAAAGAGCCACCCAATTCTATATTGACGTGGAAGGATCTCGTTTCAAAATTCGTGAACCAATTTTTTCTGCCCTCTAAGACTACGCACTTGAAAAACGAGATTTCAAAGTTTTCACAAGAGTATAATGAGAGTTTTTCAACGGCTTGGAATAGGTTTAAGGAAATGTTGCACGAATGTCCTCATCATGGTTTTTCCGACTTGCATCAAATTGACACGTTTTACAATGGCTTGAACGATCATGAGCGTGATTATCTTAATGCCGCCGCGGGTGGTAATTTTTTGTGTAAGACGGTCGAGGAACCATTGTTAATCATTGAGAATAGGTCTAAGGTCTATAGTCCTCGTAGCACGTCGAGTGTTCGTAAGACTTCGTCTTCGCCTTCGCCTTCATTGTCACACACCGTTGATGCTTGCCAAATCGAGGCTAATTTGGAGAACAAGATTTTTGATAAGCTTAAGGGATTGTTAATTGAGTTTAAAGTCGGTGAACAACCCACTCCCGCTACGGCTAAAGCAGTTGAGGTTTCTTGTATGTATTGTGGTGGAGCTCACGATTATCCCGAGTGCATTACCAACGGTGGTAACACTTCGAGTGCCTTCGCGGCCGCGGGAACTTATAACCAAAACGGTCAAGTTCCTCGCACTAATCAATTGACTCCACCGGGTTTTCCACCAAATCAAAATGCTAACAATTATCGAAACAATCAAGTTGGTTACCAAAGCAATCAAAGGAACAATTTCAAGGGTAATAACAACTATGGGAATCAAGGAAGTAGTAGCCAATTGCAAAATCATAATCAAAACCGTAATTTTCAAAACACGAGTCAAGGTCTTCAAAATGTTTACACTAAAGAACTACCAATGAACTTTTTGAATTACGCTACGGCAAATGATAAGATTTTGGAAAACATACAAGAGCAATTGGCTAGTCAAGCTAGGGACACGGCTAAAAACACCAAGGAGTTAGCTAATTTTGTGAAGGAAAATCTTAACATGAGAAACGAGTTGAAAAATGATTTTGCTAATCAAATTAGAGGTCAAAACAATAAAATTGAACAAAGTCATGCTAGGCTTGAACAAAGAATTGACCAAAAAGCCGCTAGTCAAGATTTGAAGTTTAATAGTCAAGATGCTAAGCTTAATGCCATTTTAGAAGCCGTCATGGGAAACAAAGCCTCTACTTCGGGTGGTTTGCCTAGTAACACCGTTTCAAACCCGAAGGGAGAGATGAAGTGATTACCACACGAAGTGGTAAGGCACTTAAAGAACCGACTCCTCAACCAATTACTCCAACGGTGGAGGAAATTGAGGAAGAACCCGAGGTGGTGGTCGAAAAAGAGCATATTTCAAGCCCACAAAGTACCGCTCATGCCACACCTACGGTCGACCCTTTACCAACATTGGAACCCGAGATTCCAAAGGCTATGCCTATGCCCCAACCCACACCACCCTTGCCTTACCCATCGAGACTTAGAAAGGAGAAACGACAAGAGCGCGACAACTACCAATTTGAGCTTTTTATGAAAATGTTTCGTGAGTTGCACCTTAATGTGAGTTTCGCCGATGCTTTGGTCATGATGCCTCGATTTGCCGCTAACTTTAAGAGTATGTTGAACAACAAGGAGAAATTGCACCAATTGTCTAGTTGTTCGTCGGTTTATCTTAATCGCATACCTCAAAAAGTCGGTGATCCCGGTAAATTTTTGATCCCTTGTGCCATTCAAGATATGGAAGAATGCTATGCCTTGGCCGATCTTGGTGCTAGCATTAATTTGATGCCACTTGCAATCTTCAAGTCGCTCAATCTTCCCAATCTTACTCCTTCACTAATGTCTATCGAGTTGGCCGACCATTCCACGATTCGTGCATGTGGTTTGGCGGAAGACGTTTTTGTGAAAGTGGGGAAGTTCTACTATCCCGTAGACTTTATCGTCGTTGATATCCCCACGGATCCTCAAGTTCCTCTTATTTTAGGTCGTTCGTTTTTAGATACGTCTATGGCTTTAATTGATGTTCATGCTAGAAAGATCACCTTACGTTTCAACGACGAGGAACTTGTTATAAACGCAACTCAAAATTCTCAACTTTCTCATGTTTATTCCGTTGCCACCATAAACCTCGTTGATATGATCGACGTGGTTTGCGAGGAATTTTCACAAGAAGTTTTAGGGTTTGGTGATGAAGAAACTAGTGGCAATCCCACTATGTTAGATCCAATTCTTGATAATTCGACACCAACCTTCACTCCATTCGAAGGTGGTGGTTTTACGTTGGAAGAATGCAATGTTCCACGTACTTGTGACGAAGACCTCGACAACGATGAGGACTTCTTGATTATCAAGGATTTTCTTAACGATTTCCCATTTCCTCCACCCGAGGAGGTTATGAGTATCGAGCCTAAATCTTCACTTGAGGAACCACCTATCCTCGAGTTGAAAGATTTACCTCCTCACCTCGAGTATGTCTATTTGGAGGAGGACGACAAGTTGCCGGTTATTATTGCGAAGGATCTTTCGAATGATGAAAAAACCGCACTTGTCGATGTTCTAAAGGATCACAAAGGGGCGATTGCGTGGAAGTTATCCGACATTAAGGGAATCGATCCCAAGTTTTGTACCCACAAAATCTTAATAGAGGAGGATTTCAAGCCCACAATCCAAAGTCAAAGGAGGGTGAACCCCAAAATTCACGACGTCATCAAAAAGGAGGTCCTTAAACTCCTTGACGCGGGAATGATTTACCCTATTTCCGATAGCCCTTGGGTGAGTCCTATTCATTGTGTCCCTAAAAAGGGAGGGATGACCGTTGTGCCAAACGATGCCAACGAGTTAATTCCCACTAGACTCGTGACCGGATGGAGAGTGTGCATTGACTATCGAAAGTTGAATGAAGCCACTCGAAAAGACCATTTTCCCTTGCCCTTCATGGACCAAATGTTGGAGCGTCTTGCGGGAAACGATTTCTATTGCTTTTTAGATGGTTTTTCCGGTTACTTCCAAATTCCCATCGATCCTCATGATCAAGAAAAAACTACGTTTACGTGTCCATATGGAACGTTTGCCTATCGTAGAATGCCATTCGGACTTTGTAATGCACCGGGAACCTTTCAAAGGTGCATGATGGCTATTTTTCATGACATGATCGAGAAGACGATGGAAGTCTTCATGGATGACTTTTCCGTGTTTGGTGATTCTTTCACTTCGTGTTTGTCGAACCTAGAGAGAATGTTAAATCGTTGTGAGGAAACCAACCCTGTGCTCAATTGGGAAAAGTGTCATTTTATGGTTAAGAGTGGAATCGTCTTAGGGCACAAGGTCTCGAAAGCGAGGATTGAGGTAGATCAAGCTAAGGTAGACGTCATCGCCAAATTACCTCATCCCAAAACCGTTAAGGGAGTTAGGAGTTTCCTAGGCCACGCGGGCTTTTATCGTCGATTCATCAAGGATTTTTCAAAGATTTCTCGACCCATTACACATCTTCTTGAAAAAGAGGCACGTTTTGTCTTTGACGAAGATTGTGTACGAGCCTTTGAAATCCTTAAGAGGAAACTTACCGAAGCTCCCATTCTTGTTGCTCCCAATTGGAACCTCCCCTTTGAACTTATGTGTGATGCTAGTGATTACGCTATTGGGGCCGTTTTGGGGCAACGTCATGATAAGAACTTCTTGCCTATTCACTATGCTAGCAAGACGATGACCGAGGCTCAACTAAAATACACTACAACGGAAAAGGAGTTCCTTGCCGTGGTGTATGCATTTGAGAAGTTCCGACCTTACCTCGTCTTGACGAAATGCATAGTGTATACGGACCATTCGGCTATTAAGTATCTTATGGCAAAGCAAGATGCTAAGCCGAGATTACTTCGTTGGATTCTCCTCCTTCAAGAATTTGATCACACCATTGTTGACAAAAAAGGAGCCGAGAATCTAGCGGCCGATCATCTTTCTCGTTTGGAAGATCCTCACCAAAGTGTTTACGAGCCCAAGGAAATCACCGAAACATTTCCGCTCGAGACACTTGGTGTAGTGAATTCTAAGCTTGATTCTTCCACCCCATGGTTTGCGGATTTTGCAAATTACCATGCGGGTAACTTCATCATTAAGGGTATGACGACTCAAGAAAAACGAAAAGTCTTTCGTGACGTCAAGTTCTACTTTTGGAACGACCCTTACTTGTTTCGAACTTGTGCGGATCAAATCATCCGACGTTGTGTATTTGGCAACGAAGCTTCTAACATCCTTAGAGCTTGCCATGAGGGACCCACGGGTGGTCACCACGGTGCTAATCTCACGGCTAAGAAGGTGTTTGATGCCGGCTTCTTTTGGCCTACTATTTACCGAGATGCACAAGATCTTGTGAAGTCATGTGATTCATGCCAACGACAAGGAAAAGCCTCACAAAAAGATGAAATGCCACAAAATATCATCCAAGTGTGTGAGATCTTTGACGTTTGGGGTATAGACTTTATGGGGCCGTTCCCATCATCTCGTGGTAATAAGTACATTCTCGTTGCGGTTGACTACCTTTCTAAGTGGGTGGAGGCCAAGGCCTTGCCCACCAATGATGCTCGTGTGGTAGTCAAGTTTTTGAAGCAATTGTTTTCTCGGTTTGGAACCCCTCGTGCTATCATAAGCGATCGTGGAACCCATTTTTGTAACGACCAATTTGAAAGGGTTCTAAGGAAATATGGGGTTACACATCGTCTTTCTACGGCTTATCACCCACAAACGAGTGGGCAAGTCGAGGTTTCAAACCGAGCTTTGAAGAGGATATTGGAGAGATCCATAGGAGAAAACCGACAAACTTGGTCGGATAAGTTGGACGATGCTTTATGGGCCTTTAGGACCGCTCATAAGACACCCATTGGGTGCACTCCCTATAAGCTTGTGTATGGAAAGAATTGTCATTTGCCTATCGAATTAGAACACAAGGCTTATTGGGCCCTAAAGCATTGTAATGATGATATGGAGACCGCGGGAAAACACCGGAAAATGCAATTGAATGAATTAGATGAATTGAGGGATATTGCTTATGAAAATTCATTGATTTACAAAGAGAAAACTAAAAAGTTGCATGATTCTAAAATTAAAAACCGGGTTTTTAACATTGGGGATCAAGTTTTTCTTTATAATTCAAGGTTGAAAATCTTTTCCGGTAAATTGAAATCCCGTTGGTCCGGTCCATTCACCGTGGCTCAAGTGTTTCCGTATGGGACCATCGAGCTAGCTCAAGATGATGGTCCTAACTTCAAGGTGAATGGACATAGGTTGAAGCACTACTTTGGCGGGGAAGTTCCATCCTTGAACTACCTCGACCAAATCACTTTCCCCAATGATAATTAGTATTGAGGGGATCGAGTCGAGCTCATGACTCGGTAATCAAAAACGAGGTGCCTCGTGGGGGAGTCCCATGCTTATCCTATGTACATATTATCGCTTTCTAATGTAGCTTACGTGTGGGGATTTGTGCCCTTCCAACCTTTGTTCCGTGGTTGTTTGTGAATTGTGAACTTTAGATGATCATGATCTTCACGATTGGAGCCTCTCGTGTTCGTTTTATGGGAGCACTCGATCGTTTGCTTTGGAGACATTTCTCAATATCCATGATATATCCTTTTGATGTTCTAACCTTAGGTTTTTAGCACACTTCATAAACGGCTATTAATTTATTGGTTACACCCTTTCCATGCTAGATTAGGCATTCGACTACGTCTCTAGTATAGGGGTGTTTGCACCCCTAGACTCGAAACATTGAGGACAATGTTTAACTTTAGTATGGGGGGTGAATAGATACTTGCCTTGCCAAACCTTCACGCTTTCCAAAGTTTATCTTTTTGTTTATCGTTTTGTTGCAAAATAAGGCTAAAAATGGCCAAATTTTAAATTTTTCTCATGTTTTATAAGTGTTTGAAGACACAAATGTAGGTTTTCTGATGGCGAGAATAAGAGTAATTTTTGACTCGACCGTGCGTGTTGAGCACTTAGCTTTGATTCCTTAACTACACATTAGGCTAAGTCTCTTAAATGAGGACGAGAAATGATAGAGTTAATTATAAGTTACTATGCTAAACGTAGAGTACTCGTATTCTTTCAAAAACTCATGTGTTCTCGTTGTTTGCTTATTCTCCCTTCGCATGTAAATATTTTTTGCTTAATAAATATTGACTTAGCGGTTTAATTAGGATTGTTGGGTTTCTAGTCTTTTCTAGTAGCTTCCGTGTAATTAAATTGGGAAGACATTAAGGTATCGCCAGCGTCACGGTTTTGAAGTATTGGCACCCAAATAATCGAAAGCTTCACCTAATAATAAGATTTCAAGTGCTCACCTAAATCTAGCAAACAATTTGAAGCCCCACAAGGCCGAAAAATCTATGCCCAAATTAAAAGTGAATCAAGCCTTAATCTTCGAAGCTTTAAAGATCCAAAATTCGCTTTAGCGTGAGGATATACGTCTTTGGCTAATAAAACCACCGATGAGGCGGATAATAAAAGGCAAGGCAAGACCGAAGTCATAATAAAAGCTTCATGGCGAAGTTGAATAAAAGATGGAGGTAAACCAAAGATAATAAGGCCCTTCCGTTAGGGGGCGTATAAAAGTCTTGGTAATAAGTCTCATGTTCAAAACCGTTATAAAACCGTGTTTATCGATTCTTCTTGTTAACTTAATTTTTTGACATCGTTGTCTATTAGGAGGGGTTATTGATTTGATGGTCTTAGTTACACTGTTAGGACTCTATTTTTAGACCTAAATCTCTATTATTGCATAAGTCAAACAATGTATCCTCGTGAAACATTCAAGACATCATAAAATATAAGAGATACAACTTAGGAATAATGGGAGGATAAGTACGTGATTAGGGCATATGAGTAGTGTTAGCATTACTAACTTATAATGACAATGATCTCGTTGCACGCTTGGCATGGAATTGGAGTGAAAATCGAGGACGATGAAATTATTTCTAACGAAGCATTCACGTGTTCTTATTCTATGAACCTAAAAGTCCCATTTTGCGATGAAAATCATACATTATGTCTAAAACACAAGTAGTAGTAATAGTAGTAGTATAGCTAGTTTATCATTTCAATAAAGTGAATAAAAATGAATTTTGGAGATGCTACGATACTTAATTCTAGCATTGTGTGAGGGTACGACAATGGTTTAGTATGGGGGAGTGATGAGACTGCTTTTATACATAGTCTCATCGTCCAAATAGGGCTTAAAATGCATTAAATATCATCAAAATACCCAAATATATGCTTGTGTATTTTAGGTACGGATATTGAGAAAATGACAAAAGATCACAAGAATCAGTAAAAAACGAACACGGGAAACAAAGCCGCACGATGAACCAAGCCCTAATGAAGAATTTTCCAAAGAAAGTCCTTGAAGATTTGAAGAATTATGAAGATTGGTCCTCCAAAATGGAAGAATTGACACTTTATACCCTTGTATCTTCATAATTACAAGTTTGGTCCCTAAAGTTTGTCAAAATTACAAAAAGGACCCTTAACTTTGAAGAATTGGCAAATTTAGTCCCTCAACAAAACTAAATTGTCAATATTAGTCCTCCAAGAAGTCAACAAACAAGTCAACACCTTGAAGTATGATGACATGTCACTGAAAGCCCTTGAGGATTGCCAAAATTACACTTTTAGTTCTTATTCAAAGTTTGTAAAACCTTTGTGCCAAAAATGACAAACTGCCAAAACTTATTTACAAAGGGATTTGAAGTTTAAGCTGTTTAAAACAGCTTTGAAGGAAACAAGAAACCTTGGGGGCCAAACTGGCCAGACAACCATACTTAATCCACCCACTCACAAGCTGCCACATCACCCACTTCCACCCCACACCCAATCAAAACGCCCCAAACTCCCACGTCAGACATCCACCCACTCATTTATTTATTAAACTTAATCCGGTTTGAATTTTGGTGGCAAACACACATTTTAAATACTTTAATCCCTTTTTCAGATTAAACTCACCCTAATCCACCCTTAAACCCTAATAATCCCCAGGATGAACACTTATCAAATCAAAGGGTTTTTTGTTAAGCTACTCCAGATCCCTAATTTACCTTATTGTCACTAAAACCCACTCACCAAAACCCTTCCCAACACACCCATGTGACCACCCCAAGGGTCCCCTGCACCCGTCACTTTCCCCCAAACCCGATACCAGACAAAATGAAGGGCTAGATGTTAGTCCTTGATCCCAAAGGCACAATGAACGTCTAAGATCACTCAAACACAGCTGTATAATCACATGTTGGCATCTTGACCAAGAATCCAGTCAAAACACAAGGGCATTTTTGGATTTTCAAACCATTAGGGTTTTAGTTGATATTATTTTATTCCTGTCATCTAGATAGTTCTATGAGGGCCTATATAAGAAGGATGCGGATTGTGCATTCCTCTTGTTCTTTTTTCTCCTTTTTCACAACTTTGTAAAGTCCAATTTTTAATGAATGAAAAATTGGTTTAAGGATTGTTGATGAGAAGCAAAGAACCCATTTATTTATGTTGTTTGAAGTTTGTTGAATTCTATTGTTGATTTACTAGTTTTAAAAAAAGGTTTTAAGTTTTCCTGAATTTTCAAAATTTTTCAGTTAAGAGAAATCAGTTTCTTATATTATTGCTTTCCTTTTAAAAGCTTTAAGCTATAGGTTAACTTGTCAATAAGTTAACCCTATAGCTTAAACTCTTGTACCAGTTACCATTTGCTCTTGGTTTTCAGTTTTTGGCAGGTTCAAAACAAGGCCTTATATCATCATCATTTTCATTTCAAACAAGAAGAAAAGTCAGCATAGGCCCGGGCCTATTGGAGGTGGTTAAGCAACCACTGAGGGACCTGGATGTAGGTCCCTCTTGGTAAATCCTTTTGTCCATTTTTAGTTTTCTGATTTTGTGTTATTTGTGATTTGCATGAATTTTGCATGAAAGATTGGATAAGTATTGTTTAAGTGTTTGAATTTGTTCATTAGTTGATTGTATGCATGCTAGGATCATTTGTAATCAGTTTTGTTGTAGTTTGAATTGATTTGCTTTGAAAAATTTTCAATTTCAGTTTTTAAGGAGTGTTTGGGATAGGGTTTTACTTAGGATAATTGTTATCAAATTGGGGTATAATCTGTCTGAATCCACTCACTAGGTTGCTAGTAGTATATATGCTAGCTTGTATTTCTGTTTGGTAGAATTTTAAATCAATTTGCATGCTAAAATATTGGCCAAATAGCAAAAATCAGTAAGTGTCTTGTTGTGGACTATTTTCATTGAAATTTTGCCTTGAAATTTTGAATACTGCTAGATATCAGGTTTGTTTAGGATTGTGTAGGGTTTTATTGTCATTTGGTATATTTGTGTGCTAGTTATGAGCTTTTGAAATTGGCTTGTGTGCATATTGAACCAGTAAACATTCATCAGTCAACATAAGCCTTTATCAGAAACATTTATATGCATGATTGATTGATTCTTGTGGAATACTTGTTGTTTTTTGTGCTTTAATTGACTCCCTACACTCCAACTGAGTGTAGGGGTACCCTATTTGTCCATCAAAACTAATCAACAAGCCAAAAATCAAGTCCTCTTGATAAACTGCACATGTGAAGATTCATTTTTGTGTTCATCAGAAACAAGTTCATATCTGGGCACGTTTTGATCTTTACAAGCTTAATTATAGCTTGTTTTGGATTATGTTTTGTGTTTCTGAGACTTAGTTAGTTATCAGTATTGAGTTTTAAAGTTAAAAAAAAAAGTTTTCAAAAAGGACTGGCCAGGACTCGAACATGCGCCATCCTCCTCACAACACTCACAACTTACCAGCGTGCCCTAGGGTCTTTGACTGCTAGGTTCTCTTTTCATTATTTACTTAAGTGTTATTTGTTTTGTAGCTTATTTAGTTAGCAGCTTATAATTAAGCTAATTTTAGCTTATTTACTTAGGATTTTTACCAGTTAGCATTTTTCTTTTGTTTGTATTAGGTTTTAGGACTTTTCAGTTCAAAAATATTATTTTTCCATACTTAATTAATTTTCTAGGAATATTTTAAGTTTTAATTTTAAAAAGTAATTTAAAAATAGAAAAAGGTAATATAAAAATCTGAAAAAATAGTTTTTAGGATTTTAATCATATTTTTGAGGTTTACATCACAAAAAGTTTTCAAAAAGTCTTATTTTTGATTTTATTGGGTTTTAGGGTTTTTAGCTAACTTTAAAATTTAATATAAAATTATTAAATAGGTTTCAGAAAATTTTGATTGCATTTTTATATTAGTTACATTATTCTAGATTTTTGGTAATTTTTTAGAATTTTTTTATGAACTTTGAATTTTTTTGAATATTTTAATATTATTTTATTATTAAAAATTGAAGTTTGATTTTTTAAGTTTTTACATTTTTCCTAGATTTTAGTCATTTAATTAGGAGTTTTGTCACTTTCCAAATATTTTTAGGACTTTCCAATTATTTTCTAGAATTAATTTAAGTTTTAATTGATTTTAATAGTTTTTAAGTGTTTAAAAATAGTTTAATTTGGTTTTAAAATTTTTAAAAATAGTTTTTAGCTTAATTAGGATATTTTTGAGGTTTACAAAATTAAAATCTTGTTTAGGGATTTTTAATAATTAATAGTGATTTTTAGGGCTTTAATTAGCATTAAAAAGTCATTATTGAATTAATTAAAAGGTTTTAGCAAGTTTGGATTTTTTTGTAAACTCTTAGAATTTTATTGGGGATTTTTAGTAATTTTTAAGAATTTTTAGGTTAAAATTTTAATTTTGGCACTATTTACGGTTTTACGTGTTCGCCTTTTTCGTCTTAGTTTAATTCGTTTTCGTAACCGTCTTTCTCTTCTAATCCCATTTCTTTCTTTCTTTCTCAATCATATAATCACAAATCAAAATCAATTCTAAACACAACGCACTTGCCTCCTTGAGAACGAACTTGGACTTATTTGGTCGTTAGTGCTCGGTTTTCCTAAACCGACACTTAATACTTGCCACTTTTGCCTTCCTTTTCCTAAAGGGGTAAAAACTCACATCATCACATGGCCCTAGCCGATCTAGGTGCTAGTATCAACTTAATGCCTCTAAGCGTTTGGAAGCAATTATCTTTCCCTGAGCTAGTCCCCACCAAAATGACTTTGGAATTAGCTAACCGTACGGTTGCTTATCCAGTGGGGATAGCCGAAGACGTTTTCGTTGGCGTTGACAAATTCACCTTTCCGGCGGATTTCATTGTCGTTGACTACGAGATGGACCCTCGTGTTCCATTAATCGTTGGACGTCCATTCTTGAGGACCGGTCGCACTCTCATCGATGTCGAAGCGGGTGAGCTTATCATGAGAGTTGGTGACGATCAAATTGTCTTCAACATGGGTAAGATTTCTAAACAGCCTTATTCATACGAGAGTGTTAATTGTATCGACGTTCTTGATGAGGCCTGTGAAGAACACTTTAAAGATGCTTGTAAAAGTAGTCTTACCTCTCTTCCCAATGTTGAGACCGTTGCCTCTATTGCTCCATCACTGACTCCATTTGGAGAAAGTGATTTTTTGTTGACTGAAATTGAAGCAACTTTGGGAGATGTGAACTTACAATATGACGATTCTCCCACCGATTGGGATGTAGACATTCGTACCATTGAGAAACTTCTCAATGAGGACCATATTTCTCCACCATCTCTCAAGGATATCGCTATCGATGAACCGAATTTGACTAAGCCTTCCATCGAAAATCCTCCGGATTTAGAGCTTAAGGAGTTACCGTCCCATCTCGAGTACGTGTTCCTTGAAGACAAGAAGAAGTCACCCATCATCATTGCTAAGGACTTGACTGAAGAAGAAAAATCTCGCCTTATCGCCGTGCTTAAAGATCATAAGAAGGCAATTGCTTGGAAAATTTCCGATATCCGCGGAATTGATCCAAACTTTTGTACTCACAAAATTCTCATGGAAGATGACTTTAAACCCGCAATCCAAAGCCAAAGAAGGGTTAATCCTCGAATTCATGACGTCATCAAACAAGAGGTTATCAAACTTCTAGATGCCGGAATGATTTACCCTATTTCGGATTCGCCATGGGTAAGTCCCGTCCATTGTGTGCCAAAGAAAGGCGGAATAACCGTTGTTCCTAATGAACACAACAAGTTGATTCCTACTCGTCTCGTTACTGGGTGGAGAGTTTGTATCGACTATCGCAAACTCAATGATGCCACGAGAAAAGATCATTTTCCTCTTCCTTTCATGGATCAAATGCTCGAGCGTCTAGCGGGTAATGATTACTATGTCTTCTTAGACGGTTTCTCCGGGTATTTTCAAATTCCCATCGATCCAAAAGACCAAGAGAAAACCACATTCACTTGTCCCTATGGAACATTTGCTTACAAACGCATGCCTTTCAGTTTATGCAATGCTCTTGGGACGTTCCAAAGGTGTATGATGGCTATCTTCCATGACATGGTTGAAGAAACTATGGAAGTCTTCATGGATGATTTCTCGGTTTATGGTGATTCTTTCTCTGCTTGCCTTGCCAATTTAGAACGTATGCTTAAGCGGTGCGAAGACACTTGCCTTGTTCTAAATTGGGAAAAATGCCATTTCATGGTAAAAGAGGGCATCGTGCTAGGACACAAAATCTCCAAAGCCGGTTTTGAAGTGGACGGTGCTAAAGTCGATGTTATTGCAAAATTGCCTCCACCTTCAACTGTGAAGGGTGTGAGAAGTTTCCTCGGTCATGTGGGCTTCTACCGTTGATTTATCAAAGATTTTTCTAAAATCGCTCGCCCGATGACCCACCTCTTGGAAAAAGATACTCCTTTTATCTTTCCCAAAGAGTGTATTGAAGCCTTCAACCTTCTTAAGGATAAGCTAACTAAGGCACCGGTCTTGGTTACCCCTAATTGGGAGCTACCTTTCGAATTGATGTGCGATGCTAGCGACTTTGCTATTGGAGCGGTTTTGGGCCGAAGAGTGAACAAACATTTCCAACCGATCCATTATGCTAGCAAGACAATGACAGGGGCTCAATTGCATTACACGACAACCGAAAAAGAGCTTTTAGCTGTTGTCTATGCTTTTGAAAAATTTCGCCCCTATCTTGTCCTTTCCACTACCATCGTGTACACTGATCATTCCGCGTTGAAGTACTTGTTAACTAAACAAGATTCTAAACCAAGACTTCTTCGCTGGGTTTTGCTTCAAGAATTTAAAATCGAAATTCGTGATAAGAAGGGAGCCGAAAACCTAGCAGCGGATCATCTCAGTAGACTTGAGGATCCTTATCAAGGGGATCATCCGAACAAAGAGATCAATGACTCTTTTCCCCTGGAGACCTTAATGTCTATCAACTCGAATTTTGATGAAACCCCGTGGTTTGCGGACATTGCAAACTAATTGGCGGGTGGAATTCTCATTGACGGGTTAACATCCTAACAAAAGAAAAAGTTCTTTAAAGATATTAAGACTTACTTTTGGGATGACCCGTATCTCTTCAAACAATGCGCTGATTTGATTATTCGCCGATGTGTTGATGGACCGACAGCTTTAGACATTCTCGAAGCTTACCACAAAGGACCCACCGGTGGTCACTTTGGTCCCAACTTCACCGCAAAGAAAGTGTTTGACTCGGGATTTTATTGGCCCTCCATTTATCGTGATGCTCACGAAATGGTGAAAAATTGTGATGCTTGCCAACGACAAGGCAAGATCACACATAAAGATGAGATGCCACAAAATTTCATACAAGAATGTGAAATCTTTGATGTATGGGGTATCAACTTTAAGGGGCCATTCCCTTCATCTAAAGGAAACAAATATATCCTTGTAGCCGTTGACTACGTTTCTAAATGGGTTGAAGCCAAAGCTTTATTACTAACGACGCAATGGTGGTTTGTAACTTTTTGAAGTCGCTATTCGCTAGATTCGGTGTGCCTCGTGCCATTATTAGTGATCGCGGGACTCATTTTTGCAATGATCAATTCGCAAGAGTCATGGCTAAGTATGGTGTCAATCATCGTCTTTCCACCGCATACCACCCACAAACTAATGGCCAGGCTGAAATCTCTAACCGAGGGTTAAAGCGAATTCTTGAACGAACCGTGGGAGAGCATCATGCCTCATGGGCCGATAAACTTGATGATGCTCTGTGGGCTTTTCGTACCGCATACAAGACTCCGATTGGTTGTACACCATATCGTCTCGTGTACGGTAAAGCATGCCACCTCCCCATTGAGTTGGAGCACAAGGCTTACTGGGCCTTGAAGTGGGCTAACTTCGACATCAACAAGCCGGTGACCTACGCAAAATCCAACTCAATGAGCTTAATGAACTCAGGAATGAAGCTTATGAAAATTCTTTGATCTATAAGGAAAAGACTAAGCTCATTCATGACTCTAAGATTAAAAACCGAGAGTTCCAAGTTGGAGACAAAGTTTTACTCTTCAACTCTCAGTTGAAAATCTTTTCGGGCAAGCTCAAATCTCGTTGGTCCGGCCCATTCACCATTGCCCAAATTTTTCCATATGGTACTCTCGAGCTCGCTCAACCTAATGGACCTAATTTTAAGGTGAATGGCCAACGAGTGAAGTTTTACTTTGGAGAGGACATCTCTCATGAGATGATTCCATCCCTCTCCACCTTTCCTTTGAATTAGTTCAGGACCGAGTCAGGCTCGTGACTCGGTTATCAAAAACAAGCGCTCCTCGGGAGGCAACCCGAGTATCTATCCCTTTCCGTTTTACCTCCTAAGTGTAGGGGGGCCTATATAGGTTGTTTGTGTTTGTGTGGTGATGTGATTACAGGATGAATGCACTTTTGGAACCTTTGAAGAACCGTGCTCCCGTGTTATCCGCAATCCGGTTCTATCTCTCAACTATCGTGAATCAATTTTCGTCATACTCACCTTTGAAAATGATCACTTTAGTCGTCTCTTCCTTAACTTGATTTAACCAACGTGCACAATGTCATAAGTGTAGGGGAGACTTTTCCCACATGCTTAAACATTGAGGATAATGTTTATATTAAGTGTAGGGGAGACTTCTATCGAAGTTTTAAGTGGACTTTTCCATTAAAATGCCTCCATTTAACCGGGAAATCATCTTTTTCAGCATTTTTAAAATTTTTAATTAACTTTGGCCATATAGTCGTAATTTTTAAATCTTTATCGTTGCTTTCATATGTATATATCCCACAATAAAGTAAAAAATATTAATAAAGTGGTGTAGCTAGTTTAGAAGCCTTTGACATATTAGGCCCGTTGCGATTATTTTGACTCAACCCGAATAGACTTATCCAAGTTTATTCTAGCAAGTATCCTTAACCATGTAGACTTTAATTGGTTTATTAGGCTAAGCATCTACGAGTCTCATTACTTGAGATTTTAAATTGTGGAGAACGAGAAATGATAGAGTCAATTATAAGTCGGTATTCTTGCACAAGCACACTTGGTGTGATTATAAGCCTATTCTCCCATCACTTGCTAATAATTTATCTGCAATAAGTAAGGTCGTACGATTTTATTGAATAACTTAGCTTCTAGCCCAAGATCGTTTAAAAGTTGCTCGGTAATGATAAGAGTTCATAGCCAAGGCATAACTAATGAAGCGGGGCGCGAAGATTGGCGAATCCGAAAAGGCCCTAACAAGGCATGAGGAGTCCATTTTATTGCTAAAGATCCAAGGTGATGTGAAAGGCATTATTCCCAAAATCAATATGAAGGATCAAGACTCACGACGAAAAGCAATCAACTCCTATAATGATCATGGAGAAGTCTATCCGAAAAGACCCTAACAAGGTATGAGGATAAATAGACCCAAGTCCGAAAAGGAGGCGGATCGTTGTATCTCAAAATCCCAATTAACGATTGAATAAATAATGATGAAGTCGTGGTCAACAAAGTTGGAGTATCCCTCAAAAGTCTCCAAGTGAAGAAACTCTATTAACTAAGAGAAGACCATTATTTTAAGAACGTCTCTCAAGATATGAAGTATGAAGTACATGCCAAATATCGGCCCGAGAAAGGTCTCAAATCGTGAAGCGAGTTATGCCAAGATATGAACTTTTTGAGGTCCCGAGAAGCAGTTTTAAGAGATTTTATCCTTTAGCTAACTATTAATCAAATCGTCCTACTTTGCTTTCAGCCTAAATAAACTATCGAAATAAGTCCAAAAATGCATCTTCATGATCATCTAAGACAAAAATAAAATATAAGAGATACACCTAGGAATAAGGGAGTTTAAGCATATAATTAAGCCATGTGTGTAAGTGTTTGTTTTGCTAACTTATAATAACAATGATCTCGTTTTTAAGCTTGGTTTAGGGAACATGAAACTTGAGGGTGATAAATCTTCGCAACAACCAAAGCCCTAATGTAAGTCTTAGATCTCTTTGCAAGTTATTTCCATGTAGCTATTTTCAAGTGAAAATGGTTTTCTATCCCTTTTGTTTCCTTTAAAGCTTTATTTCTTCATAGTAGTTTAAATTTTTATTTTAGTAGTATATTAATAAGGCCAAGGTTTATTGATTATAAGAAAAGTGTAAATTTGCTTTGTCACTAAGCATTGCATGAGGGCATGGCAATGGTTAAGTGTAGGGGATTTGATAGGTGTGAAAACACCCATCCTTTTACCACTTATTTCTTGCTAAAACAAGACCAAAACACGTATTTAATGTCATTTGTTTGGAATTATGTGTGGTTTGTGTGTTTGTTGTGTTTTCAGAGCCAACCGGATAAATATTGAAGAAAACATGGTATTGCACGAGTTTTATCGAAGAAAAAGACGAAAAGACGAAGTCTATAGTCCAAGAGATGCAAAAGATTTGAAGTCAATGGGCCTATTTGAAGATTTATCGAAGAAAAGGACCAAAGATGGAATATTTACATTTGTCGAAGAACTCAAGTCTATTAAACGAAGAAATTAAAAGACGAGTTAAATTTATTCGCCGACAAATCCCGAATCAGAATCGAAAACGTCAACTTTACTGAAAAGACGAGAAGACAAAAAAAAAGGAAGAAAGCCCACTCACCAACCAACCACTAGGCCTATAAATAGAAGAACCCTTCACATTTTAGAGAGAGTTTTTCATATTTCCAGTTTTTTCTTTCTTTGTTTCGTAGGGTAACCAACACCATTAAGGTGTTGGTGATTTTTCATTTTTATTGATTCACAAATCTTGTAAGTTTTAATCCTTCCTTTTGATTGTTTAACCTTAATCGTTCAATATAATCTTTCCTTTAATCTTGTTCATCTTTCTCTTTTTGGTTCAAAGTCTTAAGTTTTTATTTGGTTGATTTTAATCTTCAAGAGTATGTGGGTTTTATGTTTTTGTTGATTTGATTCAATGTTTATCATTAGGAGATGATTAGTGGTTAGTTTGGTTTAATCTTTGGTAAAACTTTGTTGATTTTGGTTAAATTCGTACCTTTATTGATTTCCCTGTTCTTCGTGTCTTCAAAACCCTCAAATTCTGAATCAACAGAATATTCCGGATCAAGGGATTTTGTCTTTATATTCTGGATGAAGGTTTTGGTATTTTATTCCGCATAAGCTAAGTATTCCGAACTAGCAATTTTCATTTAGTTATTCCGAATAAGTGTGTTCATTCGGAATAATTAATATTCCGGGTGAATCATTCATTCCGAATCAGCGGTTTAGTTTAATTATTCCGGATCAAGGTTTCATTCCGAATGAACATTATATTCCGAATGAGCCATTTTTCCGATTAAAGGTTTAATATTCCGAGTCAGCTAATTATTCCGAATCAAGCATTTCTTCAAATTATTCCGGATCAGTCTTTATTCCAGATGAGTGTGATATTCCGAACCAGTTGATTTCCCTTTTTATTCTGAACCAAAGTTTTCCTTTCATTATTCCGAACCAAAGCATTTGTTTTTATTTATTCCGGATGAAGCTCATATTCCGGATGAACACATTGTTCCGAATCAGTTATTCCGAACCAGAATATATTTCGAATGAAGCATTGTTTTCCGAATCAAGCATTTATTATTATTCCGCATGAGTTATTCCGAATGAAGCAAGATTATCCCGGATAAAGGATATTCCGGATCAACAAAATTATTCCGGATCAGTTTTCTTTTGAGTATTCCGAATCAGTGTTTTTCTAGTAAGGGGTATTTTACTGTTTCTGTTTTATTGTTTAATTGTTTAATTTTAATTCAAGCTTTATTTTATTAACTGTTTTTGGTTTAATTTTTTATCACTTTACGCATTTAATCCTTTTTAGTAGATTAAAAAACCAATCCCCTTTTTAGTAACCAAGAACAATAGTTCCACTTTGAGCCGTGATCAATTCGAGAAGATACCGAGAACTTAATTGAACCTAGCAAAATCTAAGTTATCACCTTGTCCCATCTTAACTACTAATCATTTAGTAGCATCATCACCCTTGGAATCATTCTACCAAGCCCTAACTGAACCTTAAAGGTCACGGCTTGGTTTGTATTTAGGGTTTTCATCATCATCTAGATTAGATCTCTAATCTCCTTGTTCATCTAGATCTTCCTTGGTAACATTTAAGCAAGAAAGGTATACTCCTTATGTTTCTTCATTTTCACTTGCATGCATCATCATCCTTCTATAAACACATGTAACAAACTTTGTTAAAGATCAAGATTTGATAAAACCTTGACCATCTAGGTCACGACATATATTTGTGCACCATTAGTCATGGTTAAAAATCTTTTTAATAAGAAACCTATGACTAGTACTATATGTTTTAACTTGATTTAAAATCATATGAAACATTTTATGAATTTAAATATAGCATGGGTTACAAATCTTACTTTTTGGGATTTTGGTTAACTAATAATCATGGACCTCATAAGTAAACTTGTGTAACTCAAAAATCATGAAAGACCATGACCTTAAGGGTTACGACATAATTAAGTGGTTAACTTATGATTTATGTACTAAGTTTTAATGATGGAAAATGTATTATTACATGTGAAATGGAATACCAAAAATCACTAAAATGGATTATGTGCACATATATAGCCGTGGGTTATATATATGACCTTAAATGGGTTTTAGATGTACATGCATGCTTACATAAGGCCTAGATCTAATGATAAGAGTATAACTTAACATGATAAACATAAAACAAGCTTATAAATCTTATGGGAACATTGGGAGAAAACAATATAGCCGTGAGCTATATGTGGTTTTCTTGGAATTGTAGTAACCTTAGAAACATGCATGAAACATAGATAATCATGTTGTATTTTTATAAATATTCACAAGACATAAAACTAGCTAAAAAGTTCATCTTGGAAACACCAAGATTCAAAATTATAGCCGTGGGCTATATGTATGTATGTATGGACTTGTAACTTGATTTCTTGATTTGTACATAGCTAGATCTTATTTTGGGGACGCTTATAAGTACATGCAACCTTAAAATAAGTTTTGGCTCATCTTAATAAGCTATGATTAATTATAGCCGTGAGTTATAAGCTCATATTAGGGCTTATGACTTGCATGCAACCTTGTAACACATCTAGATCTTATTTGGTACATCACATAAAATAAACTATAAGTTTTATTCTTTTATTAAGACTTAAAACTAATTATGGATAAGCTAATAATAAGCTTATAAGAAAATCCTAGATTAATACTTACATAAAATGAAAAGTAGTATTAATGGACTAATTAAGCCCATGCATATTAGCCCAAGACTTAATGGACCAAATAAGCCTATTTAATAAATCTTAGTGACCTAATGAACTTAAGATTATACTTGAACCCATTTAAAATGATTAATGGACTTAAAATGTATTTAAGCCAATAAATGTGTTAAAGGCCCATTTAACAAGTTAGTAAACTTGAAAATCTATTTAGGCCCACTAGATGGCCCATTAGATATTCTAACCCATTTAATGAGCCCATATAATGTTTTGAATGTTTAAATAAAAGGATTTATAATAAAATGTAACTTATAAAAACTTTTGGACTAAAATGACAATTTATGAAACTTAAGGACTAAATCCGTGACTTATGAAACTTGTTTTATTAAATTAGTAAACACAAAGACTGAAAATGTAATTTTCCATAAGTCTAGAGTTTAATAAATACCCTCCGTGGCATATTAAACCCTAGGGACCATTTTGGGAAGTTTCTAAAAGTCATTTTGTCATTTTATAACCCTAAGGACCATTTTTGTATTAATCCGAAACTTAAAGAAGCCTTAGGTACAAAATGTGTAACAATCCGAAAGTTTACTTTGTTTAAATATGGCGGGACTAGTTTTGCCATGTTCCGAAACTTTAAGAAGCCCTAACCCTAATTCTATTTTTAAACTTAGTAAAACTTAAACAAACCCTAAACTATAAGAATTTATAATATAAATTCATAAACTTGGAATTTATAAATTTTTTTATAAATGTTAAATAATTTATGGGAACTTTTAAGTTAAATAAAATATTATATTTTATTTTTCAAAGATAAAATATTTATATTTTGCTTTATGAAATAAATTGTATAAACAATATGGATATGTATTACTAATACATGAACTCATATACTTTTAAGAAATAAAATTATATGAACGTTAAATAAATTGAATACCAATATTATAATTAGAACACCTTACGTTTACTTAAAATATGAAACTTAATAGAAAGTTTAAATGGATGATTATAATACATGAACTACGAACGTAAACTAATATTTAAGTAGAACATTTTTATGTTTACTTAATTTTGAAACTTAATAGAAAGGTTAAATGGATGATTATAATACATGAACTGCGAACGTGAGCTAATATTTTAAGTGGAACATTTTTTTGTGTGTTTACTTAACTATGAAACTTATTTAGATAAGTTTAAATAGATATTGTTAATGCTGTACTACGACTATTTAGATAAATGTCGTAGCATAAATGAACTGACTAAAAATCTGTATAAGCATACATATATGTTCTTTGTACTATCTATTAAGACTGTACTATTTGATTAGGCATAACTTTTGGCGTGAGCATTATTTGGATATTCGGGTTATACAGCTATTGCCAACTCCTAGATGAGTTTACAGCCCCATATAACTATTGATAAACTTTTCCTCTACGGGGGAGGAAACATGCAACTATTTTAAAATAGACATAACTGAATTGTATAAACTTGACTATGATTGACTATTATAAAAACTGTTAAATTGTTGTAAATCGCTCGAATGTTATAAATAGATCTATTAGGGATTGACCATCCCCATCTGAGTGAGTCATGCTCACTGTGCGTTGGCCGGGACAACAGATGTATACCATGTTGGAACTGGGTTTGGGTGTCTTTTTGTAAGACACTACGTCCTCATCTGTTGAGGACTATGGAAGGTTAAGCTTCAGTTTCGAGTAATAGCAAATGTAATCTACTTTTTAGTAAGAATGATTTGTGCATTGTTACTTCTATGATTAATGTATGTCCAAACTAATTAATGTTAAACCTGTAAATTCACCAACTTTATGTTGACCCTCTAAGCATGTTTATATCAGGGAAATGAAGTTAGAACGAGATATGTGCATGGACTCAAGCATCTATGTAATCAACATTGTAGGAATCGTCAAGGGTTCCATTTGGGAAAAATGAACAATCTACTTTTGTCATGTCAAAGACAATTTTTATTAATTTGTTTAATAATCATGTAATCTGATTTGAATAACTCCTTATCTTAGCTCTATGAACTATGTGCTATCGATCCACCCATGTGACATCTCCGCTGATAAATCCGCATATTTTGACCCTACCCGGGGTGTCACAGAGAATGGTATCAGAGCATTAGTTATAGAGAACCAGATAAATTTTTAAATAAATAAAAATAAAGTGATTTTTCTTTTATTTAAAACTGGTCTATAAGTTTATAAAATCTTTTGGGATTTTTTTTGGGACCGTATTATTTAAGCATATAGATCTTAGGGCATATGTGCTATGTGAACTAAGATTATACTGATTGATAAATAAACTGGTTAAATGACTATATATATAAGTATTAATATATATAACCTTAAAAACATTACGATGATTGTTTAAAAGGGATATACTTCATAAAACTTATAGCTAAAAATAATATTTTTCTTTGTTTGTAAGCATATACTTACTTCAAATTTAAAATAATATTATTTTCAGAGCATCATGACTTCGCCTACTACACCTCTGACTTTTCTACTAGTAGTAGCACCTGCTCCAGCTAGCCGTTCGTCTCCACGATCCGTACAGTGCGGATGGTTATCAACCTCTGACTCGGAGGATGATCAGACCATCGAAGCTGTACTTCCTGAGGACCCCTTTTCTACTCCAGCATCAGCCATACTGGTCCCCACCTCTATGGAGGAGGACCAAGTGTCTCCAGACCTACCATCTTCTGTACCTGCATCTTTACCATCGGGCTATTTTCCCGAGTCCATACCTGGCTCCACTTTTGAGATTGGGGAAGGCTCTGGGGAGGGACGTGTCGACTCTGTCCAGGCCCAGATCGCCGCACGCCAGGAGCGGGAGATATCCGACCTCCGAGCCTGTTGACAACTGTTCAACTAGGCTACACTGCCTTCCATGAGCGCATCGACTCCCTCGCTCATACAATGAGGGGAGAGACACAGGCAGCCCGAGGCGTCCAGGCCAAGACTGACGAGGCATTGTAGTGGCTTTGGGAGGAGAACTATCGTCTCCACCAGCGTATCCAGACCATGGAGAGTCTCCAGCACCAGACCCATGCTGCTCTATCTCCTCAGGAGCAATCCCTGTCCATTTTCTTCGACCTTGCCACCGTCCGACACGACGAAGTTACTACAGAGATGACCTATCTTCGTGGGGCCGTCGACAGACTCAGGACTCAGCTGCTGACAGCATTCCGCATGCTCAAGGAGGCCCGAGCGATAGTTCGGACTTTGTGGAACACCAGGAGAGCACCTGCAGCTTCATCAGCCCCACCAGCCCCAGCCTCATCTAGCAGACCATCTAGGCAGGAGTATGATAGATGTACTAGATTTCTTGTACATCATGATCAGCCTATGGGTTGCACCGTGGCTGTCATGGTATAGGAATTTTGTACTTTTATTTCTTTTTAGCTTTTGGTGATGTAATCCTGTACTGTAATATCTTTTCTCTTTTGGACATGTAATTTTGGGATGTAATGTTATAAAGACTGTGTGTATCATTACCTTGGACAAGGCCCGACTGGCCTATGACTTGGATTTTGTTATGCTAGATGGATGTTAAATTTCTTATGGAAATAGCATGTAATCACTTTCTTTATTATATTTGTTGTGCAATGTATTATATTATGAGATCTTGACAGGTTATCCGAATTTGTTATGAAATCTGTGCATGAATTTTTTTTCCGTGCAAATAGTATAAAAACTGTACTAACGTTTGAACTAATAATCTCATTTTGTGTATGACCATAGACAAATGGTGATTACGAGATCAAATCCCAATAATGCAACTACTTCCAATGCTGATAATGCTGAATTTCCAGAAGCTACTCAAAACGTCACTGCCGCACAACTCCGGGAAATGATAAGTGAAGGCATTACAGCAGCTATGGCAGCCAGAGGAGCTGATCCGAATGCAAACAATGATCCAAACCTCAATATGCGCAGAAACAACACCAAAAGGGGTTGCTCTTACCCCGACTTCTTAAAGTGCAAACCCTCATACTACCGAGGAAAAGAAGGAGTTGTTGAATTGATGCAATGGTTTGAAAGACTAGAGACAGTTTTCCGCATAAGCGGTTGTGCTGACGAGAACAGAGTTAAGTTTGCCACATGCACACTACTTGAGAGCGCCCTTACCTGGTGGAACTCTGTGGTCGCTACCCTTGGACATGACACTGCTTATACTCTCACTTGGGCCAACCTCAAAGAGAGGATGACCGAGAAATACTATCCTAGAGGAGAAATGAAGAAGTTGGAAATAGAGTTGTGGGATCTAAAGTGTAAGAACAATGATATCCTTTGGTACAACCAAAGATTTCAAGAGTTAAGCTTGATGTGCACCAGAATGTTCCCTCAAAGGAGCGACAAGATTGAGAAGTATGTCAGCGGACTCCCTGACAACATCCATGACAGTGTACTAGCTTCACGACCCACTACCGTTGAAGGTGCTATGGAATTTGCGACTGAGTTGATCAACAAGAGAGCCCGCAATCTGTCCGATAGACAAATGGTTAACAATAGAAAGTCAGATGAAAGCTCTCGTAGCCAGCACCAACAACCTTCCAAAAGGCAAAACGTTGGGCAAGCTGATGACACCACTCCCACAACCCGCACCAAGAACTACTCAGGATCCAAGCCTAAGTGTTCAAAGTGCAACTATCATCATGTTGCTGGAAGACAATGCAAGGGAAACCGAAACCCCATAGGTGGAAGCAATAGTGGACCAAAGAAAGCTGCGGTATGTTACGAATGTGGAACCCCTGGACACGTAAGACCCGACTGTCCCAAGTTGGCCAACCAGAAGAAGGACAACAAGGGAACTTCTTCGCAAGTGTACATGGCTAGCAATGCCCAAGCCAATCCAGATTTCAACATCGTCACCGGTACATTTTTACTAAACCAACGATATGCATCTGTCTTGTTTGACACTGGAGTAGATTGAAGCTTTATATCTACGGAATTTAGTAAAGTATTGGAAATCACTCCATCAGTTTTAGACCCCTACTATACTGTAGAACTAGCCGACGGAAAAATTGTGACGGTTGACACCATCATTCGAGGTTGTACCTTAAACCTCTCCAATCACCCGTTCAACATCGATCTGATCCCAGGTCTTGGTAGCTTTGATGTTATCATTGGCATGGATTGGCTATCAAAGTATCATGCAGTCATCTTATGTGATCAAAAACTGGTTTGTATACCTTGGGGAGATGAAACCTTGATTATTCTAGGGGATGGTAACCCTGATATAATCAACACTAGACTTAGTATCATTTCTTGCACCAAAGCCCAAAAATACTTGACCAGAGGATGCCCTATTTTCCTAGCACACATCTCCAGAATCGAGGAAGATCACAAACCCGAGGAAACACGAATCGAGGACGTACCAATTGTCCGAGACTTTCCTGAAGTATTTCTTGATGAATTGCCGGGTATGCCTCCAGTGCGACAAATAGAATTTCAAATTGATTTGATTACTGGGGCTGCACCTGTAGCTAAGGCCCCCCTACCAGCTAGCACCATCAGAATTGAAGGAACTAGCCAAACAACTCCAGGAACTATCAGAAAAAGGATTCATTAGGCCTAGCTCCTAACAATGGGGAGCCCCTGTTCTGTTTGTCAAGAAGAAAGAAGGCTCTTTTTGGATGTGTATCGATTACCGAGAATTGAATAAACTAACGGTAAAGAATCGTTATCCATTACCTCGCATCGACGACTTATTTGATCAACACCAAGGATCAAGTATGTATTCTAAGATTAATCTGAGATCTGGATATCATCAACTGAGAGTCCGGGAAGAAGATATTCCTAAAACAGCTTTCAGAACTTGTTACGGTCATTTCGAATTCCGAGTTATGCATTTTGGGTTGACAAACGCACCAGCAATATTCGTGGATCTCATGAACTGGGTGTGTAAACCCTATCTGGATAAGTTCGTGATAGTTTTCATCGACGACATACTTGTCTACTCCAAGAACAAGCAAGACCATGCTGAGCATCTGGCCCAAGTATTGAAAGTACTCAAGGAAGAGCAGCTGTATGCAAAATTTTCCAAATGTGAGTTATGGATACCTAGAGTCCATTTCCTAGGTCACGTCATTGACAACGATGGTATCCACGTAGATCCTGCGAAGGTTGGGTCCGTTAAGAGTTGGGAATCTCCCAAATCACCGACAAAGATCCGCCAATTCCTAGGCCTTGCCGGATACTATCGCCGATTCATCGAAGACTTCTCCAAGATAGCCAAACCAATGACCAAACTCACTCAGAAAGGAGTAAAATTTAATTGGGGAGAAAAGGAGGAGTCAGCTTTCCATCTGATAAAACAGAAGCTATGTAGTGCGCCTCTCTTATCTTTGCCTGAGGGCAATGATGACTTTGAGGTATATTGTGATGCATCATATAAAGGATTAGGAGTAGTATTGATGCAAAGAAAGAAAGTAATTGCCTACGCTTCTAGGCAATTAAAGAACCATGAGAAGAACCACACTACTCTTGATTTAGAACTTGGAGCGGTAGTCTTTGCCTTAAAAATTTGGAGGCATTACCTTTACGGAACAAAATGTACAATGTACACCGACCACAAAAGTCTGCAACATATACTAGATCAGAAAGAGCTTAATATGAGGCAGCGTCGTTGGATCGAACTGCTAAGCGATTATGATTCTGAAATCAAATACCATCCAGGTAAAGCAAACGTAATTGTTGATGCATTGAGTCGTAAGGATAAAGACCCACCCATTAGGGTTCGAGCCTTAACCATGACCATCAATTTAGACTTGCCCAAGCAAATCCTTGAAGCACAAACCCAAGCACAGAAACCCGAAAACCTCTGGAAAGAAGACATTGGAGGAATGCTTTGAACCGACCTTTCCAAAGAGAAATTAGAACCAAGGGCGGATGGAATATTGTGCTTACACGGGAGGAGTTGGTTACTCCGTTATGGGAATTTGAGGAACGTGATCATGCACGAGTCACATAAATCCAAATATTCTATACATCTTGGATCGGAAAAGATGTATCAAGATATGAGGAAATTATACTCGTGGCCAAACATGAAAGCTGACATCGCCACCTACGTCCAGAAATGTTTGACATGCGCACGTGTCAAAACAGAACACCAAAGGCCCTCAGGTTTACTAGTACAACCTGAGATACCTGAGTGGAAGTGGGAAAATATTACCATGGACTTCGTTACCAAACTCCCAAAATCATCACGTGGATATGATGCCATATGGGTGATAGTCGACCGACTCACCAAGTCTGCTCACTTCATACCTATCAAGGAATCCGACTCCCTATCCAAGTTGGCAAGGACCTACCTTAAGGAAATTGTAACCAAACATGGAGTACCAGTCTCAATAATTTGTGACCGAGATAGTAGATTCACTTCCAACTTCTGAAGGGCTCTCCAACGAGCCCTGGGTACACAACTGGATATGAGCACCGCCTATCATCCACAAATGGTTGGTCAGAGTGAGCGAACTATCCAAACCCTATAGGACATGCTAAGGGCATGTGTGATTGATTTTAGAAATGGTTGGGTCGAGCATATACCCTTGGTTGAATTCTCCTACAACAATAGCTATCACGCCAGTATCAAGGCCGCCCCTTTTGAAGCCCTTTATGGAGGAAATGTCGCTCTCCTGTGTGCTGGGCTGAGGTAGGTGAGTTTCAACTCACTGGGCCTGAATTGATTCAGGAGACTACTAACATAATTGTCCTTATAAAGCAGATACTACTAGTTGCTCGCGATCAACAAAAGAGCTACGCGGATCAGAAACGCAGACCCGTACAGTTCAAAGTAGGAGATCACGTCATGCTAAAAGTATCACCATGGAAGGGAGTTATACGATTTGGAAAGCGCGAAAAGTTAAATCCATGATACGTGGGTCCTTTCAAAGTGATAGCCAAGGTCGGGGAAGTGGCTTACCGTTTGGAGCTGCCACCACATTTAAGTTGGATACACCCCACCTTCCATGTATCTAATCTGAAAAAGTGCTACACTGAGGAACCTTTGGTTATGCCTTTAGAAGGAGTCCATATCGACGACCAACTCCAATACACGGAGACACCAGTGGAAATCATGGAGAGAACAACCAAGAAGTTGAAACGTAGCCGCATCCCGTTGATCAATGTACGATGGGACTCGAAGAGAGGCCCCGAATACACCTGGGAACGAGAAGACGTCTTCAAAGCCAAGTACCCACATCTTTTCACTTAAAAGATAACTACGTTTTTAGTAGCTTTGAGGACAAAGCTAAAATAACGGGGTGGTGCTGTAAAATCCATGATTTTACCATGAATTAATGTAATAAAGTTTCACCTAATGATCTTAAGAACATTCACTCATATGTTATATTTCTATAAGATGTGTGTGAACTTGTCCAGTATGTACTTATACTTGTACAATCATTTTGCTATTGTAATAAGTTATATAACTTAAACCATGTACATAAGACTAAGAGAACAAGTAATGAAATGTATAACATATTATGTATGCCCAAGACTTAACAAAACATGGGAAATATGTTGTACAAAGTGTTTATGCTATATATATGGGTGTGTGTATTATAGACATACATACACACCATGGACTAGCCGAAGATCCTTTATTCTTGTGTGCTAGCCCAAAATAAGCCCACAATAAGCCCAAATCCCTTCTTGGTTAAGTGTACACGGCACCCCACTATGTGGAAGATGAAGGGATGCCTTGGTTTTGGAAAAGCCAACACTTGGCACATACTCTCTTACCAAGACAATCATACCCCCTTTTTGCCTTCTCTTCCTTCTTTAAGCCAACAATTCTTCACTCTTCACATTCTCTCATGCAAAAATCAAATCTCATCCTCTCTTCACTTTTCTCCCTCAATGATTCGGCTATAAGCCACAATCATCCAAGTTTGTACATTAAATCTACTAGATCCTTATCCCATCTTAACTACTAATCATCTAGTAGCATCATCACCCTTGGAATCATTCTCCAAGCCCTAGCCGAACCTTAAAGGTCACGCCTTGGTTTGTATTTAGGATTTTCATCATCATCTAGATTAGATCTCTAATCTCCTTGTTCATCTAGATCTTCCTTGGTAACATTTAAGCAAGAAAGGTATACTCCTTATGTTTCTTCATTTTCACTTGCATGTATCATCATCCATCTATAAACACATGTAACAAACTTTGTTAAAGATCAAGATTAGATAAAACCTTGACCATCTAGGTCACGACATATATTGGTGCACCATTAGTCATGGTTAAAAATCTTTTTAATAAGAAACCTATGACTAGTACTATATGTTTTAACTTGATTTAAAATCATATGAAACATTTTATGAATTTAAATATAGCATGGGTTACAAATCTTACTTTTTGGGATTTTGGTTAACTAATAATCATGGACCTCATAAGTAAACTTGTATAACTCAAAAATCATGAAAGACCATGACCTTAAGGGTCACGGCATAATTAAGTGGTTAACTTATGATTTATGTACTAAGTTTTAATGATGGAAAATGTATTATTACATGTGAAATGGAATACCAAAAATCACTAAAATGGATTATGTGCACATATATAGCCGTGGGTTATATATATGACCTTAAATGGGTTTTAGATGTACATGCATGCTTACATAAGGCCTAGATCTAATTATATGAGTATAACTTAACATGATAAACATAAAACAAGCTTATAAAATCTTATGGGAACATTGGGAGAAAACAATATAGCCGTGAGCTATATGTGGTTTTCTTGGAATTGTAGTAACCTTGTAAACATGCATGAAACATAGATAATCATGTTGTATTTTTTTTAAAATATTCACAAGACATAAAACTAGCTAAAAAGTTCATCTTGGAAACACCAAGATTCAAAATTATAGTCGTGGGCTATATGTATGTATGTATGGACTTGTGACTTGATTTCTTGATTTGTACATAGCTAGATCTTATTTTGGGGACACTTATAAGTACATGCAACCTTAAAATAAGTTTTGACTCATCTTAATAAGCTATGATTAATTATAGCCGTGAGTTATAAGCTCATATTAGGGCTTATGACTTGCATGCAACCTTGTAACACATCTAGATCTTATTTGGTACATCACATAAAATAAACTATAAGTTTTATTCTTTTATTAAGATTTAAAACTAATTATGGATAAGCTAATAATAAGCTTATAAGAAAATCCTAGATTAATACTTACATAAAATGAAAAGTAGTATTAATGGACTAATTAAGGCCATGCATATTAGCCCAAGACTTAATCGACCCAATAAGCCCATTTAATAAATCTTAGTGACCTAATGGACTTAAGATTATAATTAAACCCATTTAAAATGATTAATGGACTTAAAATGTATTTAAGCCCAATAAATGTGTAAAAGGCCCATTTAACAAGTTAGTAAACTTGAAAATGTATTTAGGCCCACTAGATGGCCCATTAGATATTCTAACCCATTTAATGAGCCCATATAATGTTTTGAATGTTTAAATAAAAGTTTTTATAGTAAAATGTAACTTATAAAAACTTTTGGACTAAAATGACAATTTATGAAACTTAAGGACTAAAACCGTGACTTATGAAACTTGTTTTGTTAAATTAGTAAACACAAGGACTGAAAATGTAAGTATCCAAAAGTCTAGGGTTTAATAAATACCCTCCATGGCATATTAAACCCTAGGGACCATTTTGGGAAGTTTCTAAAAGTCATTTTGTCATTTTATAACCCTAAGGGCCATTTTTGTATTAATCCGAAACTTAAAGAAGCCCTTGGTACCAAATATGTAACAATCCGAAAGTTTACTTTGTTTTAAATATAGAGGGACTAGTTTTACCATGTTCCGAAACTTTAACAAGCCCTAACCCTAATTCTATTTTTAAACTTAGTAAAACTTAAACAAACCCTAAACTATAAGAATTTATAATATAAATTCTTAAACTTGTAATTTATAAATTATTTTATAAATGTTAAATAATTTATGGGAACTTTTAATTTAAATAAAATATTATATTTATTTTGCAAAGATAAAATATTTATATTTTGCTTTATGAAATAAATTGTATAAACAATATGGATATGTATTACTAATACATGAACTCATATACTTTTAGAAAATAAAATTATATGAACGTTAATAAATTGAATACTAATATTATAAGTAGAACACCTTACGTTTACTTAAAATATGAAACTTAATAGAAAGTTTAAATGGATGATTATAATACATGAACTACGAACGTAAACTAATATTTAAGTAGAACATTTTTACGTTTACTTAATTTTGAAACTTAATAGAAAGTTTAAATGGATGATCATAATACATGAACTGCGAACATGAGCTAATATTTTAAGTGGAACATTTTTTTTTGTGTTTACTTAACTATGAAACTTATTTAGATAAGTTTAAATGGATATTGTTAATATTGTACCACGGCTATTTAGATAAATGTTGTAGCATAAATGAACTGACTAAAAATCTGTATAACCATACACATATGTTCTTTGTACTATCTATTAAGACTATACTATTTGATTAGGCATAACTTTTGGCGTGAGCATTATTTAGATATTCGTGTTATACAGCTATTGCCAACTCCCAAGTGAGTTTACAGCCCCATATAACTATTGATAAACTTTTCCTCTACGGGGGAGAAAACATGCAACTATTTTAAAATGGACATAACTGAATTGTATAAACTTGACTATGATTGACTATTATAGAAACTATTAAATTGTTGTAAATCCCCCGAATGTTATAAATAGATATATTAGGGATTGACCATCCCCATCTGGGTGAGTCATGCTCACTATGCCTTGGCCGGGACAACAGATGTATACCATGTTGGAACTGGGTTTGGGTGTTTTTTTGTAAGACACTACGTCCTCATTTGTTGAGGACTATGGAAGGTTAAGCTTCAGTTTCGAGTAATAGCAAATGTAATCTAATTTTTAGTAAGAATGCTTTGTGCATTGTTACTTCTATGATTAATGTATGTCCAAACTAATTAATGTTAAACCTGTAAATTCACCAACTTTATGTTGACCCTCTAAGCATGTTTATCTCAGGGAAATGAAGTTAGAAGGAGATATGTGCATGGACTCAAGCATCTATGTAATCAGCATTGTAGGAATCGTCAAGGGTTCCATTTGGGAAAAATGAACAATCTACTTTTGTCATGTCAAAGACAATTTTTATTAATTTGTTTAATAATCATGTAATCTGGTTTGAATAACTCCTTATCTTATTCTCTATGAACTATGTGTTATTGATCCACCCATGTGACATCTCCGTTGATAATTCCGCATATTTTAACCCTACCCGGGGTGTCACAATTGAGTAGGTAACTAATAATATCATGTCTTAGCTTGTTTTATATGTTCTTGTCTTATTTTACTGATTTTAATGTTATGTTGTGTTTATCATATATTCTATGTATTCTGGTTAAGTATTAACTTGTATTCTTGTATTATTATACGTGTTGCGTAATAATAAGTAACTTTCTAAAAATAGCAGGTTTCCTAAAATATAAATTTTCCAAAAATAGAAAGTTTACAAAAATAGAAAGTTTCTAAAAATATAATAGCTTCCAAAAATAGATTAGTTTTTAAAAATAGAAAGTTTCCAAAAATAGTAAGTTTCCTGAAATAGAAAGTATCCATATTTAGAAATAAGCTGGATTAATAAGCTAATAATATAAGCTTAAGTTTATTGATTCAATATCATAAGTCATGTAATTATTTGTATAGTTTATTAATAATATCATGTTAATACTATAGGTTATACGATTTAATTAAATATAAGGATAATTTAATTAAATTAATGCATATCAAATACTTAGGTTAAACATGTATTAATATTTATTAATTATAACCTAAGTCATGTTTATTAATTAATTATATTCCATGTTTTAAGTAATTAATTAATACTATAGTCTAGTTTAAATGATAAAAAATACTTAGGTTACAACATGTATTATTCTAATAATTAATATAACCTAAGTCCGTGATTAATTAAATTAATTATAATAGCATGGTTAATTAATTTAATTTGCCATGTAAAAATATACTTGTAAAAATAATATAACTTGTACAAAATGTAACTTGTAAAAATGTAAAGCTTGTGATGTTCGTTTGCAAGTCTTAAATTTAAATTACAAGGTTTAGACAAAACAAGGGACTAGAAGATAAACACGGGCAAGTATACCCTTTCGTTCATAATATAGCTTTGTAGTGGTAAGCCAGGATCGTTCGCTGAGACTTAGTTTCGTTTTGGTAATAAAAATAACAATTGAAGAAATAAATGGCTGAAGTAATATCAATTATAACAAATAAGACTAATACAGGATAGTTCGTATAAGTTCGTGATGATGATAATAATGATCGAGATATGTTTATGTAGGTAAAGTGTGATAATTCTTTTTCGTCAAAACGGCGTTTACACAATTTACTTAGGTTGATTCAAGAGTTATGTTTATTTAAGCGATTAAGCTCAAAACAAGTTGCCAACAAGTTAAATATTTTATCAAGTTTCTAAGCGGATTTCTCCAACCAAAGATTCATGACCATAGACAAGTTTTAGAAAACTTATTATAACAATTTGCATTTCTCAACGCCAAACTATCGTAACAAATCAACTTAGATAAAATATGGTTTGTAGAACTAGGAGGTAAAATGGTTCTACAACATTAGCTTGAAATCATTTATAAAAGATCATATCATAGCATCATCACTAATTATAGTCACATACCCATATAGTCACTAATAGCTTAGCCTAACATAGTAATCAAAGTAACAATTGGAAAAGAGTAAGAGAACATCATACTTAGATTGGATTGAATAAACGAGTACACAAGTGTCACGATTGTATCGTTCCTCCAAGAATCGAAGAGTGGAATACTCTCGTTGCAAGTATCTCCCAAAAGTGGATAATACTGAAAATTTACTAAAAGGACTAAAATACTCGAGCTATGGAGTATTAAGAGAGAGAGGTGTGTGTAAAATGAGTGGAAATGGCCTCTATTTATAGTGCTGTATGGGGTCAAATGTGCGCCGCACTTACCCTCAAGTGCGCCGCACTTTGGAAATGCGAATGTGTGCCACACTTACAACTTTGTGTGTCGCACTTCTGGGCGATTCAGAATCTCCTTTTAATAACTTTGGCTTTATTGCATATTAAGGCCCCTTCTTTGTATATCTTCACTTTGCTCCTTCATACTTTACATCCGCATATAAAACACAACATATTAAGTATCGGAAGCTCTTATTTATACTACAAAGTGGCATTATAATTGTTGTCCCATAAATTATGATGATTAAATAAGAAAGAAAGGTAGATAAAAGATGAATTCTAGAGAGATAAATTAGTGAGAGAAAGTAGAGAGAATGGTTGGAACTTTTGGAGGATTAGATTAGAGAGAGAATATGAAAATGACCAACACCCTTCCTAACATGATAGGAAGGGTATATATAGTCCACCCACATGTGGGCTTGTTTATGGATTATAGTCTAATGGGTCGGGCTTTCCTTTTGGGCTTTAGTTACTTATCAATGAACTTTAGCCAAAAGTTAAGCCCGTATAACACGACTAATCTACTACCTATTACAAACGTTCTAAAACACGATACATAATAAACATATGACCGAACATTCTTTTTTGACTCAATATTTTGAGGCTAACAATCTCCCCCAATGAGAGGTCATTACCCTTTATGAGAGGTCATTACCCTTTGTCATTTGGAGATTTGTAGAGATTACTAATCTCGCCATAAATGAGTCTTGAACGTGTAATAGCAGTCTTGTTTCTTCATGCTGTGATCTTTAAGCATTTGTCATTATCTTTCGACTTTGTCTTTTGATCTTGAGATCTTCAAATCATCCTTGACTTATCTTTTCCATCTTGCGATCTTGTGTCTTCATCCACATGATCACACTATTAATTGTTGAATATGTCTTTAGGCATGAGTATGTGGTTTTGAATCTTTGACTTTTCTGAGTACACCGTGACGCCACCTTCTCGAGACAAAACATAGACACGGACTGAATGGCTTTGACATTCGTCCTAAATCTGTAGCGTTTTACCTTCGGTCGGTGAAGACCGTTATACGATATTAAATATCGTACCTGTGATAGGTAGATTCAATTAAGAATCTCCTTGACAGGGTTTCGCGGTTGTACTAGCCGTTCTCTTTACTCGACCGTCTCAAAGCAAGACTACGAACATAAAGAGTGAATCAATTGGATAAATATCCGCTTGATTAAAGTCGTCAATTCAAATTCCTGGAACAAGTGTGATTCATAAAGAATCTTACCATTGTTGCTTTCCATTTGACACGAGCTTGATTCATAAGAAACTCACAAGTCACCTACCGTAGCGCTGTTTGATATTGACGCTAGAAGGATTTCCATTCGTCACTGTGAATATTAATTAATATCACTCTGAATGTTCTGGCAAGACCAGAAAGATATTGCGTAGAAACCTGAAACGAGTTTGAATCAATTCAGAATCAAACCACTGTTGCTTTTTAGTTTTACACATGTTCAATTCATAAAGAATCTTACATATGACCTACCGCAGTACTGTTTGATGTGAACACTGGAAGGATTTCCACTCATCATTGTGAATACTAAGTAGTATCACTCTGAGTGTTCTAGCAATATCACAAGTATATGGCGTAGGACTCTCTTTATCGTCATTCCGTGTGTCCTAATGAGATTTGATTGATCTCTAGGCTCTAGACTCGATTTGTGCACTTTTAGTGGTCGGAGGCTGGGGCATATGACACGTATTCAATATCAACTATCTCGGAATGAGAAAGCTAATAGAATTCATGTTGTTCTCCATGAAAATAAAACAAACTTCTTTTGAGAGAAGCCTGAGTAGCTAGGAAAGGGTTGTGCTTTACATCACTGGGTCCATGATGAGTTGTCTTTATGATGTGTTGACCCGGTTTCTGCCTAAGTTGTATGGAGGGCTAATTTCTTTACACCCTTTTTCCTTACATTTCTTTTTTATTCTTCAACCCCTTCAATGCTTACCAAGACATCATTACTAACACCTTGTTGTGATTGTTCCAGTGCTAGCATCAGTACTTAGTCGGCATTATGCTACATTCACATTCTACTCTATCTTTCCTAAGGACTTCTAATAATCTATTGGATTGTCCCTGGGAAGATCCCTCCGGTTCTTGTCGGATCATAGGACTTAAACCTAACCACCCTTTTGATACCAATAACGTCGTGGATTAAATATGTTGTGGGTATTTGATCGTAACCATAAATCACTTTAAAATTCTAACAAAGTGTTTGAAAAGCATTTAACACCTTGCTAGTTTTGTCGTTTTAGAAAAGCTCCCCCTACACATGTGCATAGAAATGCGAAAGAATTTAAGTAGACATTTTGCACATGTGGGTAAGAGTTGAAGTGCTTGAATCTTATATAAGATCACATTTTAATCACATTTTCTCCCCTATCTCTAATATATAAAATCTTTTGATATTAGAGATACCAAATTTGATTAAAATATATTTTGAAAAATAGTCTTGAAAATCTTCGGGAGAAAGATGTGTCAATCTTTGCATGAAGTTGAAATGCTCCCCCTCAAAAATTGATCCAATTGAATTGTCATTATGAAGATGTAATCCACATTTCGCTTTTTGAGGATGGGAGTTGTTGAACACACAAATTTTGAAAGATTTTGAATAATCATTGAGAAATTCTTGAAAAAATTGTGCTCAACGCTTTTTGAAAAATCCTATTTCTTTTTGGCGAAGAGGTTTTTCTAAAGCATAAACTTGAGTTCATAGACTTTGAATGTCTTGACGAATCCACTCAAGTGTAAGAAGATTTCTCTTCTTTTGCTAAGGGTAAGCGCACTAAATCGTACACTCCCCCGTGAATATTGATCCGGGTTGCAATCTGAAAGTGATTACAAGCCTTTGTGTTGAGCTCAAAACGTTTAATGTTTTGTGACATGCTCAACCCAAGATAGATTGCTCTACCCGTTGTTGGAAAAATTGTCCAAAATAGACATTTTCCTTTATGAAAAGAAGAAATGACATGTTTTGAAAAAAATATTTACAACTTTCATTCGAGCTTTATGTACACACCTGTGTCGTTATTGAGCGACATTTCTAGGCACGTCCATATTATCGATATTGAAAGACATGTCGAGAAGAATATTTTTGGATTTTGAAAATTTTTTAATTTTGTGTTTTGTTTTTATATGTTTTATATTTTGTATTTTGCTTTTTCAAAGATATTTACAGGTTGATGCTTGATAGATAAATCAAGCAGACACCTTTGACAGAATCTCCAGGTCTGTTGGAGTCAAACATCTCATACCAATTTGCCTAACGAGGTACTCAAACCTATCTTTCGACAGAGCTTTCGTAAACAAGTCGGCTAATTGGTAATCAGTTCCAAAAAAGTATAGTTCAACGATACCCCTTTCAACTTTTTCCTTAATAAAGTGATATCTGACATCGATGTGCTTTGTGTGGGAATGCTATACCGGATTGCAGGAGATGGCTATGGCGGACTTTGAGTCACAGTACATAGGTACTTTATCAAAGTGGAAGCCATAATCCGTGAGTTGTGTTCTCATCCAAAGAACTTGAGCACAACACGTAGATAAAGACACATACTCCGCTTTGACTGATGACAGTGACGTGCAATCCTGCTTCTTGGAAGACCATCCCATAAGCTTATCTTGACCTAGAAATTGTGCACCACCAGAAGTACTTTTTCCTGTATCAAGAAACCCTACATGATCAGAATCTGAATAGGCCGTTAGAAAGAAACCGGTTTCCCTCGGATACCAGAGTCCCAAATGAATTGTATTCTTAAGGTACCGAAAAATCCGTTTAACCTCCTTGAGGTGCTATTTAGTAGGACGTGCTTGATATCGTGCACAATAACATGTAGCATGTGAAATATCAGGTCTGCTTGCTGTCAAGTACATGAGGGAACCGATCATGGAACGATATCTCGTTTGATCTATGGCATTTCCCTCCAAGTCAGCATCTAGCGATGTGGTTGATAATGGTGTCCCAACGGGGTCACATGAGGTCATACCATGCTTTTTGATTATCTCTTGACAATACTTAGCTTGGTTGATAAAGATACCACTTGGGGATTGGTGAACTTGAATTCCTAGAAAGAATTTTAGTTCGCCCATCATAGACATTTCAAATTTGTTGTGCATGACTTTTTCAAACCATTTTGAAAGTTTTGGGTTTGTAGACCCGAAAACAATGTCATCAACATAAATCTGCACAAGCAAAATGTCATCCCCATATTTATAAGTGAACAAAGTTAGATCAATGGAACCTTTTGAGAAACCTTTGGATACCAGAAATTTTGAGAGCTCATCGTACCACGCCCTTGGAGCTTGCTTGAGTCCATAAAGTGCTTTGTGGAGACGATACACCTTGTCAGGATAATGAGTATTCACGAATCCTTCCGGCTGCGTAACATAGACTTCTTCCTTCAAAGGACCGTTAAGGAATGTTGTCTTCACGTCCATTTGATAAACAGTGAATCCCTTATGTGTAGCATAAGCAAGGAAAATCCTGACCGCTTCCATACGAGCTACTGGTACAAATGATTCTTCAAAATCAATACCCTCTTTCTTCCATACCCTTTATCCACTAGCCTAGCTTTGTTCTTGATGATCGTGTTTTCTTCATCCATATTGTTTTTCCAGATCCAACGAAGATTTAATGGAATCACATCGTATGGTCTGTCAACAAGTTCCCAGACTTTAAGTCTTTCAAATTGTTGAAGTTCATCCGTCATCGACTTAATCCAAGCATGAACAGCCATGGCTTCTTTGATGTTTCTCGGTTCTGCTGAACTCACGGCGAGTGCGAACATATAAACATCGCCATCGGTTTCAAGCTGTCGTCTTGTACGAACATGCTGTGAAGGGTTTCCTATTACTTGAACCAAAGGATGATCTCGGGTCCAATGATGTGTTGAAGGATGTCGTTGGTAGAACGTATGCATATTTGACGGATCAACATGGCGAGTAGAAGACTCTCCAGTTTCGTGTTCGGTGTACCGAATGGGTTGTTAAATTCGTCTTGGTCTGATAATGCATTGTCTGCTTGATTTGTGTTCTCTGGAGCAATGACAGTAGTTGTAGATGTTGTAGGAGCGGTTGTTGATGTGATATTCTGAGGAGGTAAATCTGCAGCAACCCGTGTTGAAGTAGATAAAGTTGTATCCTTTTGTTGACGATGATCGGTATCATCATTCTTATCATGAGTGACAGCGGGAGACTTCGATACAACATGTTTCTCCCCCGTGAAATATTCATCATACATTGGGCCATATAACATTTCTAACTCTTCAAGTGTCGTGTTGACTGTCATATATGCTCTTGGAACATTTCCTTGAACCAGCTTTGAACTTGACGGTTCATTGTTGTGGTCTTGAGTTCTGAGTTCCGTGCGGTTGTGAACGAAAGTCATTTGTCATTGTGGATCGGGACTTAAACTGTTTTGTTCAAGTGCCATTTCTTGCAATTCAACAAATCTGATATGAATAATTTCTACTATCAATTTTGTTCTCTGGTTGTACACTCTGTATCCCTTAGACTGAGTTGCATATCCCACTAGAATGCATGCATCACCTTTCTCTTTCATCTTGTCCAGATTTTCACCATCTCGAATAATGTAACACGTACATCCAAAAACGTGAAGGTGTTTGAGTGAAGGTTTTCGATCATGACTTATGTGATATGGTGTCTTTTCGTGTCTAGGAATAATTAAGGATCAGTTTTGTGTGTAGCATGCGGTTGACACAGCTTCGGCCCAAAAGGTATAATGGTAGTTTTGAAGCGGATAATAGTGTTCGAGCAGCCTCAACTAAAGTACGGTTTCGTCTTTCAACAACACTGTTTTGTTCAGGTGTTCGAGTAATAGATGTTTCATGTTCAATCCCTTTGACTTCAAAATAATTCTTCAGAGTTGAATTCAAGAATTATGTGCCTCTGTCAGTACGTACTACTTTTACTTGAGCTTGAAGACCACGTTGTATCAACTTAAGGAAGTTAATGAGAACCTCAGGTGTTTCATCTTTGGACCTCAAGAAGTGAGTCCATGTGTACCTTGAGTAATCATCGACAATTACCATAACATATTTCTTCCCATTAATACTTTGAACACGCATGGTACCACACAAATCTATATGAAGAAGATCTAACCGTCCTTTAGAGCTTAGTGTAGTCTTTGTCTTAAAGCTACTTCGTTTAGCTTTACAAAGATCACAAGAAGAACAAAGATGATCTTTGATGAATTTCAAGCTTGGAAGGCCTCTCACAATATCTTTCTTGGAAAGCAAGTTGATGGTATCAAAGTTGAGATGAGAAAGACGTTGATGCCATAACCATGCCTGAGTTTTTGAAGCTTTAGCCATGAAGCAAATTGGAGTTGATGAAGTTGTGTCTTGAAGTGAAATTGTGTAAAGATCAGTACTCCGTGAACCGGTGAGTAAATCATTCCCATCATAATCACGAACAAAACATGTCTTCTTTCTAAAAGCAACTTCCAAATCTGCATCACAGAATTGACCAACCGAGAAAAGATTGTGATTGAGCCCTTCGACGTAGTATACCCTTTTTATCGTGATATTCCCCTGAACCAAATCTCCATATCCTAGGATCGGTGCAAATTGATCATTTCCAAATCGGACCGTACCCAGGAACTTCTCCACGAAGTTAATTAGAAGCTTGAGATTCCCCGTCATGTGCTTCGTGCATCCGGAGTCCAGTATGAAGAGAATTATTTGTATCACCTACAGAAGAATTAGAACACGATGGAGCATTTGCTAAATTGGATACCACGTTAGTTGTGATTTCAGAATCATTAGTGTCATTAGCAACATTTAAAGGCATACTAACACTCGTTGTCACATTTTCTGTCCTAACTTTAGGCATCAATTTATATCCTAGAGGACATTGATTAGCAAACCACCATTTCTAAGATTTGCTCGCAGACTCATATAATTCCCTAATTTTGCTTCTAGGGTTCTTAGTGGTGGAGTCTGATGCATTACTTTTCTTAGTGGGGGTTGCACCAGAGTGATTCACTTTGCGTTTAGGTTTACTAGTACTAATAGGCATCGCAACTTGCTTCTTAGTTCTAGTATCTACGTCTTTGACATTATTCATAGCACACATAGAATGATTAGCATTATCACATTTTCCACATTTGACACAAACAAACTTAACATTTAAAGCATTCAAAGCAGTCGAATCATTCAAATCGTTATTACATGCGATTACAGACTTTTTATTCTTAAAAACATTCAAATTCCTAGGGTGTTCTTCTACTTGCTTCATCTTCCCTTGACTCTTGTGTTTCCAAACCTTATCATTCACTTGATTGCGCTTAAGATGAGGCCGACTAACACTAGCAGTGGAGACTACTCCTGTAGTAGAAGACACACGAGTATTAGTGTTTCTAGAAGTCTGAGGCAATTGACTAACTATGTTTGTGGGTTTAGTGGTCATTCTATACATCCCTGGTTTAATCACGTTATTATGCTTAACGCTTGGTGCTTGAGTATTCCTTATGGGTTGATTCTGTGGTAACCTTTCCTTTCCATCCATCTTGGGGGCAAACGCAGGTTTTGCAAATGCAGAATTAGAGAAAACATATGGTTTTCCCAAGACAGAGGGTCTAGTCACTTTGTGCGCATTGGGTTGTCTTACAACAGGTTTCTTAACACTAGGTTCCACAATTTTCCCACCCATCTTAGCAACGAGTTTCTTCAACTCTGCTATCGCTATTTCCCTGTCTTGTAACTGAGCTTTCAACCCTTTAATTTCCAAACTCTTTTCATTCATTTCTCGACACATTTGGGAAAGTTTTTCTTGTAATTTATTATCATGTGGAAAAATTCCTATGTCTTTTTGCAAAGCGAGTTCCAGAGAATGACAATGTTTTTGAAGGAAATCAGTTTTGTGTTGAAGTAACTCAAAAGCCTTTTTATCAACATTTTCTTTACGTTTCAAAAGCTCAATTTTAAGACGCTCACACACTTTGATCTTATCAAGATATTTGCATGTAACATCAGAATATTCATCGATATCAGCACAAGATTGAAGAGTAACACAGAAAATATCTTTGGAGAGACATTCTTCTAAGAGTAAATCATATTCATCTGAAAAACGGACTTGTCCATTTGAAGATCGTCAATTTCTTTCTCAATAGACTCAACATATTTTAAATCATCAAACATTTCAGACCGAATTAATCTTTCAAATTTAAGCATATTTTCTTTTAATGTGGTCGTGTTCGGTATTAAGATTTGTTTGATAAGCACAGTTATATCTGGAGGAATTGGTTTTTTCCACTCGTCATTTTCTCGTTGTTTCCATACATTGTCAACAATGGATTTAATATTATCAATGTAATGTTGTGGAAACCCAAATGTCTGCCTACTCTTGCTTTTCGAAGCATCAAGAGGCAAGTAGTTGATGAACTTAGAAACGTTTATTTTCTTAGTAGCAAAAGCTTTCTTCCATTGAATTCTTCTTTGTTTGCATTCTAAAAACAATTCCTCACGAGACTTCTGTTTTTGTGTAGTGAAAAGACCATATAGACTATTCTCATAAGCATAATTGTATGGTTTCACAAACTCTTTATTGACCGGTGATCTACTCTCCTCTTCCCAAAGGGATGTCTCATCATAACCCAGAGGATATTCAGGATCAGTCCATTTGGACTCATCCATATAAAGGCGCGGGTTCGCAGCTTGAGCTTGGGCAAGATAATCAGGACTTGCAAAGCTAGCTTGAACCTTATACATAGACGGAGGTGCTATCATTCTTACGGTTTGAATAGATTCATGCGTTTTATAAACAACTTTCTTCAAAAATTCGACTTGTGCCTCTAGTTCCGTTACATTTTCAGTATCTTTTTCATGTCGACTTTTGAAATCTTGTTTTAACGTTTCAACCTCTTGTTTCTTAACCTCAAGAATTTTAGCAGAGTCGATGTTATTCATTGAAAACGGTTGTTCAAGTTCGTTAACTTTGGTGGTAGCAAGGTACGTTTTTTGATGTTCACCCATTAATAAAACATTAAATTGACGTTTCTCTTTGGTTAATAACTCAAGAGTTTCGTTGTATTTTTTTCAAGATCGTCCTTTTGACTTTTTAACGCACTACCCTTGTAACCCTCAAGCTCTTTAGTCTTTTGAAGAAGCTCAGCACTATAACTTTTAAGGGTCTCATTAGATTTAATTAGAACGGCTTTGCATTCTTCAAAGTTTTGAGTGAGCGTTGTGTTTTACTTCTTTAATTGCTTTTGACTCTTTCTAGTTTCATTGACATGTTTTTGCAAACTAACAGTTAAATTAGCAAGCGCGACACACTCCTCATCATCATACTCATCTGCATGTTGATCATCCTCAAACTCATTATTGCACATGTCTGATGAATCAGGTGTGGTATTACTATCAACCGTTTCCATCATACATGTGTCATTAATGGCATTGGGTAGCTCACTATGCTCATAATACCACCAAACATATTATATTCGTTAGTGGTGTGTACCTTATCGAGTGGCTCAGTGTCAAAGATAGGTCCAATGTCATCTTCAGTGACTTTGAGAACTTCTTCAAGCTTTGCCATGTACGAGTAATGTGCTTCTAATTCTTGGTCGGAGGCTTCATCATCAGTGTCATCAAGCATTGCTCCTTCCTCACCCGACAATTTGACCCCTGCTTCCATCTTCTTGCATAACAACATCTTCTCTTTATGATAGCTAGAGTCCCTAACCCGTTTCGGCTTTCTGCATTCCTTTGCCATATGCCCATAACCTTGGCAGTTGTAACACTGAATCCCACTTTGTTGAACCACTTGCGTTCCAACAGTTTCCCTATTCCCAGTAGCAGCAACAATCCTCTGAGTATCAGACTTGGCAGTTTGTCGATCATACCTTGCGGAACCCTCAACATGTGTTGGATTACGTCGATAATACCTAGAAGGACTTTCACCACGTCGACGTGTATCATACCTTGGAGGACTCTCAACATATTGGTTCTTTTTGTTAAATGATGTTCGAAGATTGTTGTTGGTGGGTTTGAAGATTTTCTGGCAGGTCTTCATAATGAAAGCAATTTGTTGTTTCATCTCTCGATTCTTCTGAGATTGATCTTCATCACTATCCTCTTCAGATGATGACTCAGATGGTGGTGATGGTGCTCTTGGTTCTTTGCCGCGTGATCTTGTGGATGATGAAGACTTGGATGATGTGGAATATCGTGGTGAGGATGATTGAATGGAGTATGACTTTGGAGTACGAGATCGATGATCTTGAGTGGTAGACACTAGAGCAAGTGGATTAGCCGTCTTTGCAACTCGTTCAGCTCGAATTTCATTTGCCTCATGCTGAAATTGTTTCAAGATATCAAAGAGAGTGTGATAGTTTACCTTGTCTAACTGCTTCTGTTGTTTCACCAAAGTAACAAAACGTGTCCATTCTGGTTGAAGTTGCTAAAGAAATTGCACATTGACTTGCATGGTGGAGACCTCCAAGTTGTTTCTTGTCATATCGTTCATCATCTTGTAGAATCGTGAATAATAAGACTCAATTGATTCTCCATCCAATGCAGTAAACTTACCAAAATTCCAAGACAAGTTTGTTTTAACATCTTGCTTGTTGAGTGATTCTCCTTGTTGTAAGCGTTCAATAGCAGTCCACATTTCTTGTGCCGTAGGACATGCATCAACCGTGGAATAAATATCATCTCCAATTCCACTTAGAATCATATAGATCGCTTCTTGTTCTGCATCATACCAAGCACGCTTCTCTGGTGTAAGATCGGATAAAGTTTCTTTTCTTGTGGTTGCGGGTACTTCTGTAGTAGTGTCTGTGGCTGGTGTATGAGGAACAGTGATATCGGAGAAAACATATGGTCCATTGTTAATACATTGCCTCAATGCATCACCATTAGGTCTTGTATCAAGATAGCGAAGAAAACATGATTGCCATTGAGCATATCTACCGGTCACAAGCATTGGTGGTCTCTCTTTGTTACCCGCCACCATTATGTTGTGGTTCGTCACACGATATTCTGTAGTAGAATCCATCTCAATATTCTCTGAAATGATGAAGTGAATATGGATCTTAAGTAGATATGATGTGATTGAGTTGTTGTTGAAATTCCAAAAATTGCTATTTTTATCAGTCCGACAATAAATTCCTCAGTCCGACAAAACGGTAGACCGAAAAATTTTGTATCGCCAAATTTTGAAATTGAACTAGAATTGTCCTAAAACTAGTATGGAATAAATTTGAATTTATTTGACGGGAAAATTTTAACTTTTTTTTAATCTTCGTGTAAACGATATTCCGAAACTAGTCTAGATGGTGGCTAAGTCAAAAAAATACTCGAACAAAATTTAGGTAAACATGGCATCGGAATGTCCATCGGAATATGCTATCAGAATTTCCATCAGAATGCTCTATTGGAATGTCTGTCGGAATAGCTGTCGGAATACTCTGTCAGAATATTGTATCGGAATGCTGTCGGAACGTAAGCTGTTGGAATATGACCTGTCGGAATAACCTATCGGAGTGCCGTCGGAATGTAAGCTGTCGGAATATGACCTGTCGGAATAACCTATCGGAATATCCTATCAGAATACACAATCGGAATAACGGTCGGAATATTAAAACCATTTTCCGATGGAATTCCGTCGGAATGACTGTCGGAATATAAAACCCTTTTCCGATGGAATTCCGTCGGAATAACTGTGCAGTTTCGAAACTTTAGGTAGAAAAAAAAGATTTTTGACAAGAAATCCGTGATTTTAACCAACCGAAAGCAACCAAATCCCTACCACAACTATGTACAAGATTTATATCAAGATTTAGAGCATGGAAAACACAAAAAATACTGAATTTGAGAGATGAAAGTAGTGATCAAATCAAACGAATCAAATGAAAACACAACAACCAATCACAAAACTACCCTATGGCGATTGATACCAATTGTTGTCCCATAAATTATGATGATTAAACAAGAAAGAAAGGTAGATAAAAGATGAATTCTAGAGAGAGAAAGTAGTGAGAGAAAGTAGAGAGAATGGTTGGAACTTTTGGAGGATTAGATTAGAGAGAGAATATGAAAATGACCAACACCCTTCCTAACATGCTAGGAAGGGTATATATAGTCCACCCACATGCGGGCTTGTTTATGGACTATAGTCTAATGGGTCGGGCTTTCCTTTTGGGCTTTAGTTACTTATCAATGAACTTTAGCCAAAAGTTAAGCCCGTATAACACGACTAATCTACTACCTATTACAACGTTCTAAAATACGATACATAATAAACATATGACCGAGCATTCTTGTTTGACACAATATTTTGAGGCTAACAATAATGATAGGTTGAATATGTATAATTTGGTCGTTATCAAATTCCTCCACACTTAGCTATTGCTTGCCCTCAAGCAATCAAAGTGAGCAAATAATTTCAATTTTAAAAATGCTTTTAAGTGTTGTGAAGTATGATAGGAAAATGATTTAATTTTTATGAATAGCAAAAGCAAATGACAACATAACTTTAGCACCTCACATGGGTAGTGTTTGGATTTTAAGTTCACACAAGTGTCACTCACAAAAGGGTAAATGTAAGGCAACACTCAATTAGCTCGGTCATAAAATAGATAGCTACCATAGGTTTGTACAAGACACATAAACATAACCGTTGCGGCGTGAGCACCATATAAATTTTTCAAAGAAGCAAAACGTGATAAATGATGTGGGTGTAGGATCAAAAAGTATATGCCTTTGTCAAAGTTATAGAACAAACTATACTAGAATACTTGACTACTTTTTTCTTTCTTTTTTCATACATTTCTTTTTTTAAGAGAGTACATCATAAACTTTATAACTTGACAAGTGGTTAGACATAACATATAAGGATATTGGCACAATGGATAATATAACATATGCGTATGAGTGCCACATATTTTAGTAAGCAAGTGTAGCTAAACTAAAATGATATAAGGGTGATTTTATTTTGCTTCCTTTCGAAAGTATCTATAAATTAACCTCACTGCGGTTTAGTAAATGATGATCAAGCACAAATTCTGAAGCATACTAGATTATCGGCTTTCACACAAAATAGAGAAGTATAAGGCTAAGTTTTTCTCACATATTTGGGAAATGGTTTTTGTGCTAAATTATAATGTCAATCAATGAGATTTTTTCTTTGCTAAAAACTTATTTATTTACAAAACATATATATTTTTATTGTTTTTCAAAAAGATTTTCATGTGGAGAAATTTTATTATATTTTTTATTTTTTTACTTTTTTCTATTTGTCACCTCCTCCACACTTAAGTTGAACATCGTCCTCGAGGTAACAACTGATAAAATATTAAAAATAGGAAAAATGAAAAGGGAAACGAGAACTTCCCGAGGCTTAGTAGAAAATTGCGGGACTTCGAAAAATGAATCCAGCTAGACCTCCAATTTTCTATTTCCCTGCATGCTATAAAACAAAACAAAACACATGCAATATACAAGGACGGTTTTATTTATTTACAGGTCCTCCTCCACACTTAAGTTGAAAGGTGGGAATAAAATACGGATTGCCTTCCGAATAGCGCTAAGTTTAGAGTCTTCAGCCATGTTAGAAATACGTTTTTACGTATATTAGAAGTATCAGTCACTCCACAATATTATTAATGTTGTAATAGCTCGTAATTAGTGTTACTTATTAAGTTAAGTAAGAAACCGACCCATGGGCTTGTCATGGGTCGGCCCAAGCCCAATATAGGCCTTGGATATAAATACCCCTTTCCACCATGGAAAGGGGTTGGTTGTTGTTCACTTTCTAGTTTCACTTAATAAAATACACATAGTTTTCTCTCACTTTCTCTCTCTAGTTTCTCTCTCTAGAAAACATCAATCCACTTCATAGATTCATAGGTTATCAAAATTCTACATTTGGTATCAGAGCTATGGGGTGATTTAAGGTAATGATTTGTGTGGTTTTTTAGTTTTTGATTGTATTAGTGTTCTTTAAGAAGATTCATCTTGATTCTTGGTGTTTTTGGTGTTTTTGTGATTGGGATTAGTAGATAAGTATTAGTTTTTACTTATTATTGTAGAAATCATAAAACTTTTTGGGTTATTTGGTAAAAATCTGGGTTTAAATCTTCTTTTTGATCGACTGTTTATACTCGAACGAAGTTTCTGATTACCCAGCAAAGTTCCGAACCAAGACCAAAAAGTTCCGAACCAAAAAGTTCCGGACCAAAAAGTTCCGGATCAACCAAAGTTCCGGATCAAAAGTTCCGAACGAAAAGTTCCGGATCAACAAAAGTTCCGAACCAAAAGTTCCGAACGAAAAGTTCCGGATCAACAAAAGTTCTGGATCAAGGAAGTTCCGAACCAAAAGTTCCGGATCAAGGAAAGTTCCGGATCAAGGAAGTTCCGAACCAAAAGTTCCGGATCAAGGAAAGTTCCGGATCAAGGAGAAAGTTCCGGATCAAGGAAAGTTCCGGATCAAGGGAAAAGTTCCGGATCAAGGGAAAGTTCCGGATCAAGACTTCCGAACCAAAAAGTTCCGAATCAAGGTATTCCAAGCCAAATCTTCCGAATCAAACTTCCGAATCAACAAAAAGTTCCGAATCAAGGGTGATTTTACTTGTTTTTTCGACGATTTTTTAGAGGATTTAATCTTGGTTTCGTACAACAAAAACTCAACACAATTCACAAGCTTTACTTCACTGCTCGATCAACCGATAATCTTTGTCTCTTTGAAGTGAACAAAATGAATCCGAATTCAGTAATGCCTCAGATGACATCTCTTACGGATATCTCAATCATAACGGGAACTGATAGTCGTCCACCGATGCTTATTAAAGAGGTGTTTGAGGCATGGCAAGGCCGCATGATGCAATACCTGAAGGGCAAACCAACATACGGAAGGCTTATGGTCAAATCGATTTTGAATGGTCCACTCGACTATGGTACTATTGTGGCGAATAACGTGACTCGACCAAGAGAATTTGAAGAACTCACACCGGCACAACAACTCATTGCTGATGCTGATGAAAAGGCTCTACAGACTCTTCTCCAAGCTCTTCCGCATGATATTTATCGCATGGTAAGTCAATATACGGTTGCCAAGGATTTATGGGAACGTCTAAAGGTGTTGCTACAAGGTACGTCTCTTACCAAACAAGAAAGGGAATGTCAGTTGTATGATCTGTTTGATAGATTCACGTACAGCCCAGGGGAAACGCTACACGACTACTACTTCAGATTCACTACTCTAATGAATGATCTGAATGTATACAATCTCGTGATTGCTCCATTCCAGGTTAACACCAAGTTTTTGAATACCTTACCTCAAGCTGAATGGGGTGAGTATATTACCGATGTTAAGTTAACCCGGGATTTGCATAAGTGCAATTTGGATCAAATCTATGCTTTTCTTCAGCAGCATGAGAAACATGTGATCATGCACCGTTCGCCTCGAGGTATGTACCCCGATTCCTTAGCTTTGATGGCGAATCAACCAAGCTTGTCACACAACAACACACCTTATATCTTGGGACATCAAGCCTATCATCCATCACCTTACATGACACCAACCTTCCCCCAATACTCGATTCTACCGCAACCACCCACCTCACATCAGCAACAATATCGGTTTAATGCACCTTCACCACAGTATGCTTCACAACTTCACCCAGCAAACATTGCACCTTATGCTCAGCCTTCATATTCTTCTTATCAAGAGAATGCAACATATCCATCAAGCTACTCTGATCACATGAGTATTCCTTCTAGTGATTATGCAGCTCAACAAGATCAAGCAATGTATTGTGATGATGAGGAAGTCCCTATTCCTGTATTCAAACAAGGAGCTGACCCAGTTAAAGTGTTAACCACTATGTCTGCTTATCTCACAAGGACTTTAAGCAAACGAGGATTTAGGGGATCAGCTCCTACTAACAATCAGTTGAGGAATTCATCCAATTCTCGCCAACAAGCTACTATTGAGAATGGCAGGGTAATGGTTCAACCAATTCAACCATATCTGGGGAGACCTACTACATCAAATACCAATGCACGCACGACCAATCCTGCTCCAATGGTCAACACTCCTCCACGGGCTAATTCCACAGGCAAGTTGAGAATGATTACATGCTACAACTGCAAGGAAGAAGGTCACATGTCCAGGGATTGTAAGAAACCCAAAAGGAGAAGGGACGGTCAATGGTTTGCTGAGAAGATTTAACTGGTCAATGCTCAGGCACAAGGAAGGGAACTTGATGAAGAGGAGCTTACATTTCTTGCTGATCCAGGGATTGCTGAACAAGACGTTGTCACCACACAGAATGCAGCATACCAAGCAGATGATCTTGATGCGTATGACTCAGACTGTGATGAATTTCAATCTGCAAAGGCGGCTCTCATGGCAACTATCTCCAGCTTAGGGCCAGGAAAGAGATCTGAGGTACTTTTTAATACCACTGATAATACCACTGATGCTAGTATTCAACCACATCACGTTGTGCAAGAGTGTGCTGATTCGAATGAATCTTCAGTGGTGAGTCTTTCAAATGAGGAGACAATCAATGATAGTAATATCAATGTGAGTCCCCAGACTTTGAGTGAATCACAACCGGGATCCATTTCGCATACGCATACTCCTGCTCAACAAGATTTGGTCATGGTTCCTGCTACATTACTTAGCCAAATGAATGCTGCACTCTTAGAAACCCTAGCTAAGAATAAGAATTTGTCTGATGAGCTTGCCTTAAGCAACGAGAAAGTTCACACTTTGGAATTAGTGCCTTCGTCTAGTGTTCTAACAAATCCCGAATATGATCATTTTAGAAACAAACAAATGGGTCACTTGCAAGAAATCGAAACCTTAAGAGCAGATCTTTCTAAAGAACTTAGCGAAAAAGAGTTAGTGGTCACTAATTTTCAAAAACATCAAACGGATTTTGAGTTACTCGAGTCTAAAAAGAATGAAATGGAGATTAATGCTGCTAATAAGATTAGAAGTCTAGATTATTTGCTTTTAAGACAATACGCTGCTTCTCAACTAGTGCACTTATTTGATGCTTCGTTTAGAGAATTTAACTTATCACGTCAAAAAGGCCTTCCCCCTAACCCAAGGTATGCAAAACAAGCTTTAAGACATAGTCCAAGACTTTATAATGCAACCCAATTAGGATTGGTCTTAGACCCGATTGTTATTTTCGATGATCGAACAAGTAAGGATCTAGTTGATGAGGATCGGTCATACAATTCTGCAAAATATCCCGAGTGTGATTATTTTAAAATGAATAAGGAGCTTGCTAAAACGGATTTTAGAATTCGCTTCCATATGGACAAAGATCTCATTACAGCACCAACCTACATGTTGAATGTAGAAAACCCTAGTACATTTCCTACACTTGTCAACATGGAAGGTCCTAAGGAAATTCCAAAGGATCTTCCACCTGTTAGCACTGTATGGTTAAACTTGCAAGAGATTAATCAATACTTTACTAATTTTTACAAGGTCATTTTGGAATGTACGACTTCAAATGGCCTAAACGCCGGAGAATGGGCTTTCGAACACATGAACGAGGTGTTTAAGAATGAGATCAACCCATTTGTCGAAAGTCTAAAAGGAAGTTTTGCATCTCTTAAAGAAAATCTTGAATTTGAAATTGGTGAAGTTCAAAAAGTGTTTTATGAAATGGACACCGCTTACGAACTACAACTAATTGAAAAAGAAAAGATTTTAACCGAATATGACCGATTCTTGTCCGCAGTAATTTCGTGTGATGTGCTTACTACTGTAAATGTTAATTATTCGAATGAGCTTACATCCGCTATGATTAATTGTGATGCTGTGAATATATGTGATGATGTTTGTGATCTCTCTGTAAATGTTGCTGATACTGTAAATGAGGTAGATAATCATTCTTGTCACGAATCTAACGCTGAGTTTTTAAAGCTACAAGATTCTTACAATTTACTTTCAAAACTCTTTAATCAACTAGAACAACATTGTATATCTTTAGAATTAAAACAACAAACTCAAAATGAGGATCTTTTAATATCAAATGGTTGTGAAAACGGTGTTGAGACGATTGACAAGATGATTGCAATTGTTAAGGCCTTAGAGGAAGAGATTATAAGATTGAAGAGAGATGTGTCATCAAATGAAACACTCAAATTGGAACTAGAGGCTGCAGAGTCTAAAAACCAGGTTTTAGAAATTAGACTTTCGTCTGTTCTAGGGGAGATGGATCGGACAAGACAGGGACTATCCGCTCTTTATGGTTCACTAGAAGAACGCTTCGCTTTTAATGCGGCACAGCAACAATCCTATGTTGAACAACTGAACCAAAAGTGTGAGGAAATCTCTGACTTAAACATCCTGCTCATTGACAAAAACATGGTTTTGGCTGAGTTAAAGGAGACACTTCTTCTCACCCGACAAGAAGTTGTTGATAACTTAGCTACCGACTCTGCACCGTCCACTAGTGCTCCAACAACCAAGTCAGTAGTGCTTTATAAGAACCCGCTTCATAAGAGAAACCCGGTTACCTACGATGATTATATGAGGAATGCCATTAAGCATGTAGATCTTGTTAGGGATATTTTAGATGATCTTTATGCCTTAGATCCCTCAAGTAGCTACTATTATTCGGCTCATGAATATATTAAGCGAGTTCAATATTGCTTAGCATATTTGCAATACATAGGTAAACCAGGCTCTGCACTACTTACAAATAGGCCCATTGCTGTAACTCCATTCAATAAGACTCCAGGAGCAAAACCGTCATTGGCACTATCAAGTAAGGCACCTTTAAAATCTGTTGCTAATATTCCCACTTTGCCTTCTACAGGAGTAAAAGAGTCTACTAAGGCTAAAGGATCGCCACTCAAGAAAGATAAGATCAAGCCCTCCACTAGTAGCACCAAAAAGAAGAAAGTAGAAGCTCACCATAGGAATGCTAGTTCAGTTTTAAATAAAAAGAATCATGTTAAGACTAAAAGCTCTGCGCCTGTGCAGAAGCCTAAACCATTCGTGAATTCTAATTTGAATTGTTGGAATTGTAATGAATGTATGTTTTCCCAACGTCATGATTTGTGTCTTATTGATCATGTGAATGAAATGAATGCCATTAGGAATGGTCTTGAATGGAAGCCAACGGGTAGAACTCGTGCCCAGGTTGGCTGGCAATGGCGTCCCACTGGTAGGACCTTTACATTAGATGGAAAAATGTGCCCTTTAACTAGGAATGCATCCATTGAGGTTAGATCTGAGCGTCCTTTAGTTAGGCACACTAGCACTCAAGTATGGAAACAGCGCCCTTTAATTAGGTCTGCCCCCACTATAGTGCCTATCAGTGAAGAAATACCTCAGGATTTAAGCCAACTAGAATCTACACCACCAACTAGGAAGAAGAAGGCTAGGAAATCTAAGAAACCTAGAGTTAGCAAATCTAAGATTATTAAACCTGTACCTGCTAATAACAAGGAACACTCAGATTCCGATACCTCTACATCGTCTTCGTATGGTGATATTTTCAGGTGGTCTAAATCATCCTGTGGTATTTGGACTCCGGTTGTTCAAAGCATATGACCGGAGATCGCTCAATGCTCCGAAATTTCGTCAGCAAGTTTCTTGGTACGGTTAAATTCGGGAATGATCATATTGCAAAGATAATGGGGTATGGTGAATATCAGATTGGAAACGTTACGATTTCAAGGGTATACTATGTAGAAGGTCTTGGTCATAATTTATTCTCAGTAGGACAGTTTTGTGATTCCAACCTAGAGGTTGCTTTTCGACAACACACTTGTTTCATCCGCAACTTGGAAGGAAAAGATTTGTTGAAGGGATCTCGTGGTGCAAATCTTTATACGTTGTCACTACAAGACATGATGGCCGCCTCTCCAGTATGTCTTCTCTCTAAAGCATCTAAGACCAAGTCATGGTTATGGCATCACAGATTATCTCATCTTAACTTTGATGCTATCAATCATCTGGCTAAAAACGAATTAGTTCGTGGTCTTCCAAAGCTCAAATTTCACAAGGACCATTTATGTTCCGCGTGTTCAAGGGGGAAAAGTACCAAGAAATCGTACAAGCCCAAAGCTGAAGACACCAATCAAGAAAAACTTCATCTTTTGCATATGGATCTTTGTGGGCCAATGAGAACTGAAAGTGTGAGCGGTAAGAAATTCATTCTGGTTATTGTGGATGATTTCTCCAGGTTTACATGGGTTAGATTTCTACGTACAAAGGATGAAGCACTGAAGGCTATCATCACTTTTCTGAAATTTATTCAGGTACGTTTGAATACTACTGTCCGCCGTATTCGTACAGACAATGGAACAGAGTTCATCAACCAGACTCTTCGTGATTACTATGAGGGAGTTGGTATCTCACATGAAACATCCGCTGCACGCACTCCACAACAAAACGGTGTCGTTGAAAGACGGAATCGTACGCTTATGGAAGCTGCTAGGACTATGCTTATTTATGCGAACGCTCCATTGTTCTTGTGGGCAGAAGCTATATCTACTGCATGTTTCACCCAAAACCGTTCTATCATTCGAAAACGCCATGGAAAAACACCTTATGAGCTTCTACATGACCGTAAACCCGATGTTTTATTTTTTCATGTGTTTGGTGCTCTTTGTTATCCAAACATTAATAGTGAGAACTTGGGCAAGCTTCAACCGAAAGCCGATATAGGTATTTTCATTGGTTACTCACCGTCCAAGAAAGCATACCGAATTTACAACCGTCGTCTTGGTAAGATCGTAGAAACTATGGACGCAGATTTCGATGAGCTGACAGCGATGGCTTCTGAGCAACACAGCTCTGAACCCGCGCTTCATGAGATGGGAACCGGTGCTATTAGTTCCGGATTAGTTCCCAATAATCCTACTTCTACATCATTTTTACCACCAACAAGGCCCGAGTGGGATAAACTGTTTCAACCGTTGTTTGATGAATTCTTTGATCCTCCAAATGATGAAGTTCCAGCACCTGTAGTGATAGCTCCAATCCCTGAAGTTGTTGCTCAAGCAAATGAAGCTTTATCTAATGCATCTTCAATTAACATTGAACCGGATGCACTTTTACCAAGTGATTCTCAAACTACACCTGAATCGTCACCCCTACTTGTGCCTAATGATGTGGAAGAGGATTCTATTGATCACGATTTGGAATATGCTCACCTGCAAGAGCTTCCTTTCTTTGGTGTTGCGATACCTGAAAACCCTTCAGTCGCGTCTACCTCAGAAGAAGCTCCTTCTATTGTTCACTCCAGACCACCTAGGATTGAAAAACATAGTACCAAATGGACAAAAGATCACCCAATTAGGAATGTCATTGGTAATCTCGATCGACCAGTCTCTACACGCCATCAATTACAAGAGAGTGCACTCTATTGCTACTTTGATGCATTTCTCTCCGAAATTGAACCTAAAAATTGGCAACAGGCTATGACTCAATCATCTTGGATTGAAGCCATGCAGGAGGAACTAAATGAATTCCAAAGACTTGAAGTATGGGAATTAGTTCCTCTCCCTGACAAGGTTAACATCCTTACCTTGTTATGGGTTTATAAGGTTAAACTTGATGAGATGGGTGCGGTATTGAAGAATAAGGCTAGATTGGTTGCTAGAGGATATAAACAAGCCTTGGGTATAGACTTTGAAGAATCTTTTGCTCCTGTGGCAAGATTGGAGGCAATTAGACTATTCCTTGCGTATGCTGCTCATATGAACATGATCGTCTATCAAATGGATGTGAAGATGGCATTTTTGAACGGTGAACTAAGGGAAGAGGTCTATGTTAGTCAACCGGATGGGTTCGTTAGCACGGAGTTTCCTAATCATGTGTACAAGCTTAAGAAGGCTCTTTATGGGTTGAAACAAGCTTCACGCGCGTGGTATGATCTCCTTTCAACATATCTCATCTCGGAAGGCTTCTCCAAAGGCAAGGTGGACCCCACTCTATTCACTCTCAAGGAGGGCAACGACATGATTCTGGTACAAATTTATGTTGATGATATAATATTTGCTGCCACTAACATAGAATTGTTAAATCGCTTTGAGAAGATAATGTCCACACGCTTTCAGATGTCAATGATGGGAAAAATTTCATTTTTCATAGGATTACAAATTTCTCAGAATCCCAGAGGCATCTTTATTAATCAATCCAAATATGCTCTTAAATCTTTAAAGAAATATAACTTTGCAAATTGTGACCCCGTGGACACTCCAATGGTGGAGAAATCCAAGTTAGATGAAGATAGAAATGGGACTATTGTCGATCCAAAACTTTACCGTGGAATGATCGGCACCCTTCTATATCTGACTGCTAGCAGGCCTGATTTGCAATTTGCTGTATGCATGTGTGCCCGGTATCAGGCTCGGCCTACCGAAAAGCACCTACATGTTGTTAAAAGGATCTTTCGGTATCTAAAAGGAACACTTCATCGTGGTCTATGGTATCCGAAAGATTCCTCTATTGCTTTAATATCATACGCAGATGCCGATCATGCTGGATGTCAAGACACGAGGCGTAGCACTTCTGGATCTATGCAACTCCTTGGAGATAGATTGATCAATTGGTCTTCAAAAAGGCAGAAAAGCGCTGCAATTTCTAGCACGGAGGCTGAATACATCGCCATGTCCGGTTGTTGTGCTCAAGTCCTTTGGATGAGATCACAATTAACTGACTACGGTTTAGGATTCAACAAAATCCCGATGTATTGTGATAACAAGAGCGCCATTGCCCTTTGCTGCAACTATGTTCAACACTCCCGGGCCAAGCACATAGACATTCGCTACCATTTCATTAAGGAGCAGGTGGAGAACGGAGTGATCGAGCTGTATTTTGTCACTACTGAGTATCAACTGGCGGATATGTTCACCAAAGCCTTAGATCGAGGACGAATCGAGTTTTTGATCGACAAGCTTGGCATGAAATCATTCACTCCAGCGACTCTCAAAGAGTTGGCAGAAGAATCAGCTGAATAGTGGTGGTAAACTATTCAGAGTATCCTTTGTTCGTGATCATGTATATTATCGTATATATATAAACCACAAAAGAAAAATACAAAAATATAAAACCAACAAAAACCATAAAAAATATAAAACCTACAAAAACCATAAAAAATTATAAAATCAGAAAAACCAAAAATATTTTTCGTTTTTTAAATCGGGCATGTCTTTTAGTACGGTAATATTTACGGCCTTAGAAATGTCAATCAATATTGACACGATGCCATAAATAGAGTCCGTATAAAAGTTGTACATTTTTAAAAAACATGCCCATTATGGCTTGTAGTTATTTCAGACTGCAACCCGGTTTTCATATTAAAGTCACGTATTTCTTTGGAAAACGTTGGCTCACAACGGGAATTAATTTTCTCGGGCATGATTTACAAGCCAAATCATGCAAAGGGATCAAGTTTACTTTATAACTTGGTCTAACACGAATTAGTGTACGTCTCAGTGCATTAATTTGTCTAAATAAGAGAAATCTTATTGCCACCACGAATCAATCTTTTTCAAGACATTAATTGGAAATGTTTTCATCAATATTTGACTCTTTAAACAATGACTACAGCTCTTTAAATAGAAAACGGGTCATCGTTTAAGGGGGAGAAAATATTAAATCATCTTCGTCATTAAATTATGGTTTTATGAGTGGTTTTGCTTTAGAATACGACTTGTGATTGGACTGGCTTGAGTTTTTGGAGATTTGCTAATAGGATGCGATGCTTAAGTTGGAAAATTAATTCGCCTAATTCATTTAAATTCACTTAATTAAGTTAATCTACATTAGGGTTTCTGCCTTAATTTAGGGTTAATTAATTAGGGGTTTTAGTTGGGTTTTATGCGGATTAGGATTAGAAGATATCCTGTTGCCTTAGCATGCCTTAAAACTCACAATCGCGCTTAGAATAATCACCAATAGGCTGCGTTTAGAACTTCCGGATGAACAGGATGAAGAGTTCCGAATGAAGGAAGTTCCGAATGAAGGAAGTTCCGAATGAAGGAAGTTCCGAATAAAGGACTTCCGAATGAAGGAAGTTCCGAATGAAGGACTTCCGAATGAAGGAAGTTCCGAATGAAGGACTTCCGAATGAAGAAGTTCCGAATGAAGAACTTCCGAATGAAGAAGTTCCGAATGAAGAACTTCCGAATGAAGAAGTTCCGAATGAAGAACTTCCGAATGAAGAAGTTCCGAATGAAGAACTTCCGAATGAAGAAGTTCCGAATGAAGGAAGTTCCGAATGAAGGAAGTTCCGAATGAAGGAAGTTCCGAATGAAGGAAGTTCCGAATGAAGAAGTTCCGAATGAAGGAAGTTCCGAATGAAGAAGTTACGAATGGAACTACCGAATGAAGAAGTTCCGAGTGAACTTCCGAATGAAGAAGTTCCGAATGAAGAGGTTCCGAGTGAACTTCCGAATGAAGAGGTTCCGAGTGAACTTCCGAATGAAGAGTTCCAAGAACTTCCGGATGAAGAGTTCGAATGAAGGACTTCCGGATGAAGAGTTCCAAGGACTTCCGGGTGAAGAGTTGTTGGATTGATAGTTGTTTGCCTAATATAATTACTTGTTGAAATGTGTTATGCTTAGAAGTCATAATGATATATATCTATATATTGTTTGTGCATCAACCTTTCATGTCTTATCTTAAGCAAATACGATGACTAATCCAACAGTACAAGCACTCCAAGATTCTAGAGCAGCCGTAATTGCCGAAGCAAGAACCCTTGAACGTAGTTTGATGAGGAGCTTGGAAAGATTCGTTGGTGGTAGACCATATTTAGTGCACCACAAGCTACTGCAACGATCCATCTAATGGGTCGTACATTTCAGGTCCACTTTATATTGGTTTTCAATTGTGAATATGTATATTTGTGAATATTGTGCTTGTACGGCTTGATGTAGTGTTAAGGTATGATAATTTTTCAAGAATTTCTCACGAGATTCTAAATCTTTCAAAATATATCATACTAAAGCACTACAAATATCCCTTATTAATTTAAGGGGGAGCATGAACATGTTCTATGGCCAAACATCGATTTCATTTTTTACCCAAAGACCGGTTAATCCATTCAATATCCTAAATATTAATGGTTAACATTTTGGATAAGGGGAGAAAATGGGATTAAGGAGACTTAGATCATATTTGGCTAAAAGATGAAAAAGACTTAACGATAATCCAACTTAATATGTGTAAAGCACGTGTTAAGGGAGAGCATTTTTGATGATCAAAAACACCTAAGGTACGAAACTTTTGATTTCAATATCACAAGTACTTTAGGTATTTTTAATGATTTTTCATGGTGGCAATTCCTTCCCAAAACACGCTTAATTCACGACGAATGTGGTGACAAAAGGGTGGTAGGAATAGGTTTAGTCCAATGATTCATCAGAGCCGATGGAATCTTCCCAAGGACAATTCCCTAGATAGAATTAGAAGTCCTAAGAAAGTTGGAGAAAGATTGTGAACGTAGCTGAATGCCGACCAAGTACTTAAGCTAGCACTGGAACAATCACAACAAGGTGCTAGTTATGACGTATTAGTAAGCATTGAAGGGGTTGAAGAATGAAAAAGAAATGTAAAGATAAATGGTGTAAAGAAAGAAGCCCTCCTTACAACTTTAGGCAGAAACTGGGTCAATACATAAGCTATTGAGATCATTTTTGTTAATGATTCTCGATATTGAAGAAAGACATCATGGACCCAGTGATGCAATGCACAACCCTTCCCAGCTAACTCAAATATCTCTCAAAAGGTATTTGTTTTAATCACACGGAGATCAACACGTTATCTATTGGTTTATTCACTCCGAATAGACTGATATTGAAAAGGTGGCACTCCTCTCCAGTCATCGCTCACTAAATCAAAACGCACTATCGAGTCTAGAGCCAAGAGATCATCAAAAGTCTCATTAGGACACATTCCATTTATTCCTTTCTTTCTCACACACTGTGAAAAGTAAGAGATTTTCATGAGTCCTACGCAGTATTCTTGTAATATTGCCAGAACATCCGAGTAATACGCAAGTACTACAATGAAGATGGAAATCTTGCTTGAGCCAACATCAAACAAGCTCATGGTAGGTTACACGTGCGGTTCTTTTAGAACCAATCTTGTGAAAAACAGGAAAGAAACAGTGGTTTAATTCTTAATTGAACTTAAACTCGTTCCAGGCCTCTACGCATTATCATATGATCTTGCCAGAACACTCAGAGTGACTCTTTATTGATCACAGTGACGAGTGGAAATCCTTCTAGTGTTAACATCAAACAGCACTTGGTAGGTGACATGCAAGATTCTTTATGAATTGAGCTCGTGATAACTGGAAAGAAACGATGGTGAAAATCTTAATTGAAATTCACTTGTTCCAGGTTTCATGAATTGACGGCTTCAAATCACAAGGATAATTTATCCAAGTGATTCACTCTTTATGTTCGCAGTCAGCTTTGGACGGTCGAATAAAGAGAACGGGTTTACCCACGAAATCCTGTCAGGAAGTTACTTAATTGAAACTATCCGTCACGGGTACGATATCTAATATCGTCCAACGGTCTTCACCGACCGGAGGTAAAATGCTACCGAATTAGAATAAAATGTCAAAGCCATTTTATTCGTGTTGTTGCTGTGTACCTGTTAAAGACGATGGCGTTGCTGTGTACCTGTTGAAGACGGTGGCGTTGCTGTGTACCAGTTGAAGACGGTGGCGTTGCGGTGTACCTGTTGAAGTCGTTCCCACATGCTTATGTTTTTCTACATCAAAGTTCAGCAAAATTCAAAAAAGTGCAAAATGAAGTCTTCCGCTGTACCAAACTCTGAAGCTTTCGAGAATTCAACAAAAAGACATAAGTGTGTGGAACATGGAGTCACGAGGAGGCAAGATTCACAAGAAGGCAAAGATCGCACGTGATTGGTCAAAAGAACAATGCTCTCAAGCCAAAGCCTAAAAGATCAAATAAACATATTCACAAAAAAAAAGAAAGAAGAAAAGACTACGAGCTGAAGAATGAAGACTTAGTATAGTATGCTAGGTTTAGAACTTTGTAACGTGGAGTGACCTCCCTTAGGGGGAGATTGTTAGAAATATGTTTTTACGTATATTAGAAGTATCGGTCACTCCACAATATTATTAATGTTGTAATAGCTCGTAATTAGTGTTACTTATTAAGTTAAGTAAGAAACCGACCCATGGGCTTGTCATGGGTCGGCCCAAGCCCAATATAGGCCTTGGATATAAATACCCCTTTCCACCATGGAAAGGGGTTGGTTGTTGTTCACTTTCTAGTTTCACTTAATAAAATACACATAGTTTTTTCTCACTTTCTCTCTCTAGTTTCTCTCTCTAGAAAACATCAACCCACTTCATAGATTCATAGGTTATCAAAATTCTACAAGCCAGACTCGGCTACTCGGATCTATTTTAAGAAGAAAGGAATTTCTTCTCCTTCAATTTCATTACAGTGTTCTTCTTCATGGTAGAGCTTAATTCTATGCCCATTGACTATAAAGGTGCTATTGTTTAGACCGTGTAATTCAACATATCCGGATGGATATTGGTATTTTACTAGATAAGATCCAGTCCATCTCGAAGTAAGCTTAGATTGCTTGAATTGATATTTCGTGATAAAGAGAAGTACTTTGTCTCCTTTTTTGAATTCTTTTCTTTGTCGTAATTTACGATCATGCCAAACTTTGGTCCGTTCTTTATATAATCATGAACTTTCATAAGCGTGATGTCGAAATTCATCTAACTCGTGAAGTTGAAAGTTACGTTTTTCTCCAGCTGCAATAAGATCTGGGTTGCAGTTTTTAAGTGCCCAATATGCACGGTGTTCAATTTCTATTGGCAGATGGCATGTCTTTCCATACAACAGTTTTTACGGTGTGGTTCCAGTTGGTGTTTTGAATGCGGTACGAAAGGCCCATAGAGCATCTTCTAATTTTTTAGACCAACAAGCAGGGTTGTTTCGAACGGTCTTTTCAAGTATACTTTTGAGAGGTCTATTAGTGTTTTCAACTTGGCCACTCATTTGAGGGTGGTAAGATGTGAAAAATCGGTTGTTCACTCCATATCTTTTCATAACATTTTCCATGAGTTTGTTACAGAAATGAGTTCCTCTATCGCTTATTAGTGCTTTTGTCATTCCAAAACGACAGAATAATTTCTTTAAGAATGTGATAACAACTCTGGCATCGTTTGTTTGTAAAGCTTGAGCTTCGGCCCATTTCGATACATAGTCGACGACGACTAAAATGTATTCACATTTGTAAGATTTAGGAAATGGTCTCATAAAGTCGATACCCCACACGTCAAAGATTTCGCAGACTTGGATGTTGTATAGAGGCATTTCATATCTTTTAGAAATATTTCCAGTCCTTTGACATGCTTCGCATAGTCATACTAAGGTATGAGCTTCACGCATAATAGTTGGCCAATAAAAGCCAACGTCGAACACTTTTTTAGCGGTGGTGTTCGCGGCGTAATGTCCTCTTGTCGGTCCGTAGTGACATTCATCGAGAATTTTTCTAGATTCAAATCCGGAAATACAACATCGGATTATTCCATCAGGACAGATTGTAAATAAGTAAGGATCGTCCTAATAGTATTTTTTTAGTTCAAAGAAAAATCTTTTCTTTTGTTGGTGCGTCATTCCTTTCGTAAAATACCTACAGCCAAATAGTTTGCAAAGTCTGCGAACCATGGTGTTTTGTTAGTACTTACTTGCATTATATGCTCATCGGGAAAATCGTCGATTTCATCATCGTTAGAATCATCATTCACTATGCGAGATAAATGATCGGCGGCAACATTTTCAACTCCTTTTTTATCTTTAATTTCCAAATAAAATTCTTGTAAAAGCAATATCCATCGTATTAGACGAGGTTTGGCGTCTTTCTTTTTGAACAAGTATTTCAAAGCTGAATGATCCGTGTAAACTATCGTTTTTGACAACACGAGGTAGGAACGAAATTTGTCAAACGCGTAAACTACAACCATGAGTTCTTTTTCCGTAATTGTATAATTTTGTTGGGCTGCGTTAAGAGTGCTACTTGCAAAATAGATGGGATGAAATTGTTTACCATCTTTTTGTCCAAGGACGGCTCCAAGGGATGTTCACTAGCATCGCACATAAGCACAAATAGAAGGTTCCAATTGGGGCTTGTAATAATGGGTGTGCATGTACGTTTTTCTTTAAGTATTTTAAATGCTGAATAACAGTCGTCGGTAAAATTGAACGTTCTTTCTTTTTCTAGAAGTTGAGTTAAAGGTCTTGCGATTTTCGCATAGTCTTTGATTAATCGTCGGTAAAATCCGGCATGACCTAAGAAACTTCTAATGCCTCTAACATTAGTAGGTGGTGGGAGTTTTGCGATCACGTCTACTTTTGCTTTGTCAACTTCAAGGCCGGCTCCAGACACTTTGTGTCCAAGCACAATTACTTCTTTAACCATAAAGTGAAATTTTTCCCAGTTTAGCACAAGATTTGCTTCTTTGCATCGTGCTAACATTTTATATTGTTTAGACATGTGCCGAAAGAATCTCCAAAGACAGAGAAATCGTCCATGAAGACTTCGACTGATACTTCAATCATATTGTGAAAGATTACAATCATACACCTCTGAAAAGCAGCAGGTGCATTGCATAGGCCAAAACGCATGCGCCTATAAGCGTAAGTTCCAAATGGACAAGTAAATATAGTTTTCTCTTGATCCATAGGGTCGATTGAGATTTGAAAGTATCTAGAAAAACCATCGAGGAAACAAAAGTATTCATTTTTTGCGAGTCTTTCTAACATTTGATCAATAAAGGGTAAAGGAAAATGATCTTTCACGATTGCATCATTTAGTTTTCGATAATCAATACAAACTCGCCATCCGTGATGGTTCGTGTTGGTACTAATTCGTTCTTTTCGTTAGTTACTACAGTGATACCTCCCTTTTTAGGTACACAATGAATAGGACTAACCCATGTGCTATCGGCGATTGGGTAGATTATTCTAGAGTCTAGGAGTTTAAGGATTTCTTTTTTAACAACATCCTTCATGTTAGGATTTAATCTTCGTTGTTTTTCAACAATTGGTTTCTTGTTATCCAAAAGTTGGATTTTATGTTTGCAGAACGATGGACATATGCTAGGAATGTCAGAAGTTTTCCAAGCAAAAGCTTGTTTGTGCTTCTTGAGAATATCAATTAGATCGTCTTTGTGTTCTTCCAAAGGTTGGGATGAGATAATTACAGGGAGTAATTTTTCTTCGTGAAGAAACGCATATTCCAGATGTTCAGGAAGAGGTTTAAGTTCTAAATCTATAGGAGGTTCTTCAACAGATTTCTTAACTTTGAAATCGGTTTCGAAAGTTATGGTTTCAAATGGGGTTTCGATTACTTCTTCTATTTTTATGATTGGTTCATCATCGGTATGGTCGGCTATGAAGGCATCAAATTCAGCAAAAAGATCTTCTTCGATAATAGTTCCTTCGAGACAATGCAAAATTTCGCATCCTTCGTCAAGAAGAGCGTCGAAATCGGCTTCAACGATTTCTTCAACGACATCGATACTAAAACAAGTATTGTCATTAGAGTACGAGTGTTTCATAGCTTCATAGATAGAGAAAGAAATTATATCTTCTCCAACTCCAAGGTTGAGTTGTTATTGCTTTACTTTAATTATAGCATCAGCTGTGTGTAGGAAAGGTCTACCAAGGATAAGGGGTACCTTGCTATCTTCTTCCATTTCTAAGATTACAGAGTCAACAGGAAAAACAAATTTTCCGACTTCTATGAGCATGTTCTCGGCTATCCCCATTGGGTATTGGAAAGAACGGTCCGCGAGTCGAACACTCATTTTTGTGGGTTTTAAAACGTTTTTAGAGAGTTTAGCATACAAAGATATGGCATGAGGTTGATACTTGCGCCAAGATCAGCCAAGGCGTTGCAAGTTTATGAGTGAGGAAAGGTACATGGGATTAGGAAACTTCCAGGATCTCCCAGTTTTGGTGGTACTTTGTTTTGGATAATGGTAGAATATTCATCATTTAGAAAAGTTGAAGAGACTTATTCAAACTTATGTTCTCTCTTGATAAGTTCTTTGATAAATTTGCCATAATTTGGCATTCCAGCCAGAACATCGACTAAAGGCATGTTAATTCGAACTTCTTGTATTATGTTGAGGAATTTACCATACTTAGCTTGCATCTTTTGCTTGCGTAAGCGTTGTGGATATGGTACTTTTGGTTTATATGGTTGGGTGTTGGGTTTTCAGTTGGTTTGGTATGGGTTGGTTGGGCTTCATCCTCATTATCACTATTGAATGGAATTTCGATTGGTGTATCTTGAGTAGGTTTGGTAGGTGATTCGTAAGATAAACCGCTATGTGTGAATACGACATTCACTTGCTCGTTACGAGCTTGTGGGGGTTGATATTTGTTGTTGTTCTTGGGATTTGGGTTGGTATTGCTTGGTAAAGAACCAGAAGCACGATTCGATTGTTTATCGGCCAAACGAGCAAATTTAGCTTTAAGGTTTTTAATGGAAGCTTGGTGGTTTTTGGTTGTGGTTATGAACTTGGTTTTGAAGTCAGTGAATGTCTCTCGAACAAAAATGTTGGTTTTTCTTTGAGATTCTATAAATTTTTCGATTTTGCTTTCGATGTTGTTTTTGTATTCGGTTTGAGTGGGTTTCTTTTCGTCTCGATCATAACTTGGTTTATCATTTGATCTTCAATTATCGCAGTCGCGATTACGATAATCGTTATAAAATCGAGTTTGACGAAAGGTATTCATAAAGTTAGCTTCTTCTTCCTTCGTCATGGGTGTGTCATCGTCATCACATTCACTAGAAGGATGGTTTCCTCCACAGTGTTTGCAGGTTTTGTGTTTAATCTCTTCAATATTAAGAGACATGGCCTCCATTCGAGCCATAATTTTCTCGGTGTCGGTTGGGTTGTTGCTTCCTTCGGCAAAAGCTACGGTTTTGCACGACTTTTTGTTTTTGTGATTTTTGGACCAATCAAGCTTAAGTAGGACTTTGTCATCCAATAATTGGTAAGCTTGGTTAGGGGTTTTGTAAAGGAAAATTCCGCCCGCTGCGGCGTTCAATGCATCTTGGGTAATATCGTCAAGACCATGATAGAAAATTTTGATTATTCCTTCTTTCTTAAGTCCATGACCATGGAAATTTCTGAGTAGTTCTTTTATTCTTAACCATGCGTCAGTGAGAGTTTCTCGTTCTTGTTGAGAAAAGCTTCAGATTTCTCCAAGGATTTTTTCAAATAGGACAGGAGGAAAGAATCGGCTAATGAAAGCAGTTCTAAGACCTTCCCATGTTCGAATGGTTCCTTCGTTAAGTTCATCGAGCCATGACTTGGCTTCTCCAATAAGGGATAATGGAAACATCATGAGTTGGACGGCTTCGGCTTGTCCATCTCCATAGTTGAACATTTTACAAATTCCGCTAAATTCATGGATGTGTTTGTGAGGATCGGTTTTGATTCGACCATCAAGATGGTTATTTTTGACAAGGGTTAAATGGTTCCCTTTGATTGCAAAATCGTTTGCAATTTCAGGGAAAACGATTGCAGAGCCAAGAGTTGGTACGACAACTCTATCGGCTGACCACATAGGTTCATCATCAGTGTCCGGCATTGGATCGTAACGGCTGATGAGTTTGGTGAGAAATAGGATTTGTGAAAGATTGTCAAAAGGTTGGTTAATTATGCGAGGTTGAGTTTGTTCGTGTCTCCTAGATAAAGGTACACGACGATGAAGTCTACGTAGCCTTCGGTTAAGGGTACGTTCAGGTTCAGGTAACGGTGATCTTGGTGGTGTTCCGGAAGAACAGGTGTGCATCCAATAAGGTTTTTGGTGTTTTTAGTAGAAATGTATGGCGCACTTTTGGTTTTGTGCGGCGCACTTGGGTTCGCTACATGAAGTGCGGCGTAATTTTTGGTTTGTGCGGCCTACTTTCTATACTGTAGAAAAATTTTTGGTTTAAAAATGAGTAGCAAAGGTTCAATTTCTTCAGAGATTATACTAATTTGGTTTAAGTCCCCGGCACCGGCGCCAAAAACTTAATGTTAGTTTGCAAGTCTTAAATTTATATTACAAGGTTTAGACAAAACAAGGGACAAGAAGACAAACACGGGAAAGTATACCCTTTCGTTCGTAATATAGCTTTGTAGTGGTAAGCCAGGATCGTTCGCTGAGACTTAGTTTCGTTTTGGTAATCAAGATAATAATTGAAGAAATAAATGGTTGAAGTAATATCAATAATAACAAATAAGACTAATATGGGATAGTTCGTATAAGTTCGTGATGATGATAATAATGATCGAGATATGTTTATGTAGGTAAAGTGTGATAATCCTTTTTCGTCAAAACGACGTGTACACAATTTACTTAGGTTGATTCAAGACTTATGTTTATTTAAGCGAAGCTCAAAACAAGTTGCCAACAAGTTCAATATTTTATCAAGTTTCTAAGCGGATTTCTCCAACCAAAGATTCATGACCATAGACAAGTTCTAGAAAACTTATTATAACAATTTACGTTTCTCAATGCCAAACTATCGTAACAAATCAACTTAGATAAAATATGGTTTGTAGAACTAGGAGGTAAAATGGTTCTACAACATTAGCTTGAAATCATTTATAAAAGATCATATCATAGCATCATCACTAATTATAGTCACATACCCATATAGTCACAAGTAGCTTAGCCTAACATAGTAATCAAAGTAACAATTGGAAAATAGTAAGAGAACATCATACTTAGATTGGATTGAATAAACGAGTACACAAGTGTCACGATTGTATCGTTCCTCCAAGAATCGAAGAGTGGAATACTCTCGTTACAAGTATCTCCCAAAAGTGGATAATACTGAAAATTTACTAAAAGGACTAAAATACTCGAGCTATGGAGTATTGAGAGAGAGAGGTGTGTGTAAAATGAGTGGAAATGGACTCTATTTATAGTGATGTCTGGGGTCAAATGTGCGCCACACTTATCCTCAAGTGTGCCGCACTTTGGAAATGCGAATGTGCGCCGCACTTACAACTTTGTGCGCCGCACTTCTGGGCGATTAAGAATCTTCTTTTAATAACTTTGGCTTTATTGCATATTGAGGCCCCTTCTTTGTATATCTTCACTTTGCTCCTTCATACTTTACATCTGCATATAAAACACAACATATTAAGTATCGGAAGCTCTTATTTATACAACAAAGTGGCATTATAATGATAGGTTGAATATGTATAATTAGGTCGTTATCAACTTGCAAAACTAATCCCGTGAGTGTACCCGTGTTTTAATTAGACTAAAACAAGAACCGGATCGAACCAAACATACCCTAGCAGTGGCTACCCGGCCTTGCCGGTTGCCACTGCTCAAACTAATTCACCACCAGCTGCAGCCGGTGGTTTCCCCTGCTGTCTCGGCTTGCCACTGCATACAACAAGGTTCCCACCGGCAGTAGGCCGGTGTTCCCTCTACTGCGTTGTGTTCCCCCTGCTTGAACCAAATAGCCACCGATCTTGGACCAGTGGTGTTGTTGCTGCTGCGCGGAGACCAACAAACCACAAGGCCACCCCGACGTGAGTCGGGGTCCTTGTTTCTTGCTGCCGAACCAAACACAACCACGCCGAGACATGATGTCTCGGCTGTGGGTGTACAACGCACCAAGCCGAGAGCCATGGGGCTCTCGGTTCGTGTGATTCAGTCAAACAAAACCCCCAACCAAACCATTCTTTTTATGTTTTTATGATTCATCTAACATGTTTTAGTTATTGGCATAATCATATGTTCTTGATTCCAATTAAAATATTAAAAAGAAAAGATCAAGGGGTTACCGAATGCATGAATCAAACGAGGCTAAGAACACTAACACGAATACCCGAATATCAATAATCAAAATCAACCAACACCACCTTTGGTGTTCTGGGTAGCCAGCGGCAAAGGGAGAGGCAAAGGGAGCTAGGGTTTTTAATTAGTTTGTAAAAATTATGTTATGTTTTTCCTGTGTTTACCTTTTCACCAAAACAGACAAAATCAACATGGGCTTGGCCCTTCCCTTCCCTTGTGTCCGCGGCTATAAGGGCCCACGAGGGAAACCCGTTCAATTTTCATGTTTACTAATTTACGTGTTCATTCGTTAGTGTTTTCGTGTTATATCGTAATTATTTATTCGTGTTATAAAAATACTTGTACGTAAACGATATTTATCGTATAATAATAAATATATACGTAGATACATGTTCGTGATTAAATGTTCATGATTTCATGTTTGTGATTATAATTATTATGGTTAATAATTATTGTGTATTAAAACGTACCTAATTAATTATCGTGTAATAACACGTACGTAGTTTCTGAATTTACTATTCGTGACACGTGTTTGTGATATGAAAGGAAAGTTTTAATTGGTTCGTATGTTTACTAAGTATACTGTTCATGGTAAAAGTATGCGGGTTTTACATCTCTTCCCCCCTAAAAAGAATAATTCATCCCCGAATTATAGATAAGATAATCTGAAAAGAACATGAACGCGACATGACTGACAAGGACATGGAACATGACGTGCCTAAAAAGAACATAACCGAATTATGGAATGATGAGAGGATAAAATCCGGATGGACTCGTCCGTTTCCAAGTGCTTCCCTCTCGGAACAATTCCTCCACAAGATCTTGACACAAATGATAAATCTTGGTCCTTCTGACCTTGACTTGACAATACATAAAAGTTCCTGGTTATCAACGTAAGACCGATCCTCCTGACTTCGATCTAGTGGATAAGAATTAACAAGCAAGGATAAATGAAACATTACGATGCAAAATAACCTAGACCAACTGAAACTAGTAACGTCTTGGCAATGATGCGCGAGACATACTGAAGCGTAGTACGTGAACAATTGTGAAGTTGATACATGAACAATTGTGAATGTGATACGTGGAGATATGGTGAGTGTAATATGAGAAAACATATGGTGATCAATGATACGTGTAACATATCGTGAATGTGATATGAGAAACATGGAATGAACATGACATGTGAAACATACCCTGAACATGGAATAACAGTGGCGGTCACACCAACCGCTATAAGGTGAGACGTGGAATGTCACGTGAAAGGTCTGTTTCAGGATAGAGAGTTATACTAAACTTGAGTCTGGTCTCTCAAGCTTTTGTAAAACTTCCCATAACGAAAATGAACGTAAAATCGTAAGCCAGGATACGATCATGAACGTGACAGTGTCATAAACGTGAGCGCGAAAGCGAGTCGTAAAATTAGAACAAGGACGTGAACGTAAATAAGGAGCACAAATTTGAACCTTTTCCTGGCCCGACAGTTGAGGAATTACCAAGTGATCAGATGAGCCTTGGCTGGAACATGTCCTATCAATCTGTTGGCTCTGAAATCCTTACGGATGTAAGGATTCTATAGACTTGGTCAAACTGTTGACAATAACACAGATATCATCATGCTTATTCTGAGTTTGCGATAATCTGGTAACCAAAATCCATGGAGATCTAGTCACATTTCTGATCACAATTTCTGATGGTGGAAAAACATCCCAGTCTGTTGGTGTTCTATCTTAGCCTGTTGGTATGACAGGTACTTAGATATGAACGTAACTGTATCTTGCTTCATAGAATAGGATACGTAGAAGTTTGGAAAACTATGTGTCTCTGAATCTAGACTTCTTTGGCGTAGGATTTTCTGCAACACCTAATGTAGTGTAGGGTTCTCACCTTCACGCATAAGCTGAGTCATGGTAAATATAATCGTGAGAATCCATGTGATTCAGCGTCTCACTGTAATCAACCAGAATTTATATTGGAATATTTCAGGGTGAAATTTCTCTTGTCGTAGAATTTGCAACGTGCAAATATGGTCTTCCTGCTCTTTTCTAGACTTAGAGAAAATCAGGTTGTCCTCGATGAAAACACTTATGAATTGTTTATGAGTTCATGGAAACTCAATTTATTAAGTCCATAATGCTGCTGGAGCATTTATGAGACTAATACAAAATCATGAATTTAGCATGACCAAGTCGTGTACGAATAGCAGTCGTGGAAATGTCCTGCTCTTTCACTCGCCAAGGCTGGCAACATGATCATGAGTCGATCTTGTTAAGAGGTTTAGCACTCTAAAGTCGCTCACTCACATTTTCAATATGTGGAGGAGGATAACAGTTATGAAGGGTGATTTGTTTAAATCGACGGTGGTCGACACATAATATCATGTTACCGTCCCTCTCCTAGAAGGTTACTCTAGAATACATGTGGTAAGATTCTGTAATAATCGGCTGGTTATGAGTAAGGAACTTCAGAAATCGTGTCATCAATAATAGCTTGAATCTTCACAGCCATGGAACAACAAACACGTGCTTGTAAAGCATAATTATTTATACTGATTTTCCTGATGGAAAATCATGCTGAATGTATTTAGGAGCCTGGAAATCGCTGTACATAATCTGATATGAATGGAAACTAACCGTAGCATGGGGTGCTGTTCTTAGTCTATAATCAAAATCATATTTAACTCGCATCAGTCCGAGGTAAGTGCGTTAGCAGATTGGATCTTATCATAAGAATGAAGGAAAAACCTTTGTATATATGGGTGATGCGAATGGCGTTCTTTATGGTCATGGATATATATGAAATATGAAATCAAGAAATGAAAACGTCATGAAGTAAACGTGACATGTCTCACTGAATGTGTTTTGCCAGTCTGCGTGTCCAAACGCGAATAATACGCCGGTGAAGGTATTGAAATTCTTGTGGCCTGATTAATACATGGCACAACAAAATGGATATACCCCTTGGAGGGTACCCTGAATTTATTAGGGATGTTCCAGGTGATATACGTGAGTCATGTGTCTTGACTCGTGTCTGAGAAAATGTGATTATGACATGTGTCTTGACTGATGTCTTGACATGTGTCTTCAGCAGAAGTACGTGAGACATATGTCTTGACTGATGTCTTGACATGTGTCCCGAGGTGTAAAACAAATAAAATTGAAACGCTTAGGTTATTATGCTAGAATTTGGCGGATCGGTTGGACTGCTGATCCTTTGTAATATTTGATCACGTCCGTGACCGGTGTTTTATTGCGATTACTAGAATAGTTGTTGTCACAGTAGTGGTTACTATCGTCTTGTATGTCAATTCCATGACGGTCATTGTCATGACGGTGATTCATGTAACTTATTCAGTTGAGTGGCCGGCTGGTACCGGTTCTCACTCATATGACTGAAAAGACAACTGAATGACGTGTGACATGTAACTAAGAAATAGGGATGGTTTGTGAAGAAAATCGTCTGGTGGTGAAGCATCTTCTCGTCTGATCGCTTTGATCCAACGCCTTTGTCTTCGTGCTGTAAGATTTCCTGGTTGTGAACAGCATCAGCATCTCGTGGCGTCTCCAAATAGTCAGCAGCATCAACATTTAGTAACATCTCCGGATTAAGAGCGGCATCAGCATCTTATGAGATATTAACAAGTGGAATACGCCTGAGATGATTTAAATCGATTAGCGAATACTCGTGGAGTATTGCAAGTGAAAATACACCCGAATTAAGGTACGTGTAATCCACATAGGGTACGGTACATGGAGTATAAATGGAATGCACATGAAATGATCAGTATGGGGTCGATCATCTGACATGATTTTAAAGGAAAAGTAATTGGTTAAATTGAATTCAACGATGATTTTCCTGAAAGCATGATTAATGAAAACCAACCATGACTATCGTGAAAGCAGTATTACATGAAATCCATCAATGTCTTGCATGAAAGCATAATCAACATGATGAAAGCATAATTCACATAAGAAACGCAAGACATAATCATCATGAAGACGAATTTAACATGAAGAAACATGGAACAAACTTAACATGAAGTAGTATAAAACATAATCAACATGAAAACGAGGTTAACCATGATAGTATGAAACATACTTGACATAAAGAGACATAGTAACTAATGAGGGGACACGAAAATTTTATGACAGTATTGAAATGAATCCAAAAATTGCTGGTGTGGACGACCATGGGTCGGTTCACAAAATAACATTTGACATGATTTATTTGATTAGGACATAATGCATAATCATGAGGAAAAAAAATTATGCATATAAACATGAAAAAAAATTATGCATGAAAATAGTGTATAGATGCATGATAATGAAAATGACATGGCATTTGGGTAAACGCCTATGGGTCGGTTCACCTAAAAAATGATTCGATTAAAAGCACATGCGACTAAATATGGCCAGTCCTGTACCAACCATTACTTAGTCAAAATACCTGCAACAACAATACATGGAATAAATGAGTGAAAATCAGCTGTCAAAACTTAACAGAAAAAAAAATTATGTGACCAATTATGAACTACTGAGGTTCAGACCACATTAGCCATAATTAACGTGGAACATCATGCGTGAAACAATGACACATAACTAAGTATGGATGACGGTTGTTCATCCATATTACTAAAATAATACCGATGAAAACATCGTGGTTAAAAAACAAGGTGCTGAAAACATCAATATGTGGAATAACAAGCGTTAACTTAGGAAGCTTCTAGTGACTACCCACTAGTCACATGTCGAGTTTTAGAGCCTACAAGTCGAAGCCTTGGCTATGATACCATAATTGTAACACCCCCACTTTGATAAGTGGACCGTTACGCGTAATTATGGCGTGTCATCAAAGCATGCAAGGTAATATGTACTAAAACATACATGACCATATGAAAAACCGGAATCAAACATTGGTTCCCAAACATAAGCCCAAAACATAAATAAAGTAAATGAACTAGAAGGCCAAGACAAGTATCCAAACAAGCATAAGTATAAGAAGGCAAAAAGGAGAAGAAGTCTAAGGCAGCTTCTATCCTATGCACGTCCTCCAAATGCTCAAGTCTGTCCTTGGGTACCTGCCGTTTTGGGACATGGAAAGGAAAGTAATGACTGAGCAAATACGCTCAGTGAACAGATATATGACATAGTATGAATGACTGAAACATAAATACGACTGAAGGCAGCGGAAAACTATAAGTCTTAGAAAACCTGGAACATGTTCATAAAACTGGTTTTATAGTTTGAAAAGACTTATGTTTTTATCATAAAATTGTATTAATTAGCCAATAGCCCATATAGGTCATGAGGTTCCACCGTGCATGAATACTTGGAGGGGAGACCTCGTCATGAAATTAGAGGGGTTGCCTCTAATTAAATAGTCTGGGTAGGAGGGATCAACTCCTTGTGAAGAATGCAAGGCACACATCGTATTCACCATGAAAATCCTATAAAACATGTAACTAGGATGCACCCATATGCCCCACATGATAATATAATATAATGGCCAAAACTGTAAAGGGACGCCACGAGCAATCACTTCATCGTGGGGAAGTCATAACACTGGTGCCTCCAGTGTTAAGGTTGTGGTACCTCCATAACTAGGTGACACTGGTCATGCATGTATATGGCTTAGGCTCTTAACTAACATAAGTTATCAAACATATGAAACAATACTGGAAAAACAGTTGGCTGCAGACGGGGTATCCTAATAAGGAAAGAATATCCATACTGAAGGACAGAAAATCCGTACCTTGTGTCCAGTGAACGAGGAAAGACGAAAGGATGAAAGTCCTACTCCGACCTCACTAATGTTATGTTGTGTTTATCATGTCTTCTATGTATTCTGGTTAAGTATTAACTTGTATTCTTGTATTATTATACGTGTTGCGTAATAATAATTAACTTTCTAAACATAGCAGGTTTCCTAAAATAGAAAGTTTCAAAAATAGAAAGTTTCCAAAAATAGAAAGTTTCCAAAAACAGAAAATTTTCAAAAATAGATTAGCTTCCAAAAATAGATCAGTTTCTAAAAATAGAAAGTTTCCAAAAATAGTAAGTTTTCTGAAATAGAAAGTTTCTATATTTAGAAATAAGCTGGATTGATAAGCTAATAATATAAGCTTAAGTTTACTGGTTAAATATCATAAGTCATGTAATTATTTGTATAGTTTATTAATAATATCATGTTAATTAATTACTACAGGTTATACGATTTAATTAAATATAAGGATAATTTAATTAAATTAAAGCATATCAAATACTTAGGTTAAACATGTATTAATATTTATTAATTATAACCTAAGTCATGTTTATTAATTAATTATATTCCATGTTTTAAATAATTAATTAATACTATAGTCTAATTTAAATGGAAAAAATACTTAGCTTACATCATGTATTATTCTAATAATTAATATAACCTAAGTCCGTGATTAATTAAATTAATTATAATAGTATGGTTAATTAATTTAATTTGCCTTGTAAAAATATACTTGTAAAAATAATATAACTTGTACAAAATGTAACTTGTAAAAATGTAAAGCTTGCAAAACTAATCCCGTGAGTGTACCCGTGTTTTAATTAGACTAAAACATGAACCATATCGAACCAAACACACCCTAGCAGTGGCTACCCGGCATAGCCGGTTGCCACTGCTCGAACTAATTCACCACCGGCTGCAGCCGGTGGTTTCCCCTACTCTCTCGGCAAGCCACTGCACACAACAAGGTTCCCACCGGTAGTAGGCCAGTGTTTCCCCCTGCTGCGCCATGTTCCCCCTGCTTGAACCAAACATCCACTGGTCTTGGACCGGTGGTGTTGTTGATACTGCGCCGAGACCAACAAACCACAAGGCCACCCCGACGTGAGTCGGGGTCCTTGTTTCTTGCTGCCGAACTAAACACAACCACGTCGAGACATGATGTCTCGGCTGTGGGTGTACAACGAGCCAAGCCGAGAGCCATGGGGCTCTCGGTTCGTGTGATTCGGTCAAACAAAACCCCCAACCAAACCATTCTTTTTATGTTTTTATGATTCATCTAGCATGTTTATAATATTGGCATAATCATGTGTTCTTGATTCCAATTAAAATATTAAAAAGAAAAGATCAAGGGGTTACCGAATGCGTGAATTAAACGAGGCTAAGAACACTAACACGAATACCCGAATATCAATAATCAAAATCAACCAACACCAACTTTGGTGTTCTTGGTAGCCGGCGACAAAGGGAGCTAGGGTTTTTATATATTTTGTAAAAATTGTGTTATATTTTTCCTGAGTTTACCTTTTTCCCAAAATAGACAAAATCAACATGGGCTTGGCCCTTCCATTCCCTCGTGTCCGCGGCTATTAGGGCCCACGAGGGAAACCCGTAAAATTTTCATGTTTACTAATTTACGTGTTCATTCATTAGTGTTTTCGTGTTATATCGTAATTATTTATTCGTGTAACAAAAATTCTTGTACGTAAACGATATTTATCGTATAATAATAAATATATACGTAGATACATGTTCGTGATTAAATGTTCATGATTTCATGTTCGTGATTATAATTATTATGGTTAATAATTATTGTGTATTAATACGTACCTAATTAATTATCGTGTAATCACACGTACGTAGTTTCTGAATTTACTATTCGTGACACGTGTTCGTGATATAAAAGGAAAGTTTTAATTGGTTCGTATGTTTACTAAGTGTACTGTTCATGGTAAAAGTATGTGGGTTTTACAACTCTTCCCCCCTAAAAAGAATAATTCGTCCCCGAATTATAGATAAGATAATCTGAAAAGAACATGAACGCGACATGACTGACAAGGACATGGAACGTGACGTGCCTGAAAAGAACATAACTGAATTATGGAATGATGAGAGGGTAAAATCCGGATGGACTCGTCCGTTTCCAAGTGGCTTCCCTCTCGGAACGGTTCCTTGACAAGATCTTGACACATATGATAAATCTTGGTTCTTCTGACCTTGACTTGACAATACGTAAAAGTTCCCTGGTTATCAGCGTAAGACCGATCCTCCTGAATTCGATCTAGTGGATAAGAATTAACATGCAAGGATAAATGAAACATTACGATGCAAAATAACCTAGACCAACTGAAATTAGTAACGTCTTAGCAATGATGCGCCAGACATACTGAAGCGTAGTACGTGAACAATTGTGAACGTGATACGTGAACACTTGTGAACGTGATACGTGGAGATATGGTGAGTGTAATATGAGAGAACATATGGTGATCAATGATACGTGTAACATATCGTGAATGTGATATGAGAAACGTGGAATGAACACGACATGTGAAACATATCGTGAACATGGAATAACAGCGGCGGTAACGCCAACCACTATAAGGTGAGACGTGGAATGTGACGTGAAACGTATGTCTAAGGATAGAGAGTTATACTAAACTTGAGTCTGGTCTCTCAAGCTTTTGCAAAACTTCTAAGAAGGAAAATGAACGTAAAATCATAAGCCAGGATACGATCATAAACGTGACAGTGTCATAAACGTGAGCATGAAAGTGATTCGTAAAATTAGAACAAGGACGTGAACGTAAATAAGGAGCACAAATGTGAACCTTTGGCTGGCCCGACAACTGAGGAATTACCAAGTGATCGGATGAGCCTTGGTTGGAACATGTCTGATCAATCTGTTGACTCTGAAATCCTTACGGATGTAAGGATTCTACAGACTTGGTCAAACTGTTGACAATAACCCAGATAGCATCATGCTTATTCTGAGTTTGCGGTAATCTGGTACCCAAAATCCATGGAGATCTTGTCCCATTTCTGATCACATTTTCTGATGGTGGAAAAACATCCCAGTCTGTTTGTGCTCTATCTTAGCCTGTTGGTATGACATGTACTTAGATATGAACGTAACTGTATCTTACTTCATACAATAGGATACGTAGAAGTTTGGAAAACTATGTGTCTCTGAATTTAGACTTCTTTTAGCGTAGGATTTTCTGGAACACCTAATGTGGTGTAAGGTTCTCACCTTCACGCATAAGCTGAGTAAAATTAACCGTGAGAATCCATGTGATTCAGCGTGTCACTGTAATCAACCAGAATTTATATTGGAAAATTTCAGGGTGAAATTTCTCTTGGCGTAGAATTTGCAACATAGTGCAAATATGGTCTTCCTGCTCTTTTCTAGACTTAGACAAAATCAGGTTGTCCTCGATGAAAACACTGATGAATTGTTTATGAGTTCATGGAAACTCAATTTATCAAACGGTCCGATGAATCAAGGACTGAGCTTCCCTTTGATTCCAAAACGTCTAACCCCACGTGCCGGTGATACCTTAAGGAAGACATGATCTCCCACGTTGAAATATAAATCCCTACAATTCTTGTCGGCATAACTCTTTTGACGTGCACGAGCTTCTTGAAGTTTCGCCTTAGCTATAGCGACTCTTTCGTTGGTCATCTCTATCATCTCTGGACCTTCAAGAAATCGCTAACCAACCTGATCCCAGCAGATTGGGGCGCGACATTTTCTGCCATACAACATCTCAAACGGTGCCCACTTGATACTGGCGTGCCAACTGTTGTTGTATGCAAATTCTAACAAGCAGATATAGTCGTCCCAACTTTCTGCCCATTCTAAGGCACAAGCTCGCAGCATGCCCTCTAGTGTCTGAATGGTACGCTCTGACTGCCCGTCTGTTTGAGGATGAAAAGTCATGCTAAGCTTAACTGTGGTGCCCCAAGCTTTCTGCAGACTCCTCGAAAATCATGAAGTAAACCGAGGATCTCTGTCCGAGATGATACTGGATGGAGCACCATGAAGTCTCACGATCTCCTTCTGATATAGGTCAGCAAGTTTGCTAACCACGTCATCCTTGCGGATCGGTAAGAAATGAGCCGACTTGGTAAGTCGGTCAACGATAACCCAAATGGCATCATGCTCTCTCTTGGTCTGCGGAAGCCCGGTGACAAAATCCATGGAGATCTTGTCCCACTTCCACTCTGGAATGTCTAATGGTTGTAGTAGACCACTATATCGTTGATGCTCGATCTTAACCTGCTGGCTGGTAAGACATTTAGAGACATAGGTAGCAACATCTTGTTTCATACCACTCCACCAGAAATAATGTTTCATGTCGTGGTACATCTTGGTGGAACCAGGATGAATAGAGAACGGGGAGCTATGAGCTTCAGCCAATAACGCCTCCCTGAGTGTAAGAACATCAGGAACACAAAGTCTAGTGCCCTGCCATAAGATACCGTCGTCATCTAACCGAAACTCCGTCTGCTGGTCTAGGTTCTAAATAATTGCCCAGATTTCACCATCATCCTTCTGAGCTTCCTTGATCCTAGAGAGTAAGTCAGGCTCCACTCTAAGATTAGCCCAATAGCCATGTTGTCCACGCACCATAAACTCAATATCCAGTCGCTCCAAGTCTCGTATAATCTCTTCCTCTATCTTAATGTCGTTGATCATACCCGACTTTCTACTGAGCATCTGCCACTACATTCGCCTTGCCGGGATGATACTGTAGATTAATGTCATAATCCTTCAACGGCTCTAACCACCTTCTATGCCTCATGTTCAGTTCACGCTGAGTGAAGATATATTTCAGGCTCTTGTGATCTGTGAAGATATCACATGATTCGCCATACAAGTAATGCCTCCAATCTTCAGTCCAAACACAACAACTGAAAGTTCTAAGTCATGCGTAGGATAGTTCTCCTCATACGGCTTAAGCTGCCGTGATGTGTAAGCAATTACTTTCCCATGTTGCATGAGAACACAGCCAAGGCCCTTCCCTGAAGCATTACTATAGATCTGAAATCCACTTGTACTAGATGGAAAAGTAAGAATAGGTGCAGATACCAGCCTCTGCTTTAGGTCTTCAAAGCTCTTCTCTCTTTCTTCAGTCCATATGAATTTCTCCCCTTTTCGCATCAGTTTGGTCAATGGCAGTGCTAGTCGGGAAAAGTTCTCTACGAACCTACGGTAGTAGCCAGCTAAGCCTAGAATGTTACGAACCTCAGTTGCTGACGTCGGTCTTGGCCACTTGGTAATAGCCTCAACCTTCACAGGATCCCTGGTTATTCCCTCTACGGATACTATGTGGCCTAGAAACGCCACTTTACTCAACTAGAATTCGCATTTGGAGAATTTATCATACAACTGCTTCTTGCAAAGTATCTGTAATACTGTTTGAAGATGGTCTTCATGTTCTTCCTTTGATTTAGAGAAAATCATAATATCGTCAATGAAGACAATGACGAACTTGTCCAGAAACTCATGGAAGATACAGTTCATCAAGTCCATGAAAACTGTTGGATCATTGGTAAGGCCAAAAGGCATGACTACGAATTCGTAGTGCCCATAACGTGTACAGAAAGCAGTCTTGGCGATATCCTGCTCTTCCACCCGTAGCTGATGGTAGCCAGACCTCAGATCGATCTTAGAGAAATGTTTGGCACCTTGTAGTTGGTCAAAAAGATCATCAATGTATGGCAAATGTTGTTCCCATTCAATCCATAACACAAGATTTAGAAGAGATATTTAGAGAGAGAAAGAGAAGAAAGTAGAGAGAGAAACAAGAGAGAATTTGGAAGGTTAAACACTTTTAGAGAGAGAAACAAAATGGTAACCAACACCCTCTTCCACATGTGGAAGAGGGTTATATATGTCACGGCCTAAGGCCTTCGTGGGCTTCATCTTGGGCCGGGCTTGGCTTTGTTTTGGGCTTACGCCCCTAACTTATACAATATTAGCTTAAAGTCCAAGCCCGGTTTTCCCGACTAACCTATTACAATACAAGACCATTTAACGACTGAGATGACCTATTACATTCTTGTTCGACTATATAAAATATAGGGCTAACAATCTCCCCCAATGTATCGGTCATCTTAAAATGCATAAAAAGCAAAAGATGATTGAGTGAATACATTCTTGTAGAGGAGATCTTCCTGCTTTGGTCTTGTATCTTGGTCTTGATCTTGTTTGTAACAACTTTGTTCCTTCATGCTTTCGTGATCTTTATCTTGAGCCTTTGTCATTTGACTTTGAGTGCTTGAGATCTTCATTTGTGCTCCTTGTGACTAAGATGACCTATTACTTTCTTACATTCTTAGGTATCTTGATTATCGCCATCTTGTGCTCTTGTGACTTCTGAATCGACATCGGTATCACAGCTACGCCACCTTCTTGATATGCAGCAACATATATAGACACGGATAAAATGGCTTTGAACATTTCATCCTAACTCGGTAGCGTTTTACCTCCGGTAGGTGAAGACCGTTAAACGGTATTAAATACCGTACCTGTGATCGGGTAGATTCGATTAAGAATCTCCTTGACAGGGTTTCCCAGCGGTAGTAGCCAGTTCTCTTTACTCGACCGTCTCAAAGCAGACTGCGAACGTAAAGAGTGAATCAAAAAGGATACGGTTATCCGTTTGATTAGAGTCGTCAATTCAGAATTCCTGGAACAAGTTTGATTCTATAAGAATCGCACCCTTGTTGCTTTCCAGTTTGCCATAAGCTCGATTCATAAGAATCTTGCATGTTACCTACCGCAGTGCTGTTTGATGTTGGCACTGGAAGGATTTCCATTCGTCACTGTGAACACTAAAGAGTGTCACTCTGAATGTTCTAGCAAGATCACACGGATTTTGCGAAGAAACTTGGAATCAAGTTTGAATCAATTAAGAATCGAAACTTAGTTGCTTTCCAGTTATCACAAGTTTGATTCGTGTAGAATCGCACAAGTTACCTACCCTGAGCTTGTTTAATGCTGGCTCAAGCAGGATTTCCATCTTCATTGTGAATCGTATCACTCAGATGTTCTGGCAATATCACAAGGATAATGCGTAGGACTCGATTGTGTCCTAATGAGATGATAGATTGATCTCGTTTGGCTCTAGACTCAATAAGTGCATTTTGGTAATCGGAGGCTGGAGCAGACTGCCACCTTTTCAATATTAACTGACTCGGAGTGAGAAAGTCAATAGATACGTGTTGATCTCCGTGACAATAAGACAAGTTTCTTTTGAGAGAAACTCGAATGGCTGGGAAGGGTTGTGCATTGCATCACTGGGTCCATGATGACTTGTCTTCAATAGATGTATTGACCCGGTTTCTGCCTAAGTTGCATAGAATATTCAACTCCTTAAATGCTTACCAATACGTCATCATTAGCACCTTGTTGTGATTGTTCCAGTGCTAACTTAAGTACTTGGTCCGCATTCAGCTTCATTCCACTCCATCTTTCCTAAGGACAACTATTTCTAGCTATGGAATGTCCTTGGGTAGATCCCTCCGGTTCTGGTTGGATCATAGGACTTAGTTTCCTATCCTAAACCACCTTTTGACTCCATCGTTCCGTCGTGGATAGTAGGTTGTTTTGGGTATAGATCGTAACCATAAACCATTGAAAACCATTCAAAGTGTTTGATAAAAATCAAAACTTTTAACACTTGAAAGTTTTACATTTCCGAAAAGCTCCCCCTACACACATGCATCGATATACGAAATAGTTTGGCATGTGAAGGAAAGAGTTGCACTTGAGTCTTTAAGATCACTTGTTGCGATATATTACATTTTAATCTCATTTTCTCCCCCTATCTCTAATATAAAAATATAATATTAGAGATACCAATAGATTAAAATATGACAATTTCCGAAAAATCGACGGGAGAGAAACATGTGTGCACGCATGAATCATGGAACATTTTCAGTCGGGTCGCTCCCCCTCAACAATATATGTGTGTCTTGAAACAAAATTTGACAAAATTTTAGAAAAACGACACCACAAAATATGTTGAGGTACGGAGTTGAGATGCCTTTTCCGATATAATATATTACATTTGACAGTTTCATATCATTTTCGGAATGTGTTGGATACATAAAATATGACAATTTTAGAGATGTACCCAACAACATTAAAAGGGTTGATTTTAAAACGCTCCCCCTCAAAAATTGATCAAAATAACATATGACAATTTTGAGATATAAAAACCACATATGAGGAAGGGAGTGTTGAACACACAATTTTGAAAGATTTAGAAAAACCTTTTGAGAAATTCTTGAAAAATTGTGTTCAACGGTTTTAAAATAATCAGGATAGAAGACTTCTCTTCTATTGCTTAGGGAAAGCGCACTGAAACGTACACTCCCCTTTCGGGTCCGTTTTTCATGAGCTCAAAACTTTGATTGTTTTGTGACTAGCTCATGACCGAGAAAAATAAATTTCCCGTTGTGAAGGATAAGTTATCATCCGTTATAAACTTTCCTTAAGTTGAAGTTCGAGTTCTAAGTTGACATTTACTTAGAAATCGTTTTTCATGAACTTAAAAACTTTGAATGTTTTTGTGAGAAGCTCATGACCGAGAAATATGAATTTCTCGTTGAGAAGGATAAGTTATCGTCCGAGATAAACTTTCCTTAGTTAAGGTTCGAGTCCTAAGCTGTGATGCGCTTAGAAGTCATTATGAGAGAATATCAAGCAGCTTCATTTGCCAAAACCTCCAAGTCTTCTGGAGTCATATACTTCATACCAAGACGACCAACGAGATACGCAAACCTATCTTTCGATAGAGCTTTTGTAAACAAGTCTGCCAGCTGGTACTCAGTTCTGACAAAGTATAATTCCACGATGCCGCGTTCCACTTGTTCCTTGATGAAGTGATATCTGACATCGATGTGCTTGGTGCGGGAGTGCTGAACCGGATTGCAAGATATGGCTATGGCCGACTTTGAGTCACAATACATAGGTATTTTATCAAAGTGGAAGCCATAATCCGTGAGTTGAGTTCTCATCCAGAGGACTTGAGCACAACACGCGGATAGAGCCACATATTCTGCTTCAGCTGATGAGAGCGAAGTGCAATCCTGCTTCTTTGACGACCAGCTGACAAGCTTGTCTTCCCCTAGAAATTGTATGCTACCAGAAGTGCTTTTACGACTATCAAGACAACCTGCGTGATCAGAATCTGAAAAAGCCGTTAGATGAAAACCGGTTTCCCTCGGATACCAGAGTCCCATGTGAATGGTATTCTTAAGGTACCGAAAGATCCGTTTAACCTCTTTGAGGTGCTTTTGAGTAGGTCTGGCTTGATATCGTGCACAATAGCATGTGGCATGATGAATATCAGGCCTGCTGGCTGTAAGGTACATAAGTGACCCGATCATACTGCGATATCGCGTTTGATCTACGGGATATGAGTACAAGTCAGAGTCTAGGGATGTGGTCGACAATGGTGTACCAACGCGAGCACATGAGGTCATACCATGCTTTTTAAGTATCTCTTGAGCATACTTAGCTTGGTTAATGAAGATACCACGTGGATTGATGAATCTGGAGGCCTAAAAAGAATTTTAGCTCCCCCATCATTGACATTTCAAATCTACTGTGCATTAATTTTTCAAAACGTTTTGAAAGTTTTGGGTTCGTAGAACCAAAAATAATGTCATCAACATAAACTTGCACCAGCATTATGTCATCCCAATATTTATTAGTAAAGAGAGTAGGATCAATAGAACCTTTGGAGAATCCTTTGGACACCAAGAAGTTTGAAAGTTCTTCGTACCATGCCCTGGGAGCTTGTTTAAGTCCATATACAGCCTTCTTGAGACGATAGACTTTGTCAGGATGATGAGGATCGATGAATCCTTCCGGCTGATTCACATACACTTCTTCCTTCAAATGACCGTTGAGAAAAGCAGTTTTAACGTCCATCTGAAAAACCGTGAAGCCCTTATGTGCAGCATAAGCAAGGAATATCCTGACTACTTCCAAACGAGCGACTGGATCGAATGATTCATCGTAGTCTATGCCTTCTTGTTGACGGTATCCCTTAACCACAAGACGAGATTTGTTTTTGATGATGGTTTGTTCTTCATCCAGTTTGTTTTTCCTGATCCATTTGAAATCTAAAATTGACATTCCATAGGGTCGGTCAACAAGTTCCCAAACATTTAGGCGTTCAAACTGATGAATTTCGTCTTGCATTGATTCAATCCACGCATGATCAGTCATGGCTTGTTTGATGTTTGTAGGTACAGTTGAACTCACGGTGAGTGCATACATACACACATCGCCATCGGTTTCGAGTTGTCTGCGTGTTCGAACCGGTTGTGAAGGATTTCCAATGACTTGCTCCAATGGATGATCACGTGTCCAATGGTGAGTGGATGGATATGGTTGGTAGAATGTATGCATGTTGGACGGATCAACATGTTGAGTAGAAGACTCTCCGACTTCGTGTACCGGTGTACCGAACGGATTGATAAATTCTTCATCGTCAGGTTGTGCATCGACTGCTTGATTGTTGTTTCCTCCTTCAACATTTACGGTTGGTGATGTTGGTTGTATGATTGTTTCTTGAGTTTGTTGAGTAACCAATGGAATAGTCTCTTGAGCAACGGTTGCTGAAGTAGAGGCAGTTGTGTCTTGTTGATTTTGTTCGGGTACATCAGCAGTATTGAAAGCGGAAGGCTTTGACACAACTTGATTGTTTCCATAGTAATATTCATCAAACATCGGATCATATAAATCAACCAACTCACTCATTTGTGTCGTATCCGTCGAGTCTACTGTAGGAGTACTTTGTTGACATTCTTGCACGGGACGTACACTGTTTTGTGTAGGTGCCATTGCTGGACATTGAGGAGCGGGACTTGAGCTGTTGTGATCAAGTACCATCTGTGGCAATTCGTCAAAGTTCACATGAATTGTTTCGACAATAATCTTTGTTCTCTTGTTATAGACCCGATATCCTTTCGACAATGTCGCATACCCCACAAAAATACATGCATCACCTTTTTCTTTCATCTTGTCGAGATTCTCACCGTCTTTAAGAATGTAGCATAAAGATCCAAATACGTGAAAGAATTTGACAGTAGGTTTCCTGCCATTGATGATGTGGTAAGGTGTCTTTTCATGTCTAGGGATAACGAGAGAACGATCCTGAGTATAACAGGCAGTTGTAATTGCTTCAGCCCAGAAGAATAGCGGTAATTTTGAAGCAGAGAGCATTGTTCGAGCAGCCTCAACCAAAGTACGGTTCCGCCTTTCGACAACGCCGTTTTGTTCAGGAGTTCGAGCAATAGACGTTTGATGTTCGATGCCTTCTTCTTGAAAGTAAGATTGCAAGTTCTTGTTCAAAAATTCAGTACCCCTATCCGTTCTTACGGTTAAGACTTGAGCTTGAAGATTGCGTTGTATCATCTTGAGAAAGTTTTTGAGAACCTCTGGTGTTTCATCTTTGGACCTTAAGAAGAAAGTCCATGTGTATCTAGAGTAATCATCAACAATCACGAGAATATACTTTTTCCCGTTAATACTCTCTACACGCATGGGACCACATAAATCCATGTGTAGAAGTTCCAATCGTCCTTTTGAGCTTGGGGTAGTCTTTGTTTTGAAAGACTTCCGTTTTGCTTTCCCCAACTCACAAGAAGAACAAAGATGGTCTTTGACGAATTTCAACTTAGGAAGACCGGTCACAATATCATTCTTCGAAAGCAAGTTGATGGTGTCAAAGTTGAGATGTGACAATTGTTGATGCCATAACCATGCTTGAGATGATGAAGCTTTAGTTATTAAGCAAATTGGATTTGTTGAAGATGTGTCTTGAAGAGTTACTGTGTAGAGATCAGAACCACGAGAACCTGTAAGAAGGTCATTCCCATCGTAGTCTCTAACATAGCAAGTAGATTTCCGAAAAGCCACTTCCAAATCCGCATCACAAAATTGACCAACCGAGAATAAATTGTGATTCAGTCCCTCGACGTAATAAACCCGTTTTATAGTGATATTCCCTTGAACCAAGTCTCCATATCCGAGTATCGGTGCAAATTGATCATTTCTAAACCGTACCGTACCCAGAAACTTCTCCATGAAGTTAATGAGAAGCTTGAGATTGCCCGTCATGTGCTTTGTGCACCCGGAGTCCATTATAAATAGGATGATTTCGACGAGCTGCAGAAGAATTAGAAGACAATGTAGCATTTGACAAATGGGAGCCCTTGATAGAAACGGGTTACAAAATAGTAGTGGACCTAGATTCTAAAGGCAAGCTAACATTCATATTCCCAATTAGAATGGGGGTGTCTTAGGTACCCGTTTGTATCCGGGTGGTGTAAATCTTGAATACCCCCGTGTACATGTCCTAATCATGTTCTCATAAAGCTTCTTTAACCTGCTTTGTTTACGTAGAGTAGTGGATTCTAACGCACTTAGTTTCTTAAGTGGTTGCTCAGTGGATTGGTTCAAAGTTCTTGTGGGTTTACTAGTACTAGTGGGCATACGAATAGGCTTCCTAGTTCTAGTATTCACGCCATTATAATTAAGAGCACAAGCATCATGATTGAAAGTACGAACACATTTGCCACATTCAACACAAACAAATTCAGCATTCGAGGTCTTAGCATTTAAACTATCATTACATGCAGTTACAGATGTTTTATTCTTAGAAAACTTAAAATTCCTACGGTGGTCTTCTACTTCCAACTTCTTTCCTTGACTATTGTTAGGCATGACCTTATCGTGCATTCTATCGCTCTTAAGCTATGGTCCGCTAACGCTAGTAGTGGGGATTACTCCTGTAGAAGAAGACACACGTTGATTAGTTTTCTTAATATTCTGAGGTAACCGCGATGTTCCAGTTTGAGTGGGCTTAGTGTTCATCTTATACATTCCAGGTGCTATCACATTGGTACTCTTATCATTTCCTATCTTAGTCAAAGTTTGTGGGGATTGTCCCAAAATAGATGATTTAGGGCATTTAACCGCATTCGGTTGACGAACGGCGGATGGTTTACCCAAAACAGACTTTCCTTTGATTTTCTCAATGAGTTTCTGTAACTCACTTATGGCTATGTCCCTTTCTTTTAGCTGAGCTTTCAAATCATTTATTTCGAAATCTTTTTCATTTAGTAGACGAAACGAAGAAGCTAACATTTCTTGACACTTTTTATGATTATGAGATTTTTCACCTTTTTGTAAAGCAAGTTCAAGAGAAATGGAGTGTTTCTCAAGTTGAGAAAAACTTTTCGAAAGTTTGTTATATGACTGAATTTGTTTTGAAAGCTCTACTTCAAGATTGCGACATTTCGCATCCGATTCTGACACTAGACATGCTACATGACAATATTGATCCAGATCGGTATACACACCAAGTATAGCATTCATATGGTCAGCATAAAAGTATTCCTTAGAAAGTCGATCAATTTCGTTAGAAAGTTGGTGTTCTTGTGTCTTTAATTTAATTTGAAGAAAATCAACTTCATCTTCAAGAGATTTGACATAGCTTAAATCAGTTAACATTTCCTCAGTGAGAGCATTATAAAACATTTCCACATTTTTTGAAAGATCATCAATGGTTGGAACAATGCATTATTGAATGACGACTTCTACTTGTGGGTTAGGTTTAATATTCCAAATGGTATCCCTAGAAACTTTTTCATAGTCGACGACACCTTTGTAAAAATTTAAAACCCCTTGTTTTATAAACTCAAATTGTTGAACACTTTTGCTTTTCTCATCCCATTTACATTTTTCATCCGAAATTTGTTTTTCTAACAAAATTGATTGCTTTTTGAAACTCCTTTTTAAAGAAACTTTCTTTTGGGGTTCATCACTTGGTGGTGGAACACTATTGTACATCTTTTCTTCTTTGGAAAGTTCTTTTTGAGGAACAAACTTAATATAATTAGCAGAATCAGAAAGGTTTATTAATTCACTTAAGTTTGATTGACTTTCTTCTTGTTGACGAATGATTTCGTCGTAGTCAGGGGAAAGCATAAGAGCAAGATTATCAACATAACAACCGATATCATAAAGAGTAGGCTTGGTACTTTGAGCTTTCTTGAGATATTCAGGCTTGACAAAACTCGTTTTCATATTTCTATTAAGCATATTCATAGTTTGAATAGACTGACCCGTATTGTAAACAATGTTGTTTAACGTGTCGACTCTCTTTTCCAAAGCAAGAATTTTATCAATATCCTTTTCTTCACGAGTTTTATAAAGCTCAGTTTGTTCTTTGTTAACCGACTCTAATTCAGTAATTTGGAGTTTATGGAGCAGCAGTTGTTCTTCAAGTTCTGATATCTTTTGTTTTGACATATGAATTTCGTGTGTTACTTCAGAACAATATTGTTCGTTGAGCACCTTACGTTCATATACCAAACCATTAGCTATTGCAACTCGTCGATCAGCTTCTTTTACATAATCACACTCTTTAAGCCTGTCTATCTCCTCGGCTAAGGATGTGTTTGCTTGCTTCAAACGTTTATTAGCATCTTTGTTTTCCTCAATTTCATGTTTTAAAGAATCAATTATAGACGCAAGCAAATCACGGTCCTCATCTGAGTCAGTATCCTGAGCAGCATTACCGTCATCATTACACATATGTTGTGAATCCGTAGAGATATTGCTATCCTCCGTGTCCATTACATATGTGTCATTGATGCTTTCGGGTTGCTCAGGATGCCGTCGTTCATTAGCAAACACATTATAGTTATCATTTGTTGGTACCTTTTCAATTGGCTCAGTATCAAAGATAGGTCCAGAGGTATCAGCAGTCTCTGGAAGCACTTCTTGAATCTTTGCCATGTACACATAATGTGCCTCTAGCTCTTGATCATCGGCTTCATCATCAGTGTCATCACGCCAGTCAACTTCATCTACTGTGAGTGGAATTCCTGCTTCTTCTTTCTTACAGAGCAGCATCTTTTCCTTGTGATACCCTGAGTCCTTAACCCGTTTTGGATTCTTGCATTCCCTAGCCATGTGCCCAAATCCCTTACAGTTGAAGCATTGAATCCCAGTCTTCTGCACAACCGGAGTGCCTACAGTATCTCTAGCCCCAACTTGATTCAGCATCCTCTGATTATCATACCTAGCATCACGATCATACCTAGGTGCATGATCAACTTCCTTATATCTAGCATTGGATGATGATCTGAGGTTGTTGTTGGTAGGTTTGTAGATCTTCTTATAAGTTGTGGTGAGTAAAGACATGAGTTCTTCAATCTTCTTGTCCCTTGAAGTTTGTTCATCATCACTGTCTCCATCTGACTCGGTGTCATACTTTAGAGGTGGAGTGGGGAAAATTGCTTTTGCTTTGTGTTTAGCAGCAGCTAGAGGTTTGGTGGATGAGTTTGATGACTTCGAGGAATGAGTAGGTGGTTGTTGACGAGGAACGGGTTTTGTTGAAGTAGCAGCCACAAAAGCAATAGAATTAGCAGACCGTTCTGCCTTTTCAGCCCTTAGTTCATTCACTTCATTCTGATGTTGTTTCAAGATATCATAAAGTTTGTGGTAAGATATAGTCTTGATATCCTCCATTTGTTTGACCAATGTCACAAACCTTTGCCATTCCGGTTTGAGTTGAAGTAAGAACTGAACATTGGCCTGATGATTGGAGATGGTGCACTGATTTCTGACAAGCTCATTCATTATTTTGTAGAATCTCGAGTAATATGAGTCAATGGATTCACCATCTTCAGATGTGAATTTTCCAAACTCCCAAAGTAGATTAGTCTCGAGATCTTGAACATTGATCGACTCACCTTGCTTCAATCGATGAATTGCATTCCACATTTCCATAGCATTAGGACATGCATCAACTGTGGAATAGATATCGTTATCAATTCCAGTGAGTATGAAGTTTTTAGCATCAGCTTCAGCTTGGAGGAGTTTCTTTTTCTCAGCAGAACATGTGTCAAAATCATCCATAGCTCGTATAGTTGACGAAGTACCATCCTCTACCTGTGTGGTAATTGGTCTGAATTCAAAAACTGGAGGTGGATTCTCAAGGCAGTGACGAAGAGCAGTTCGGTTTTCTTTTCCGTCGAGAAATCTGAGAAAACGAGATCTCCATTGAACGTAGCAACCGGCAGTGAGCACAGGTGGATTACCGTTGCCACCTTGTTCCAAACGAATTTGATTAGCAGTTGCAATGTTGATGTTGTTGTTAGACATGGTGAATACTTGTGAATGAATTGAAGATCTTAGTGGATTTGTTGTGATGAGGTGTGGTTAAAATTAAAATTCCGAAAATTCCAAAAAAAAAAAAATTCTCAGTCCGACAATAAATTCCTCAGTCTGACAAAACGGTAAGCCGAAAAATTTTGTATCTCCAAATTTTGAATTTGAGTAAGAAATAGCCAAAAACTAATAGGGAAAAAAATTGATTTTACTTGACCCAAAAATTTTAACTCTTTTTTTTTTAATCTTCGTGTAAATGATGTTCCTAAACTAGTCTAGATAGTGGCTAAGTCTAAAAATTACTCAAACAAAATATCCATCGGAATGTCCATTGGAATAACCTTGTCGGAATGACCTTGATCGGAATACCCTAATCGGAATGTCCTTGTCGGAATGCCAAATCGGAATGTCAAATCAGAATACCCTAATCGGAATGTCCTTGTCGGAATGCCAAATCAGAATGTCAAATCGGAATACCCAATCGGAATGTCAAATCGGAATGTCTTGTCGGAATACCCAATCGGAATGTCAAATCGGAATACCCAATCGGAATGTCCAAATTGGAATACTCAAATCGGAATGTCAAATCGGAATGACAAATCTGAATGTCCAAATTGGAATGACCAATCGGAATGTATAAACCCTATTCCGATTACACTAATCAGAATAACTGTAAGCCCTTTTCTGATGACCTGATCGGAATAATTCCCACTTTTCTCGGACAAAACTCAACCAATTCATGATTTTAAGCCAAAAAAATGATCAAAACACCCAAAATTTTTGTGTTTTTAGCCAAGGTAACAATACCAAATCTCTACCACAACTATGTAGAAGATTTGTATCAAGAAAAAACCATAAAAAACACAAGAAAATTTTTTTGGACGTGATATATAGATCAAAATGACCACGAAAAATCAAGAACACACCACACTAATCTTCAATCACCTATCCACTATAGGCTCTTGATACCAAATGTTGTTCCCATTCAATCCATAACACAAGATTTAGAAGAGATATTTAGAGAGAGAAAGAGAAGAAAGTAGAGAGAGAAACAAGAGAGAATTTGGAAGGTTAAACACTTTTAGAGAGAGAAACAAAATGGTAACCAACACCCTCTTCCACATGTGGAAGAGGGTTATATATGTCACGGCCTAAGGCCTTTGTGGGCTTCATCTTGGGCCGGGCTTGGCTTTGTTTTGGGCTTACGCCCCTAACTTATACAATATTAGCTTAAAGTCCAAGCCCGGTTTTCCCGACTAACCTATTACAATACAAGACCATTTAACGACTGAGATGACCTATTACATTCTTGTTTGACTATATAAAATATAGGGCTAACAGCAAAGGATATCGATTTTTGATGGTGATCTTATTAAGCTCACGATAATCAATGCAGAGATGCATATTGTCGTCCTTCTTCTACACAAATAAAACTGGTGCACCCCATGGAGATGCACTAGGTCGGATGAAACCTCGTTCTAAAAGTTCTTGTAGTTTTTCCTTTAACTCCTTAAGCTCGATGGGAGCCATGCGGTAAGGAGCCTTGGAAACTGGCTCAGCTCCTAGGATGAGCTCAATATTAAACTCTACCTCACGAGCAGGTGGTATGCCCGGAAGTTCTTCAGAAAATACGTCGGGAAATTATGACACGATAGGCTGATTCTGGATGGATAGAGATTCAGCCTCCATTTCATGAACAGTAGCTAAGAAGCCCTCGCAACCATGTGACAGTAATGCACGTGCTTGTAAGGTTGAAATTATTTGTACAGACCTTCCTGGTATAAAACAGTTGTGAATGTACTCTGGCGTGTTTACATCACCGAAAATGACCTGATATGAATGGCAGTCTATGGTAGCGTGGTGTTTGGATAGCCAGTCCATGCCTAATATCATGTCGAAATCGCACATGTCCAATGGAAGTGCGTCAACTGGACGAATTCTGTTGTCAAAATCAAAGGGAAGACCTCTGTACCCATGTGTGATGTGTACAGAGTCTCTTAAGGGCGTGCAAATGTTTAAGACATTTTCTTGTGGCATAGGGGATATCCTAACACGGTTGGCATAAACAGTGGATATGGCCGAATGAGTAGCACCCGTGTTAAATAAAATGCATGCAGCTTGACCATACATAAACAAGATTCCAATGATGGTACTTGATGACTTGTTGGGCTGGTCACGCGAAGTAGTGTACACACGTCCAGTAGTAGGAGGTGGCTTGGAGTCAGCATGTCCAGAAGTGCCCTCAATCTCACCCTTACAGCAGTCTTTCATGCGATGGCCTTGCTGGCCACACTTGAAGCAAGCATCGCTGTCACGGCGACACGGACCAAGGTGTCTGCGGTTGCATGTAGTGCAAAGAGGGTGAGTATACCCTCCAACAGGTGCCCTAGCTGGTTGGGAGCCTGTTTCATAAAAGTATACGTGAGACATGATTATCGGGTACAAACAGGACAATGCAGAAAATCATAAAATGTAATACCAGATGTAGCTGCACGGTTGGGCTGTGAACCTCTGTGGTCCTGCTCCCTTCCGTTGCCATTATTCCTGGTAGTAGATGTTGAAGTGTCAGAATTATGAATTATTAAGCACATAACATAAGAATGAGTAAGTTTAGGGACCTGCTGCTGTTGGAGTTGTTGGCGTTGTTACAGTAATTGTCATTACCGCCACGCCTATCCGAAGCAGAACGGTCCTGAGTCTGACCATTACCCTTAGGCTGATTCTGTTGCTGAGTGGCCGGTTGGGACCGGTCCCCAGTCTTCTACCTGAAAGATGCAATTGTATAGAGAAAGATAAATATTTGGATAATACTGAATTAAATGAAATGATCACCGCTGATGACGAAATGTACCTCTTGTCGGGTCTTTATGCCTCTCCAAACTCATCCCTCTCTTGCGGCATCTCCAACTTGCGGGCTGCATCTGCCACCTGTGCCACAGTATTAAATGTAGCACACACCAAGTTATTGGCGACAGATGTGCGAAGAGCCCAGTGAAAGTGATACGCTTGCTCCTTTGTAGTCCCGGCTGCTGCGCCAAGGAATCCAGGCAGTCGAAGGAACCTCTGCATGAACTCATTTCTGTTTTCCCCATCTCTCTGCCTAATACCATGATACTCCCTCTTGAGCTTATCCTGCTCAGCTTTCAGGAAGAACTGTCCCATCACCAACTCCTTGAATTGTGCCCAAGTCAAGCTAGTCACCCAGTCGTCGCCTCCATTCGATAGCTTAAGTGCCTTCCACCATGCAAGCACGTTCCCTTCAAACTTGTAACAAGCTAACCTTGCCTTAAATACAGGGTCGCATCCCATCGTGTCAAAGATCTTCTCATTGCGAGCTATCCAGCTCTCAGCCTCAGTGGGGCTGTCAGTCTGCTCGAAAGATTTTGGACGCTGCTTATTGAACCGCTGCAGCCATGTGATCGGGGTAGCTAGAGGTGGAGGAGGAGGATTCTAAGGGTGCTGATTGTTGGCAGCTTGCACCTCGGCCCGAATCTCATTCCTCGGTTAAGGAAGCATAACCTGCATAGCAGCTTGGACTGCTGCATTTAGTTGTTCTTGTTCACGTATGAGAACCATCTGACAGTATAAAACAAAAGCAATGATTAAGCTGATTGGACATAATATATAATCATGAAAAAAAAATTATGCATATAAACATGAAAAAAAAATTATGCATGAAACAGTGTATGAATGCATGGCCAAAAAAATGACATGGGTTTGGGAGAACGCCTATGGGTCGGTTTACCAAAACAAAATGACATGACGAGGATGAACGCCAATGGGTCAGTTCATCAAAACAAAATGATTCGATAAAAAGAACATGTGACTAAATATGGTTAGTCCTGTACCAACCATTACTTAGTCAAAATTCTTGCGACAATGATACATGAAACAAATGCATGAAAACAAACTTTCAGTTCTAGGAAGACCATGGTGATTACCTACTAATCACATGTCATGATTTTAGAGCCTACAGGTCGAAGCCTTGACTCTGATACCATAATTGTAACACCCCATTTTGATAAATGGAATATCATAGGATAATTATGACGTGTCATCAAAGCATGCAAGGTAAATGTCCAAAAACATTAAATGACCATAAAAGAAAATACCGGAATCAAACCTCGATAGTCCAACATAAGCTCACACACATGAATATAAGTACTGAAATGGAAAAGGACTAAACAATGTCCAAAGAAATGAAGTAATGTAATGTATGAAAAATGCATAAAGTAATGAAGGCTAGATAGCTTCCATCCGTATGCACATACTCTCAAGTCATAGTTGCGTCCCTGGGTACCTTCCATTTTGGAACATGAAATGGAAACGGCTGAGCATAACGCCCAGTGAACGGATATACAAGCATAGCATGAAATGACATAAGCATAATAAGACTAATAGCAGCGGAAATGTATAAGTCCTAGATAACCTGGAACATGTTCATAAAGTGGTTTTATAGTTTGAAAAGACTTATGTTTTTATATGAAAACATTATTAATTAGCGAATAGCGTATATATGTCATGAGGTTCCACCGTGCATGAATACTTGGAGGGGAGACCTCATCATGCAATTAGAGGGGATGCCTCTAATTAATTAGTCTGTGTAGGAGGGATCAACTCCTTGTGAAGGATGCAAAGCACACACCACATTCACCATGAAAATCTTGTAAAAAACATGTAACTAGGATGCACGCATACACCCCACATGATAATATAATAAATATGGCCAAAACTATAAAGGGACGCCACGAGCAATCACTACGTCGTGGGGAAGTCATAACACCGGTGCCTCCAGTGTTATGGTTATGGTACCTCCATAACTAGGTGTAACTTGCATGAATGTCTATGGCTTAGGCATTTAAAACTAACATAAGCAGATCAAAACATATAAAACAAATACTTGGGAAAACAGTTGGCTACAAACGGGGAATCCTAATAAGGAAAGAGAATGTCCATACTGAAGGAAGGAATATCCTTACCTTATGTCCAGTGAACGAGGAAAGATGAAAGGATGAAAAGTCCTACTCCGACCTTACTATTGCTACATAAATAAGGGAAATGTATGAGTTGTCTAATTACTAAATATGTTATTGGTTCTTGTATGTTATTAGCTTGTTTTATATGTCCTTGTCTTATTTTACTGTTTTAAATTATATACTGTATTATTCATATATTTCATGTCTTCTGATTATGTATTATCTTGTATTTTTGTATTATTATACTTGTTGTGTAATAATAAGTAACTTTCTAAAAATTGCAGGTTTCCAAAAATAGAAAGTTTCCAAAAATAGAAAGTTTCCAAAAATAGAAAGTTTTTAAAAATAGAAAGTTTCCAAAAATAGAAAGTTTCTAAAAAAGTAAGTAACCTGAAATAGAAAGTTTCCATAATTAGAAATAAGCTGGATTAATAAGCTAATAATATAAGCTAGTGCTTACTGGTTAAAAGTCATAAGTCATCTAATTAATAGTATAGTTTATTAATTAATTACTATAGGTTATAACTGATTATTAATTAATAATGATAGTACATGTTTTAGTAATTAATAATATATCATGGTTAATTAATAAACTATAGGTTATACAAATTTAATTAAGTCATGGTTTAATTAAATTAAGTCTAATAAAGTAGTTAGGTTAACATGTATTATTAATTTTAATTAATGATCCTAAGTCATGCATTATTAATTAATTATAAGTTCATGTATTAAATATTTAATTAATAAAACTATAGTCTAAATTAAATGACAAAATATACTTAGGCTAAAACATGTATTATTTATAAAAATAATATAACCTAAGTTATGTTTTAATTAAATTAATTATTAAGGCATGTTAATTAATTTAATTAATCTTGTAAAAAAATAACTTGCATACAATCTTGAGCTCGAATCCCGAGACGAAAACCAAAACCTGAACACCAACCACCACTCACAGCCGCGGCTGTGGTGGCGGCTGGTGGTTGCGCAGCCAACGGCGGCAGCTACCGTTGTTGATGCGCCGTGGCTAGCCACTGCTAGAACAAGGGTTCCCACCGGCATGAGCCAGTGGTATCCTCCTGCCCTCGCTGCGTTCCCCCTGCATGAACAACCTAGCCACCGGCTTGAGCCGGTGGTTCCTGCTACTCGACCGAGACACACACCGAGCCCCTAGAGTTCTCGTATGTGGTCCACAGGTGCACCGAGAGTCGTATGACTCTCGGTTTGGGGCTGTCGACCAAACAAACAAACCAAATGAACCCTTAATCATTATTTATTAAAACCCATAACATGTTTATATTAGTTGTTTTAAGATCTAATCATGTGTTCACAAATAAATTAAAAAGGAATTAAAAAGATGAAGGTTTGATGTTTTACCCTAATGCGTGATTGAAAAGAACACGAACACGAATACGAATAAACCAAAGATCTAAAATCAACACGATACCTCTTTGTTCCTTTGTTGTGTGCTGCGAACTATAGTCACCAAGGGGATGCTAGGGTTTTAACCTTTTTGTTAAAATTCTGTAAATGGTTTTCCTGTGTTTTACTTTTCCATTTAATTAAAATTTAAAGTGGGCTTGGGCCCCCTTGTTCCCCTTGTCCGCGGCTACCACAAAGCCCGAAGGCAACCCGTTCCTTTTTCTTAGTTAACGTATAACTCGTGTACACTCGTGTTAGTTCGTGTTACTTATACTTCGTATATATCATGTTCTAATACTCGTGTTATAATTATTATATGTAATAATTATCGTGTTTATAAATGTTCGTGATTATATGTTCGTGATTATAATTATTATACTTAATAATTATCGTGTAATATTACGTACTTAATAATTATCGTGCATTATTACGTACGTAGTTTCTGAATTTAATGTTCCTGACACGTGTACATAATATAAATGGAAAGTTTTAATTGGTTTGTATGTTTACATGATGTACTGTTCATGGTATTTATATGCGGGTTTTACAACTCTTCCCCTCTAAAAAGAAAAATTCGTCCTCGAATTATAGATAACGTAAGCTGAAAGAGGAACATACCCGAATCAAAACTGGAAATGAGGGTAAGAAGTCCGGATAGACTCCTCCGTCTCCCAAGTGGCTTCCCGCTCGGAATGGTCCCTCTAAACGATTTTGACGAATGGAATCTTCTTCTTCCTCATGACTCGCTCTTGACGGTCAAGAACTCATTCGGGTTCCTCAATGAAAGTAAGATCCTCACGAATCTATTCGAATGGATACTGAGCCATGTGAAGGGGATGATAATTGTACCCTCTGAGTAAGGACACATGAAAGACGTTATGAACGTGAGAAAGCTGCGGAGGTAACGCTAAACGATACGATACTTCACCGACTCGTTCGACGATATCAAACGGTCCGATAAATCGAGGACTGAGTTTCCCTTTGATACCAAAATGCCTAACTCCACGCGCCAGTGATACCTTGAGAAAAACATGATCTCCCATGTTGAAATGCAAATCCCTACGATGCTTGTCGGCATAACTCTTTTGACGTGCACGAGATTCTTGAAGTTTTGCCTTAGCTACAGAGACTCTCTTGTTGGTCATCTATATCATCTCCGGGCCTTCAAGAATTCGCTCACCAACCTGATTGTGACACCCCCAAATCAGGTTTGTAGCGGAATAGTAATTGGGTGTCACGTTGCGGATCACAGAACAAATGGCATACAAAGCATTGATCATAATTATATGATTTTGAAATACAGTTGATACAAATATTGTTTTAGTACAATCTGTTGAAATGTTGAATATTAGTTGTTACAAGTATCCTAGTGAAAACAGATCCCCCAATTATTATGATGCTCCTAAATGATGCTCAGTCCATGCTCAATTAATCCAGCTTAATTTCCTGAGAAAAACATGCTTAAAACAGTCAACATAAAGTTGGAGAATTCATAGAGTTTTGTAAAATCATAATTTAGGACTGTAAATTGTCCTCTATAGTATTGCACAAAGTTTGATATAAAAATCAAGTGTAGGATCTCAAATATCCCATATAGTATTTCATAAGGATTGATTAAAAATCAAGTTCAGAAATATCAAAACGTTCCATATTGTACTGCACAAGGTGTGATAAAAATCTAGTTTAGAGATCTCAGTATGTTACATGTATTAATGTACCAAATAATATAAGGTCAAGTTTAGAACCGAAAACATCACAAACGTAGTATCGCACAAAGCCAAATACAATAAGGTAATTACATTTCCTATTGCCCGAAACTGATACTTGACACGTTAAGCCCACAATAAATGTGGACCCTTCACATTAATAAAAATGCACCCAATATTCCGTTCTGACATGATAAACATCTGTTGTCCTGGCCGAGGCACAGTGAGCGCTACTCACCCAGATGGGGATGGTCAATCCCAAATAGATTTATTTATACATTCAGGCAATTTAATAATTTTAACAATTTCAGATGTAGAGGTCATGCGGGTTCATCTACAATGTAATTAAGGGTGACAGTTCAGTTTTCGTCCTATAAAATATTTCTCCTCGATCAACGGTTTATTAAGTATAAGTGTGGGGCCACGATCAACGGTTTATTAAGTATACCCGTTATTTTAGCTTTATCCTCAAAGCTTAAAATGAAGTTACTCGTCCAAGGAACAAGTGAGGACACTTTTTCTTGAACGTGTAATCTTGTAAACTCAAGTTTAGACTCATAGGTGATATTTAAAATATAGTTATTGACTGTATGCCTCCGATGAGTAAGTTTTAATGCACAAAGTAACTCGTCTTTTGTGTTTTGATAATTTACATAATTGGTCCTTCTATTTTTGTAATGTTGCCCTTAGGGCACGAATAGTTTCCAATGAAAATAACTTAGGACTCAAATTTAGTTTCAAAAGTGGCAAAATCAACCTCTAGGGTTTTTAATTCGTGTTAAATCAACTAGGGATTCTTTTAAGTTTGTTAATGTCCATGTTTAGCCCTTAGAGTTTTACAACTCTCGTCTCAATATTCCAGGGCTTATAATATGTTTGACAAATGGCAAAACAAATCCCCGATAGCTCTAAAATTCAAGTTTAGCCCAAAAGATTTAATAAAAAGTTCATTAAATCATATTTGTGTTTTAATAAGTTCACAAGGTTGAATAAATTATGACAAGATCGTTTTAGGTCTTGGTTTTACTTAAATGTGCTTCATGAGCCTTATTACGCCTCGATATGCATAGATAAGGTTCATTAACGTTTTTAATAGTTCTTCAAGAAATTTTTAAGTCTGTTAAGCTTCAATAAGCTTATGTGATGTTGGGTCAAAAATAAGCTGAGAATCAATAGCACAATGCTATGATCCAAGAGAGATGAACACGAATCTTCCTTAGGTTTCTCGATACGGTTGTAATAGTGATAAGATATTTTTGGAAAAATCGCGAATCAAAAGGAATACACTCTATAGTTGGGTTAATAAAATAATATCAATAATGAGTCACGTCGAATATATTTAAGCCCACTTGTTTATAAATTTTTATTTACATCGATAAGCGTCCTCCTCCATGTAAAGTAAAAATTTATAACTTCATGGTTCGGTGACCTATGATCTCTTTATTCAAACGAAAAAGCGTCCTAATTCGTTTCAATAAGGATTTCATAGCCCAACCTATTTAAATATTCCCGGCAATTCTTACCATCAAAACGAATATAGAATCTATGAAAATAGGTATTACTAAGAGAGTTTACAGTCGGTTTATTTATAACTTTCGTCTTCAGACGTCCCATAACATCTTAATACGAAACTATAAATAACTTCTGGTCCGGTGGCTTATGATCAAGAGACTTATGTTCCATATTTAAACGTCATCTAAATATAGAGTCCACCTTAATTTGGGTCCCACCGCATCATTTAAACATGCAAACTTATCCAAATAATATCACATAAAATTACCAAAAGCAAAACGTATGAGTCGTCAATAAGTTGTGTTGCGTAAGCAGATGTTCAAATCACGTGCGTTAAAATATGAATCAAACGGGGATCTTGTATATAATATAATGATATATTATAATAGTTATCAAATATATATAATGAGCAATCAGCGTATAAGCTTAAACAGATACAGCAAGTAGTCATGAAGGATTCGAAAATCTTAGTATGAGATTTTAGGATTTACTTGAATATTAGTACAATATCGAGTATATTTGTCAATTGGTAACTGTTTGTACAAGGTTTAAAACAAAATAGAGAGTAAATTTCAAACACTGGCTAGTAATATTAGCCGTAAACTTCAGTATGAGATTCATAAAGATTTAGTTAAGTACCAAATGATTTTGTTAGATTTCCAAAGATAAAATAGGATTCCCAAAGCTCAAATAAGATGAAGATCAAAAACAGATTTCTAAATATTAAATAAGATTTCTCAAGATAAAAAAAATCTAATTTAGATTTTTCCAAAATTTAATTAGATTTTTCCAAAATTTAATTAGATTCTTCCAAGATACAATTATTCAAGAAAAGATTAACAAAATCCTTTAGATTTTTCTAAAATTTATGAAAATCTTATTTTAAATTTTTCCAAGATTTATAAAATCTAATTAGATTTTTCAAGGATTTATAGAATCTGGTTAGATTTTCTAAAATTTATAAAATCTAGTTAGATTTTCCTAAAGATATGGTAAGATTTTTAAAGATAAATTAAGATTCTCCAAAGATTTGTAAAATCTGGTTAGATTTTTCCAAAGATTTCTAAAGATTTGGTTACATTTCCAAATATTTCCACGATTTTGTTTAGATTTCCATTTAGATATTTCCAGTGGTTTGTTATGTATTAGGTTGTTTGTGGTTATAATGCATTGTCCGGGCCATCATACTTCAGAAGCCATTCTATAAACGTTTGATGAGCGATGACACTTTAAATCGTAAACCCAATCACTCAGTCAAAACATAATATCGAGATGGAATATGTTTAGTATAAAGCTCCTGATGTAGTGTTTTTACTACTCTTTAGGAAAAGAGCAATAAAATATTGATAAGCGTTAAGTGTCGGTTTAGTAAAACCGTGTGTGAATGACCCTAGGTGAGTTCGTTCTCGAGGAGGCTAGTGCGTTGTGTTGAGAGTTGATATATGATGTTTGTGATTATGAACAAGAAGAAAAGAGATTAGAAAGGAAAGAAAAGACGGTTACGATTACGAATTAAACTACGACGAAAAAGACGAACACGTAAAACCGTAAAAACTACAAAATTTAAAATTTCAACCTAAAAATTAATTATAAGCTAAAAAAAGTCTAAAATAATATAAATGAGGAATAAAATCCAATAAAAATATTTTAAAACCTTTTATTAATTAAATATTCAATTTTAAATGCTAATTAAAGCCCTAAAATTAAATATAATTAATCAAAATGTCCAAAATATGATTTTATTGAACAAATAACTTACTTATATTATCTAAAAACTAAAAAGTATTTTTTATAATTTTTAAATACTATTTTCCTATTTTTAAATGACTAAAAACTATTTTAAAATTAAAATAATTATAAAAAATAATAAAATAATGCTAAAAATGATCTACCAATTTTAAAAATCCTAAATCACTCTAATGAACAGTAGAAAAATGAAAAAGCTTGAAAAATATTAAATTCTCCACTAAATGACAAAACTAGTTAATAATTAAACCCTAATTAACTTAAATTAATTATAAAAAATAATTAAAAAGTGAACAGTGACTATTTTTTAAACTAAAAATCTTAAATTAATATTCTTAATCTATGAAAAAATTTTAAAACTGAAAAATATGTATTTTTACCACTAAAAGACAAAAGACAGATAAATAAAAAAAGTAATTAAAAATGCAATTAAATCTAAAAAATATAAAATGAACAGTAAAATAAAACTAATTAAACAGAAAAATCAAGAATTAAAAAAGAAAAATATAGAAAAAAAGTTTGAAACCCTAACTCCTATTTTTTACCACTAAAGACAAAAAAAGATAGAACTGATAGTGACCTTTTTCTAGTTTTCTGTCTTGTAGCTAAGCAGTGGGAAAAAAGAGCCAAGCAGTGGGAACTTGGTTCCCACTGACAGTACAAAACTTGAGGTCTGGTGGTTTTGGAGCTTAGGAAAGCTCTTGTTGGTGGCTTTTTCTTGGATACAAGGGCACCCCCACACTCATGGAAGTGTGGGGAGTCAAGCTAAGCAGAAAAACACCAATGACAAGCACAAAATCACACACAAAAAGCTCAAATAGGGGACTGTTAAACAGAAACAAGGCTGTGCTACAGTTGCTGGTTCAATTGACACTTGGACGAATTTTAACAAGCCAAAACTAGCATACAACCTATCCAATCAGCATACAAACAATTGACAACCCTCAATATACTTATAATCTAGCAGTCTATAGAATTAAAGGCACAAATTTCCAATAAAATCAAGCTCAAATGGACTTGCTGAATTTTTTAGTCTATATTACCAATTTTAAGCATACCACTTGATTTAAATCCTATCCAATCTAACTACCAACTACTTTTATTATCCTAATATCACTAACTAAGTGTGTCTATGCTGGTTATAAGCCAAAAGCAGTTGCTGAATTTTGGTTAAATCCCACATCCAAACACCCCTTTAATATCAGTAACACATTTTTTTCAAACCAAATCAACTCAAATTCAAACAAAACTTGATCAAATCCTTCTAAACATGCATAAGATACAAAATAAACTCAAATCATACCATTTAACTATCATATAACATCTTTTTCATGCAAATCACACAAAGCATAATATTTTCAGAAAAATGAAAATTAAAAGGAGGAGACAAAGGCTACCTTGTTGGGCTTACTTCCAAGCCCAACAGTGGCTGATAAGCCACCTCCTACAAGCTCGGGCTTGTGCTGAGCCTTGTGGGAGTTGGATTAGTTTGAGCACAAATGACAAGAAAATGGTGAGAATAAAACTTGATTGATCCTTGTTTCCTGCACACCACAAACAACAAAGAGAGAAAGAACAAGCTATAAGTGATTCAATAAGCTTGGTTTAATAAGCTTATTGAATGGCTTATAGCAGTAAGCTAAAAAGATGATGAATAAGATTTTTGTAAAAATCTTGGAGAACCAAAACTGAAAACCTTGTGAAACTTTTGGAACCAAACAAAGAAATTAAAAAAATCAACTCCAGGAGTTAAACCTGTCTTATCAAGACAGATTCAACTCAATCATGAACTTGGATCCAAGCTTTTCAGAAAGAACAAGTTTCTGAAAATCTTGGATATAAGTGAAATTTTTAAAACAAAACTTGAAGATTTAAAAATGAACTCAGGAAAAACAAACTTTAAAACTTAAAATACTGGAAAGTAAATTGGATCTCAGTCTTATGCAGGAAAAAACTTTTTCATTAATTCATAAAAGAAAATTACATAAAATTGGAACAACAAACACAAGTCACAAGACGACTTGTATTTATACTATGCTAGAGACTATTCTAGAATACTTGTAATAAAAGAATACAAAGCTGGAAAAAACTAAAACCCTAGCAAGCTGATTCCCCATATTGCCCTTTGACTGATTTTGAATTTGGTCTTTGTTTGAGCCCCATGTGATGTGATGTTGATGTTCCAGCTTGTAAGATGATCTTGGACGTATATTGGAGTCCTTAGGGACCAAGGAAAACTTGTGGAGCCGTTGGATGACTGTATAGATGCCAGTTCGCCATGTGAGTGGGTCAGGGGAGGGCTTGTGAGGGGACAAGGGGATGTGTAGTCGTTTTCTGGGTTGGGGGAAGTGTTGGGAGTGGGGTAAATTAGCATTCTGGAAGCTTTCATACAAAAACCCTTTGATTAGTGGTTTAATCAAATTAGGGTTTAGGAGGGATGAGGGTGTTTAGCAGGAAGGGTTAAATCCATTTTTGGGTAATTGGATTTTAAAAAATGAGTTTACCACCAAAACTTAGTTAAATATTAAACGAGTTTAATAAAAAAACTAGTGGATTCGTGACATGGATGAATAGGGGGTGCTGATTGGTTAAAAAGTTTAAGTGGGGTGACGTGTCTTGTTGTGAGTGGAGGGTGAGAGATATGCTGTCTGCCAAGAAAGGCCCCCCAAATCTTATGTTTCATTCACTTTGTAACAAATCAGCTTAAACACTTTTTCCCTTTGCAAAATCTTTCAAGTACTTGTCAATTTTGGCACAATAATTTTCAAAACTTGTTTAAAGGGCTTTTTATGCACAAATTGTATTCTTCAAGGGCCATTCTTGTAATGTCTTCAAACTTCAAGGTCTTTGACTTGTTTGTTGACTTCTTGGAGGACCATAATTGACAATTTAGTTTTGATGAGGGACTAAATTTGCCAATTCTTCAAAGTTAAAGGTCCTTTTTGTAATTTTGACAAACTTTAGGGACCAAACTTGTAATTATGAAGATACAAGGGTATAAAGTGTCAATTCTTCAAAGTTGGAGGACCAATCTTCAATATTCTTCAAATCTTCAAGGGTTTTCTTTGGAAAATTCCTCACTAGGGCTTGGTTCATCGTGCGGTTTCGTTTCCCGTGTTCGTTTTTGCATGATTCTTGTGATCTTTTGTCATTTTCTCAATATCCGTACCTAAAACACACAAGCAACAAACACAAGCATATATTTGGGTATTTTGATGATATTTAATGCCTTTTAAGTCCAAAAAAACGATGAGACCATGTATAAAAGCAGTCTCATCACTCCCCCATACTAAACCATTGCCGTGCCCTCACGCAATGCTAGAATAAAGTATCATAGCATCTCCAAAATTCATTTTTATTCACTTTATTGGAATGATAAACTAGCTACACTACTACTATTACTACTACTTGTGTTATAGACATAATGTATGATTTTCATCGCAAAATGGGACGTTTAGGTTCATAGAATAAGAACACGTGAATGCTTCGTTAGAAATAATTTCATCGTCCTCGATTTTCACTTCAATTCCATGCCAAGCGTGCAACGAGATCATTGTCATTATAAGTTAGTAATGCTAACACTACTCATATGCCCTAATCACGTACTTATCCTCCCATTATTCCTAAGTTGTATCTCTTATATTTTATGATGTCTTGAATGTTTCACGAGGATACATTATTTGACTTATGCGATAATAGAGATTTAGGTCTAAAAATAGAGTCCTAACGGTGTAACTAAGACCATCAAATCAATAACCCCTCCTAATAGACGACGATGTTAAAAAATTAAGTTGACAAGAAGAATCGATAAACACGGTTTTATAACGGTTTTGAACATGAGACTTATTACCAAGACTTTTATACGCCCCCTAACGGAAGGGCCTTATTATCTTTGGTTTACCTCCATCTTTTATTCAACTTCGCCATGAAGCTTTTATTATGACTTCGGTCTTGCCTTGCCTTTTATTATCCGCCTCATCGGTGGTTTTATTAGCCAAAGACGTATATCCTCACGCTAAAGCGAATTTTGGATCTTTAAAGCTTCGAAGATTAAGGCTTGATTCACTTTCAATTTTTGCATAGATTTTAGGCCTTGTGGGGCTTCAAATTGTTTGCTAGATTTAGGTGAGCACTTGAAATCTTATTATTGGGTGAAGCTTTCGATTATTCGGGTTGCCAATACTTCAAAACCGTGACGCTGGCGATACCTTAATGTCTTCCCAATTTAATTACACGGAAGCTACTAGAAAAGACAAGAAACCCAACAATCCTAACTAAACCGCTAAGTCAATATTTATTAAGCAAAAAATATTTACAAGCGAAGGGAGAATAAGCAAACAACGAGAACACATGAGTTTTTGAAAGAATACGAGTACTCTACGTTTAGCATAGTAACTTATAATTAACTCTATCATTTCTCGTCCTCATTTAAGAGACTTAGCCTAATGTGTAGTTAAGGAATCAAAGCTAAGTGCTCAACACGCACGGTCGAGTCAAAAATTACTCTTATTCTCGCCATCAGAAAATCTACATTCGTGTCTTCAAACACTTATAAAACATGAGAAAAATTTTAAAATTTGGCCATTTTTAGCCTTATTTTGCAACAAAACGATACACAAAACGATAAACTTTGGAAAGCGTGAAGGTTTGGCAAGGCAAGTATCTATTCACCTCCCCATACTAAAGTTAAACATTGTCCTTAATGTTTCGAGTCTAGGGGTGCAAACACCCCCATACTAGAGACGTAGTCGAATGCCTAATCTAGCATGGAAATGGTGTAACCGTTAAATTAATAGCCGTTTATGAAGTGTGCTAAAAACCTAAGGTTAGAACATCAAAAGGATATATCATGGATATTGAGAAATGTCTCCAATAGCAAACGATCGAGTGCTCCCATAAAACGAACACGAGAGGCTCCAATCGTGAAGATCATGATCTAAAAACCACATATCACAAACAACCACGGAACAAAGGTTGGAAGGGCACGAATCCCCACACGTAAGCTACATTAGACTAAGAAAGCGATAATATGTACATAGGATAAGCATGGGACTCCCCCACGAGGCACCTCGTTTTTGATTACCGAGTCATGAGCTCGACTCGATCCCCTCAATACTAATTATCATTGGGGAAGGTGACTTGGTCGAGGTAGTTCAAGGATGGAACTTCCCCGCCAAAGTAGTGCTTCAACCTATGTCCATTCACCTTGAAGTTAGGACCATCATCTTGAGCTAGCTCGATGGTCCCATACGGAAACACTTGAGTCACGGTGAATGGACCGGACCAACGGGATTTCAATTTACCGGAAAATATTTTCAATCTTGAATTAAAAAGTAAAACTTGATCCCCAATGTTAAAAACCCGGTTTTTAATTTTTGAATCATGCAACTTTTTAGTTTTCTCTTTGTAAATCAATGAATTTTCATAAGCAATGTCCCTTAATTCATCCAATTCATTTAATTGCATTTTCCAGTGTTTTCCTGCGGTCTCCATATCATCATTACAATGCTTTAGGGCCCAATAAGCCTTGTGTTCTAATTCGATGGGCAAATGACAATTCTTTCCATACACAAGCTTATAGGGAGTGCACCAAATGGGCGTCTTATGAGCGGTCCTAAAGGCCCATAAAGCATCGTCTAACTTATCCGACCAAGATTTTCGGTTTTCCCCCACGGATCTCTCCAAGATCCTTTTCAATGCTCGGTTTGAAACCTCGACTTGCCCACTCGTTTGTGGGTGATAAGCCGTAGAAAGACGATGTGTAACCCCATATTTCCTTAGAACCCTTTCGAATTGGTCATTACAAAAATGGGTTCCACGATCGCTTATGATAGCACGAGGGGTTCCAAACCTAGCAAACAAACTTTTCAAGAACTTAACTACCACACGAGCATCATTAGTGGGCAAGGCCTTCGCCTCCACCCACTTAGAAAGGTAGTCAACCGCAACGAGAATGTACTTATTACCACGAGATGATGGGAACGGCCCCATAAAGTCTATACCCCACACGTCAAAGATCTCACACACTTGAATGATGTTTTGTGGCATTTCATCCTTTTGTGAGGTTTTTCCTTGTCGTTGGCATGAATCACAAGACTTCACAAGATCTTGTGCATCTCGGTAAATAGTAGGCCAAAAGAAGCCGGCATCAAACACCTTTTTAGCCGTGAGATTAGCACCGTGGTGACCACCCGTGGGTCCCTCATGGCAAGCTCTAAGGATGTTAGAAGCTTCGGTGCCAAATACACAACGGCGGATGATTTGATCCGCACAAGTTCGAAACAAGTAAGGGTCGTTCCAAAAATAGAACTTGACATCACAAAAGAATTTTCGTTTTTCTTGAGTTGTCATACCCTTAATGATGAAGTTACCCGCATGGTAATTTGCAAAATCCGCAAACTATGGGGTGGAAGAATCAAGTTTGGAATTCACTACACCAAGTGTCTCGAGCGGAAATGTTTCGGTGATTTCCTTAGGCTCGTAAACACTTTGGTGAGGATCTTCCAAACGAGAGAGATGATCGGCCGCTAGATTCTCGGCTCCTTTTTGTCAACGATTTTGTGATCAAATTCTTGAAGGAGGAGAATCCAACGAAGTAATCTCGGCTTTGCATCTTGTTTAGCCATGAGATACTTGATAGCCGAATGGTCCGTATACACTATGCATTTCGTCAAGACGAGATAAGGTCGGAATTTCTCAAATGCATACACCACGGCAAGGAACTCCTTTTCCGTTGTAGTGTATTTAAGTTGAGCCTCGGTCATCGTCTTGCTAGCATAGTGAATAGGCAAGAAGTGCTTATCATGACGTTGCCCCAAAACGGCCCCAATAGCGTAATCACTTGCATCACACATAAGCTCAAAGGGAAGGTTCCAATTTGGAGCAACAAGAATGGGAGCTTCGGTAAGTTTCCTCTTAAGGATCTCAAAGGCTCGTACACAATCTTCGTCAAAGACAAAACGTGCTTCTTTTTCAAGAAGATGTGTAATGGGTCGAGAAATCTTCGAGAAATCCTTGATAAATCGTCGATAAAAGCCCGCGTGGCCTAGGAAACTCCTAACTCCCTTGACGGTTTTGGGATGAGGTAATTTGGCGATGACGTCTACCTTAGCTTGATCTACCTCAATCCCCGCTTTCGAGACCTTGTGCCCTAAGACGATTCCACTCTTAACCATAAAATGACACTTTTCCCAATTGAGCACAAGGTTGGTTTCCTCACAACGTTTTAACATTCTCTCTAGGTTCGACAAACACGAAGTAAAGGAATCACTAAACACGGAAACGTCATCCATGAAGACTTCCATCGTCTTCTCGATCATATCATGAAAAATAGCCATCATGCATCGTTGAAAAGTTCCCGGTGCATTACAAAGTCCGAATGGCATTATACAATAGGCAAACGTTCCATATGGACACGTAAACGTAGTTTTTTCTTGATCACGAGGATCGATGGGAATTTGGAAGTAACCGGAAAAACCATCTAAAAAGCTATAGAAATCGTTTCCCGCAAGACGCTCCAACATTTGGTCCATGAAGGGCAAGGGAAAATGGTCTTTTCGAGTGGCTTCATTCAACTTTCGATAGTCAATGCACACTCTCCATCCGGTCACGAGTCTAGTGGGAATCAACTCGTTGGCATCGTTTGGCACAACGGTCATCCCTCCCTTTTTAGGGACACAATGAATAGGACTCACCCAAGGGCTATCGGAAATAGGGTAAATCATTCCCGCGTCAAAGAGTTTAAGGACCTCCTTTTTGATGACGTCATGAATTTTGGGGTTCACCCTCCTTTGACTTTGGATTGTTGGCTTGAAATCCTCCTCCATTAATATTTTGTGTGTACAAAATTTGGGATCGATTCCCTTAATGTCGGATAACTTCCACGCAATCGCCCCTTTGTGATCCTTAAGAACATCGACAAGTGCGGTTTTTTCATCATCCGAAAGTTCCTTCGCAATAATAACCGGCAACTTGTCGTCCTCCTCCAAATAGACATACTCGAGGTGAGGAGGTAAATCTTTCAACTCAAAGATAGGTGGTTCCTCAAGTGAAGATTTGGGCTCGATACTCATAACCTCCTCGGGTGGAGGCAATGGGAAATCGTTGAGAAAATCCTTGATAATCGAGAAGTCCTCATCGTTGTCGAGGTCTTCGTCACAAGTACGTGGAACATCGAATTCTTCCAACGTAAAACCACCACCTTCGAAAGGAGTGAAGGTTGGTGTCGAATTATCAAGAATTGGATCTAACATAGTGGGATTGCCACTAGTTTCTTCATCACCAAACCCTAAAACTTCTTGTGAAAATTCATCGCAAACCATGTCGATCATATCAACGAGGTTAATGGTAGCAACGGAATAAACATGAGAAAGTTGAGAATTTTGAGTTGCGTTTATAACATGTTCCTCGTCGTTGAAACGTAAGGTGATCTTTCTAGCATGCACATCAATCAAAGCCATAGACGTATCTAAAAACGAACGACCTAAAATAAGAGGAACTTGAGGATCCGTGGGGATGTCAACAACAATAAAGTCTACAGGATAGTAGAACTTCCCCACTTTCACAAAAACGTCTTCCGCCAAACCACATGCAAGAATCGTGGAATGGTCGGCCAACTCAATAGACATTCGTGAAGGAGTAAGATTAGGAAGATTGAGCGACTTGAAGATTGCAAGTGGCATCAAGTTAATGCTAGCACCAAGATCGGCCAAGGCATAGCATTCTTCCATATCTTGAATTGCACAAGGGATCAAAAATTTACCGGGATCACCGACTTTTTGAGGTATGCGATTAAGATAAACCGACGAACAACTAGACATTTGGTGTAATTTTTCCTTATTGTTCAACATACTCTTAAAGTTAGCGGCAAATCGAGGCATCATGACCAAGGCATCGGCGAAACTCACATTAAAGTGCAAATCACGAAACATTTTCATAAAAAGCTCAAATTGATAGTTGTCGCGCTCTTGCCGTTTCTCCTTCCTAAGTCTCGATGGGTAAGGCAAGGGTGGTGTGGGTTGGGGCATAGGCATAGCCTTTGGAATCTCGGGTTCCAATATGGGTGATGGGTCAACCGTAGGTGTGGCATGAGCGGTACTTTGTGGGATTGAAATATGCTCCTTTTCGACCACCACCTCGGGTTCTTCCTCAAATTCCTCCACCGTTGGAGTAATTGGTTGAGGAGTCGGTTCCTTAAGTGTCTTACCACTTCGTGTGGTAATCACTTTCATCTCTCCCTTCGGGTTTGAAACGGTGTTACTAGGCAAACTACCCGAAGTAGAGGCTTTGTTCCCCATGACGGCTTCTAAAATTGCATTAAGCTTAGCATCAAAATTATTAAACTTCACATCTTGGCTAGCGGCTTTTTGGTCAATTCTTTGTTCAAGCCTAGCATGACTTTGCTCTATCTTGTTGTTTTGACCTCGAATTTGGTTAGCAAAATCATTTTTCAATTCATTTCTCATGGCTAGATTTTCCTTAATAAAATTAGCTAACTCCTTTGCGTTCTTAGCCGTGTCCCTAGCTTGAGTAGCCATTTGCTCTTGAATGTTTTCCAAAATCTTATCATTTGAAGTAGCGTAATTCAAAAAGTCCATTGGAAGTTCTTTAGTATTTTGAAGACCTTGACTTGTGTTTTGAAAATTACGGTTTTGATTTTGATTTTGCAATTGGCTACTACTACTCCCTTGATTCCCATAGTTGTTATTACCCTTATAATTGTTCCTTTGATTGCTTTGGTAACCAACTTGATTATTTCGATAATTGTTAGCATTTTGATTTGGTGAAAAACCCGGTGGAGTCAATTGATTAGTGCGAGGAACTTGACCGTTTTGGTTATAAGTTCCCGCGGCCGCGAAGGCACTCGAAGTGTTACCACCGTTGGTAATGCACTCGGAATAATTGTGAGCTCCACCACAATACATACAAGAAACCTCAACCGCTTTAATCGTAGCGGGAGCGGGTTGTTCACCAACTTTAAACTCAACTAACAAGCCTTTCACTATATCAAAAATTTTGTTCTCCAAATTAGCCTCGACTTGGCAAGCATCAACGGTGTGTGACAAACTAGGTGAAGATGAAGACGAAGCCTTACGAACACTCGACGTGCTACGAGGACTATACACCTTAGACCTATTCTCAATGATTAACAAAGCTTCCTCGACCATTTTACACAAGAAATTACCACCCGCGGCGGCATTAAGATAATCACGCTCATGATCGTTCAAGCCATTGTAAAACGTGTCTACTTGATGCAAGTCGGAAAAACCATGATGAGGACATTCGTGCAACATTTCCTTAAACCTATTCCAAGCCGTTGAAAAACTCTCATTATACTCTTGTGAAAACTTTGAAATCTCGTTTTTCAAGTGCGTAGTCTTAGAGGGCGGAAAAAATTGGTTCACGAATTTTGAAACGAGATCCTTCCACGTCAATATAGAATTGGGTGGCTCTTTCTCTAACCAAATTTTTGCGGGCCCCGCTAAGGAATACGGAAAAAGCATCATCTTAATCGAGTCGTTTGAGACGTCCTTAAACTTGCACGTGGCGGTGAGACGATTAAATTGGCGAATGTGGTTATGCGGGTTGTCCTTTTCGTCCCCTCGAAACTTGTTGTTTTGAATCATGGACAACAAACCCGTCTTAACCTCAAAATTCTCCGCAAGGATAGCGGGAATCACAATCGCTTCTCCATAACCCTCGGTGGGTGCTTGAAGCAACTCCATCATAGTTCGATTAGCCATGGGTGCTTCTTTCACTACAATGGGTTCGTCAATAGGAGAGACCTCACTAGTAGGAGTGAGTGATTTGTTTCTTCGTTTACGAGCACGTCTTGCTTTAGAGCGAGTTTGCATAAACGTCACGTACAACGAGAAGGCGAGCAAAGAAGATTCTTTTTGGTGTTTTTACTTTTTCAATTTTTTTGTGGTTTTTGATTGTTTTTAACTTTTTTTGGATTTTTGGAATTTATTAAGTAGACCAAAATCTACAAATCTCCTCCTTAATCAAATCTCTTGATTAAAGAAGCCTCAAGGAATGAAAACGATCACGTGAAGTGAACGCCTTCGATGACTTTAGAACGATGGTGGAACACCAAATCGTTCAAGAGGGTTTAATCAAATGAAACCAAGAAAATATATATGATACTTAGTAATACTTTGGGCGGCAAAACCCTCGATTCACTCTCAAAATCAAATACGCACAAGCAAGCGGGGAAACGAGGCGGCGCGAAGCCCTTAAGAGCCTTTTTCCTTAGGATATATTTTATAATATCCGCCTTATACCCACCTTATAGTTTGTATTTTCAAGATTAAGCTTCACGAAAGTATTTATCTATTTTTGCCTTTTTCTTTGGTTTGAGATTCGAATACAATGATCGAGTGATGAAATCCCGAATCAAGGTTGTGATTGCTCACGTATTTGGAGTACTTGTAAATTTATTGTTCTACGTATACAATATAGTAATAGTATTCACAAAAAAACCGAAAAACGATAATACGTATTAATAGAGTGCTATTAATACAAATACTTGTATGGCTAATATAGAAAACAACAATTGTTCAATCAAAACACAACACGCCTCCCCGGCAGCGGCGCCAAAATGATGTAGTGTTTTTACTACTCTTTAGGAAAAGAGCAATAAAATAGTGATAAGCGTTAAGTGTCGGTTTAGGAAAACCGTGTGTGAATGACCCTAGGTGAGTTCGTTCTCGAGGAGGCTAGTGCGTTGTGTTGAGAGTTGATATATGATGTTTGTGATTATGAACAAGAAGAAAAGAGATTAGAAAGGAAAGAAAAGACGGTTACGATTACGAATTAAACTACGACGAAAAAGACGAACACGTAAAACCGTAAAAACTACAAAATTTAAAATTTCAACCTAAAAATTAATTATAAGCTAAAACAAGTCTAAAATAATATAAATGAGGAATAAAATCCAATAAAAATATTTTAAAACCTTTTATTAATTAAATATTCAATTTTAAATGCTAATTAAAGCCCTAAAATTAAATATAATTAATCAAAATGTCCAAAATATGATTTTATTGAACAAATAACTTACTTATATTATCTAAAAACTAAAAAGTATTTTTTATAATTTTTAAATACTATTTTCCTATTTTTAAATTACTAAAAACTATTTTAAAATTAAAATAATTATAAAAAATAATAAAATAATGCTAAAAATGATCTACCAATTTTAAAAATCCTAAATCACTCTAATGAACAGTAGAAAAATGAAAAAGCTTGAAAAATATTAAATTCTCCACTAAATGACAAAACTAGTTAATAATTAAACCCTAATTAACTTAAATTAATTATAAAAAATAATTAAAAAGTGAACAGTGACTATTTTTTAAACTAAAAATCTTAAATTAATATTCTTAATCTATGAAAAAATTTTAAAACTGAAAAATATGTATTTTTACCACTAAAAGACAAAAGACAGATAAATAAAAAAAGTAATTAAAAATGCAATTAAATCTAAAAAATATAAAATGAACAGTAAAATAAAACTAATTAAACAGAAAAATCAAGAATTAAAAAAGAAAAATATAGAAAAAAAGTTTGAAACCCTAACTCCTATTTTTTACCACTAAAGACAAAAAAAGATAGAACTGATAGTGACCTTTTTCTAGTTTTCTGTCTTGTAGCTAAGCAGTGGGAAAAAAGAGCCAAGCAGTGGGAACTTGGTTCCCACTGACAGTACAAAACTTGAGGTCTGGTGGTTTTGGAGCTTAGGAAAGCTCTTGTTGGTGGCTTTTTCTTGGATACAAGGGCACCCCCACACTCATGGAAGTGTGGGGAGTCAAGCTAAGCAGAAAAACACCAATGACAAGCACAAAATCACACACAAAAAGCTCAAATAGGGGACTGTTAAACAGAAACAAGGCTGTGCTACAGTTGCTGGTTCAATTGACACTTGGACGAATTTTAACAAGCCAAAACTAGCATACAACCTATCCAATCAGCATACAAACAATTGACAACCCTCAATATACTTATAATCTAGCAGTCTATAGAATTAAAGGCACAAATTTCCAATAAAATCAAGCTCAAATGGACTTGCTGAATTTTTTAGTCTATATTACCAATTTTAAGCATACCACTTGATTTAAATCCTATCCAATCTAACTACCAACTACTTGTATTATCCAAATATCACTAACTAAGTGTGTCTATGCTGGTTATAAGCCAAAAGCAGTTGCTGAATTTTTGTTAAATCCCACATCCAAACACCCCTTTAATATCAGTAACACATTTTTTTCAAACCAAATCAACTCAAATTCAAACCAAACTTGATCAAATCCTTCTAAACATGCATAAGATACAAAATAAACTCAAATCATACCATTTAACTATCATATAACATCTTTTTCATGCAAATCACACAAAGCATAATATTTTCAGAAAAATGAAAATTAAAAGGAGGAGACAAAGGCTACCTTGTTGGGCTTACTTCCAAGCCCAACAGTGGCTGATAAGCCACCTCCTACAAGCTCGGGCTTGTGCTGAGCCTTGTGGGAGTTGGATTGGTTTGAGCACAAATGACAAGAAAATGGTGAGAATAAAACTTGATTGATCCGTGTTTCCTGCACACCACAAACAACAAAGAGAGAAAGAACAAGCTATAAGTGATTCAATAAGCTTGGTTTAATAAGCTTATTGAATGGCTTATAGCAGTAAGCTAAAAAGATGATGAATAAGATTTTTGTAAAAATCTTGGAGAACCAAAACTGAAAACCTTGTGAAACTTCTGGAACCAAACAAAGAAATTAAACAAATCAACTCCAGGAGTTAAACCTGTCTTATCAAGACAGATTCAACTCAATCATGAACTTGGATCCAAGCTTTTCAGAAAGAACAAGTTTCTGAAAATCTTGGATATAAGTGAAATTTTTAAAACAAAACTTGAAGATTTAAAAATGAACTCAGGAAAAACAAACTTTAAAACTTAAAATACTGGAAAGTAAATTGGATCTCAGTCTTATGCAGGAAAAAACTTTTTCATTAATTCATAAAAGAAAATTACATAAAACTGGAACAACAAACACAAGTCACAAGACGACTTGTATTTATACTATGCTAGAGACTATTCTAGAATACTTGTAATAAAATAATACAAAGCTGGAAAAAACTAAAACCCTAGCAAGCTGATTCCCCATATTGCCCTTTGACTGATTTTGAATTTGGTCTTTGTTTGAGCCCCATGTGATGTGATGTTGATGTTCCAGCTTGTAAGATGATCTTGGACGTATATTGGAGTCCTTAGGGACCAAGGAAAACTTGTGGAGCCGTTGGATGACTGTATAGATGCCAGTTCGTCATGTGAGTGGGTCAGGGGAGGGCTTGTGAGGGGACAAGGGGATGTGTAGTCGTTTTCTGGGTTGGGGGAAGTGTTGGGAGTGGGGTAAATTAGCATTCTGGAAGCTTTCATACAAAAACCCTTTGATTAGTGGTTTAATCAAATTAGGGTTTATGAGGGATGAGGGTGTTTAGCAGGAAGGGTTAAATCCATTTTTGGGTAATTGGATTTTAAAAAATGAGTTTACCACCAAAACTTAGTTAAATATTAAACGAGTTTAATAAAAAACTAGTGGATTCGTGACATGGATGAATAGGGGGTGCTGATTGGTTAAAAAGTTTAAGTGGGGTGACGTGTCTTGTTGTGAGTGGAGGGTGAGAGATATGCTGTCTGCCAAGAAAGGCCCCCCAAATCTTATGTTTCATTCACTTTGTAACAAATCAGCTTAAACACTTTTTCCCTTTGCAAAATCTTTCAAGTACTTGTCAATTTTGGCACAATAATTTTCAAAACTTGTTTAAAGGGCTTTTTATGCACAAATTGTATTCTTCAAGGGCCATTCTTGTAATGTCTTCAAACTTCAAGGTCTTTGACTTGTTTGTTGACTTCTTGGAGGACCATAATTGACAATTTAGTTTTGATGAGGGACTAAATTTGCCAATTCTTCAAAGTTAAAGGTCCTTTTTGTAATTTTGACAAACTTTAGGGACCAAACTTGTAATTATGAAGATACAAGGGTATAAAGTGTCAATTCTTCAAAGTTGGAGGACCAATCTTCAATATTCTTCAAATCTTCAAGGGTTTTCTTTGGAAAATTCCTCACTAGGGCTTGGTTCATCGTGCGGCTTCGTTTCCCGTGTTCGTTTTTGCATGATTCTTGTGATCTTTTGTCATTTTCTCAATATCCGTACCTAAAACACACAAGCAACAAACACAAGCATATATTTGGGTATTTTGATGATATTTAATGCCTTTTAAGTCCAAAAAGAACGACGAGACCATGTATAAAAGCAGTCTCATCAGCTCCCTACTAACATGACATGTTTATACGTTTCATTAAATACCTTAAGTATTTTAATATTTAAATATCTTCATAAGGATATTAAACAGTCGTAATATGTAAGCACATAAAGGGTTAGCATCTAGTACTATCATAAATTATAAATGCATAGGATAATGAATGTGAATTTAAATCATATAGTTATGCATGATCTCTATGCTAAATGCTCTCTAAATATGTCCCCATCAAAAACCCAGTTTTTGAAATCTAAGTTTTTGAAATTTTGTCCGGTTATAGTTCAGTTAATAAAATAAAATTTTTACTTTTGATCTGATTCTCTATAACAATCGCTCCGATACCATTCTGTGACACCCCCAAATCAGGTTTGCAGCGGAATAGTAATTAGGTGCCACGTTGCGGATCACAGAACAAATTGCATACAAAACATTGATCATAATTATATGATATTGAAATACAGTTGATACAAATATTGTTTTAGTACAATCTGTTGAAATGTTGAATATCAGTTGTTACAAGTATCCCAGTGAAAACAGATCCCCCAACTATTATGATGCTCCTAAATGATGCTCAGTCCATGCTCAATTAATCCAGCTTAATTTCCTGAGAAAAACATGCTTAAAACAGTCAACATAAAGTTGGTGAATTCATAGAGTTTTATAAAATCATAATTCAGGACTGTAAATTGTCCTCCATAGTATTGCACAAAGTTTGATATAAAAATCAAGTTTAGGATCTCAAATATCCCATATAGTATTTCATAAGGTTTGATAAAAATCAAGTTCAGAAATATCAAAACGTTTCATATTGTACTGCACAAGGTGTGATAAAAATCTAGTTCAGAGATCTCAGTATGTTCCATGTATTAATGTACCAAATAATATAAGGTCAAGTTTAGAACCGCAAACATCACAAACGTAGTATCGCACAAAGCCAAATACTATAAGGTAATTACATTTCCTGTTGCCCAAAACTGACACTTGACACGTTAAGCCCACAATAAATGTGGACCCTTCGCATTAATAAAAATGCACCCAATATTCCGTTCCGACATGATAAACATCTGTTGTCCTGGCCGAGGCACAGTGAGCGCTACTCACCCAGATGGGGATGGTCAATCCCAAATAGATCTATTTATACATTCAGGCAATTCAATAATTTTAACAGTTTCAGATGCAGGGGTCATGCGGGTTCATCTACAATAGGCAAATGTAATTAAGGGTGACAGTTCAGTTTGCGTCCTATAAAATATTGTTTTCTCCTCGATCAACGGTTTATTAAGTATAAGTGTGGGGCCACGATCTCACGATATAAAAATCATATAGTCAAAACAAGTTATAGCATGTCTCCCCCTCGCGGGTTAGTAAAAACATAAATAGTAGTGAAAGGCGAGGCTATAAACTCACCTGAATAGCAGTGTCTGAATAATATCACAGATAGTCCAGATAGTATGCTTACGATATAGTTAATTACCTAAGTAATTTAAATGATCTCAGTATATGCATATACAATGTATAGATGCGTCCGGATAATTAAAGTATATGCATATACTTGTTTTAATTATCTTGTCGTTTATTACAAGATCCGTATGTATTTATTTATATATAACAATATATGTAGTGAGTCCTTCAAGTTTCTATGATTGACATTAAAAACCCTAAGTATATTTAACAATAATAACTTTAATTAAATTGCACCAAGGTCCTCGAATTTATAATATTAGCCGAATAAACCCCTAAGGTTTATTAAAGTTTCGAGGGTTGGCAAAATCAGCCCCTCCATGTTTATTAGTGCACGTTTGGTCCTTTAAATTAGTAACATGCCACTTAAGGCACGAAAAGTTACCTATTAATAACCTAGGGCTCCTTTTAGGTTTCAAAAATGGCAAGTTTAGTCCTTGTGTTTCAAGTAATTTATGAAGTTTCACATGGTGAACATTCATTTTTGAAAGTTATTAACGGGTTCGTTACCTAACCATAATACGAACAGAAAACATATTTGTACTCTTGGGTATCCCGTCTACAAGTTTCGTTCATTAATTTTTGTGTGAAAATGGCTCCAAAATGGGTAAACGGGTTCAAAGTCAATGGATCAGAATTCAATGTTTTCATCAGCTTTTGCTGAGTTTTGGAAGTGTCTCAGACATATTTTCAAAAGGCTGGAGTTTATTCGTTATTTATCCGTTTTTAGTTTTCTTGGTGTCTACGGAAAGGTAGCCAGGAGATCTACAATAACCTAGTTGGTGTCGAGGTCCAAATCTGACTCTAACATGCTCAAAAACGCAGCCAAAGTCGGTTGGTCAGCCCACGTTGCAAATGATGTCAGTTTTAACCAAGTGCTGACAGATTTGAAGTATGAAACCCAGATTTTCAAATTCAGTTTCCCGCTTCGTTATAGCTCCGTTTTGGGTGATTCAAAAGGCTACGGAAAACTGGTTAGGTGATCTACGAAATGCCCCCATAAACAGATCTATAATCAGGGTGCTACTAGGTCTAAACGGGCTATAAAGTGGGCTGATCGGGCTACTTTTTCACATGAAATAACGCTTATGTTTAACTCATTTATCCTAGCAAACGTACTCCGTTTGTGTTCAAATTTGGCAAGGATACTAACTAAGGCATAACTTAACACCTAGTATACCCATTTTTGCCCAGCTCGTGTTCTAAATACACGTTTCCTAGTGGTGTCGTTACTACATCAGGAGGTTGTATTAACTTTAGTGAGGTAAGCTAGTACTTTCATGTTTTGTTCATTACGGCATAAGATATTGATGGGAAAATGTATGCATACGACATAAAAAAATAAGTGGAGAACGAGGGTTGGATGGACTAACGATACCTAGAGCCGCATGTTTGCTTGCAATGAGAAGCTTGCGCCCTTTTCAACCATATCAGTGTGCCAAACCAAGGATCCACAAGGACGCATGGCTCCTTGTGACTGCATCAGCGAAGAACCGAAGATTTTTTATTATGTTCGTGTTGTTTTTCACATGGGTTGTCAAGACTAGGAAGACAAAGAGAGTTTCGTATGTTGATGATAAAGGGTCCTTTTGTTGCTATTACTTACCAACGAGGACAACAAGAAGAGAAAGGAAGGGTTTGTTTGTGGTTGCTTATTATGTCGTGACCAAGGATGAGCTTGAGAGATATTTGTGAAGTTGTTTTGTATGTGTGTGTGTGATAAAACACACGACTAAGAGTACCAAATATAGGTAGTATAGAATTTTGGAAGATTTAGGAAGATCTTTGGTAGATTACATGTGATATGGTAACATCTTGTAAGATTTTTGTTAGATATTAAAATCTATGATATACTTGACTTGCCCCTTTGGTTTGCCGCATCTAGGCTTTTGGGAAGGGGTAAGGACAAGATGATTAGGATGTGAAGTTTGTACAAGTCATAAGGCATGTGGCTAAATCTTGCACACATTCTAGGTAGCACCCGTATGTTTTATGTAGTGTGGTTAGGGTAGCTAGATTTGCTATCTTGTTAGGATCTTAGGTAGATCTAGTGTATTTTGGTTAGATTTTATGTATCCTTAATAATATACGTTGTATTTTGAATGTGACGATAATTATTTATAGCGATGCTAAGGTAAAAGTATCCACGTAATAGTAAGTTAAAAATACTCCACTATTTTTATATACCAAAATAATGATTTTTGTACGAAATAAGTCTTGTGATGATATATTGTAAAGGTGGTCCGTAAAATATTATATAATGAACGATAATAATAATGAAGTCGGTGACGTGTCAAAAACCCAAATTTTGGGGTTTTACATCGATCCCACCAGATTGGGGCGCGACATTTTCTGCCATACAACATCTCAAACGGTGCACACTTGATACAGGCGTGCCAACTATTGTTGTATGCAAATTCTACCAAGCAGATATAGCCATCCCAACTTTCTGTCCATTCTAAGGCACAAGCTCGCATCATGTCCTCTAGTGTCTGAATGGTACGTTCTGACTGCCCGTCTATTTGAGGGTGAAAAGTCGTGCTAAGCTTAAGTCTGGTGCCCCAAGCTTTCTGCAGACTCCTCGAAAATCACGAAGTAAACCGAGGGTCTCTGTCAGAGATGATACTGGACGTATCACCATTAAGATATGCTTGTGTAAGACGTAAATTATTATTACTTTGATGACACAGTTTGTTTAATAATTCATCTTTCAGTTGTCTTTGACGATAAATGTCTTTTTAATTTGTCGTGATTAAAACTAAGAAAAATTAGTTAAAACTAATTATTTGTTAGGCATTGCTTGCATTAACAAAGATTATGATAACTCTTTTATAATTAATCTTAGTGTCAACCCTGCGAGCCAAACATGACACACACAAAACAAACACTGTGAGCCCTATATGACACACACAGACAAACAAGTAAACCAAATTTATTTACGACTGTCAGTATCGTATAATAGTAGTTAAAACCTCTCTCATTGGGATCATATCTCATTTACTATCATGTCATAGGAAGTAAATCTTGAGATAAGTAGGAAATCGATGTTTATATTTATCAATGATATACATACGTAAAAGAACTCACAATGATAGTTGTACTTTTTTTTATTTAACATCAACTTTAGTACTTCTAACTAATAAGATCGAGCTAAAAGTGGATCATGCTGTGTATATCATAGAGATATTCAAGTTACTATGATAGGCCTAATTTAATCCGGTTTAACAAAAAACGAGACTAACTCGATAAGTGCCGATTTCATATTATCGGTATCCAAAACCCGTTTGATACGATACCTGTACACACTTTTCAAGTCTAAAAAAGGGACCATTAATTTGGTGCGAGTTCAGGACATGACTGGTACCGAGCTCATCGTATATATATGAAAGTGTACGTATGTTGTCTACCTAAAATGATGGTGTATATAGTTTTGAGAACATAACCGGACTTATGAGTTCAATCAGAATCACCACCCGTGTGGCTAGCTAATTACATAAAGAAATCCAAACCTTAAATTGTCATTTTCCAGAATGTCGTTGTATGAAAAGCATTAAAATATTGTTTGTCAAAAATTATATTACAAAATGCATGTCGATATAACGTACAAGTATCATGCGTGAATACGCTGCTAGTGTAGTTTAGACAATCTACTAATAGCAGGGTTATTTTCCTCTAATTTCTATTGCAAAATACTTGATCAATTGACACGTGTAAATTGGATTCTTAACAACCCTTTGATCATTCACCTTCCATATACATCTTTCAACAAACCAACTTCCCCTAAGTTTTCTTACCCTAAATACTAAGCTCAGTTGCACAACTTCAATTTCAAGTCTCTAAACTCTGTAACCGATTCATCAAATTCAAATTTATAACAAAATATCATATGAAAGTTTTCTCCATGTCTCTTAAGACGAACCTCCTCAAAACCAGAATTGTAGAAATAAAAAAACCACCACCACGAGGAAGATAAAAGTGTTTGTTGATCAAACATCCACCCCAAGTTTTCAAAAAATCATGAGGTAATTTTTCTCTATCGATGACCTTAATTCGGTTTACATTATCAATCACGGAGTATTTTTATTTTTTGATTAATAAGCTCTATGTTTGGATGCAATCAATTCAATGAGTAGTCTTGCTATATAATTGAAAATTTGTTTGATAGAGATGTTTTTAATGTGTTAATGAGGTAGCATCATAAGAAATATTTGTTAGTTACATTACTTGTGTTGTGATTTTCAAAACGAGATGATGGTGATTTAGATAGGAGTTCTTGCTAATATGAGTTGATGATCCATTACTATTCGGGTTTGTATATTATAACTAATTTATATTTATCAGTTAACATAATTGTAGCTACCACCTTTAAAGTTATTGCTAAACATAAATCTGAAAGTTTATACCTCTACCAAAAAATTATCAAAATGACACAAATATAGTGATAAAAAAGTGATTGAAAGATGTTATATACAACTTACTTATTTCGTGGTTGAAACATGTGTTGGTGTAAGTAACTCTCAATTGTGGTCGAAGAAGGCAAAAACCCCATCAATTTATCAAGTGACCAAGAAATGAAAACCCGTGATGTGTAGCTAGGTAAGTACTTTTACTTATAATATCAAGCCATAAATAGGTGACTATAATTTTAGTTCTATATTGAGATTCAATCAAACTGAATATTTGTGGTAAATGCATAATTCAAGTTTTGTTCTTTTGGTTGTGTATTAATAAGTAACATAAGATAACAAACTTCCTTTTTTTGCGATTATCTTCTTTGATTTGTAAACTTCTTATCTTCATACTACTTATTTAATTACATTTTTTTGGGTAATGGGGATCACCCGGTAAATTATTTGATTTTGTAGATGCTCAATGTGTTTTATTAGACTCTGTAGATGCTCAATAGGTATTGTGAGAAGAAGCACTTGAATTTAAAAAAGATATACTCAATACAAGATATGAAAAGTCATTCTTTATAGGTTGTTTAGTTGCTGATTTTCATAGCGTAAATAATGGTTGGACAGTCTTATAATGAAAAATAAGCATGGCTATTTTGACAGTCTTTACATGATGATTTTTAAAATGCTTTGGATATGGTTCTTTTGGCGTCGTGGTACTTCTCAAAAACAACAAGAGCAGGGGCCATATAAGCAACCATATATATTAGAATTTGAATATATGTAACACCCCCAATTTCACAAGACAGTGGAATATCAACATTGGGCGTTACTTCATAGCACATCACACACAGTCATAGAAAACGACCTCAAAAGAGACGTTTTTTTTAAAATAAACCATTCGATAATTTTATTAAATCAGAGTTAACTAAAAAAAGAGGTCCCAACAATTTATACAAACCTTAATAAAAATAAAGATTTGTCAAGTGTATCGAATGAAAATTGTTTGTTTTGCCTTTACATTATCCTGCACGGCTCCATGTTCCAGCTGCTCTTAAACCTACACACCTGAGAATATATGCTAACATGTCAACACAACGGTTGAGTGAATTCATAGGTTTTTAATAAAAAAATAATGGGTTTTTAAATAAACCATAAAGCTTTTGAACACAAGATTCTCATCCATTGGCGATATTGCAACACATACAATACCTATATTCCACACTATTATGCTAAGCTCATGACACCGATGCCTTAATCAATAAATTTTCCCTAGTCAGGTATCTTGCCAAAAACCCCATACCTCACATACAACACACCCAGCTGAGCCTCCAACTCACGGGTGCGACCTGCCTGGGTGGGGGTCATCATTCCCAATGGATCCATTCGTCTGTACGAGCGCCTACCCATCATAGGTAGTTAACGGTTCATGATTTATAGGGACTTTTCACTGGCAATAAGCAACTTAGCCTTACTAATAGTGGCTCATTACCTATACAATCAAAGCTTGTGTTCGTTTTCCAAGAGCATTAAATCAAACGTCTTTACGTTTATTTACAACAGCTTGTATCCGTTCAAGCATATATTCAAACAACGAATGTTTATTCACAGACATGTATATAGTCTCATATGATTATTTACCAAGAGCATGTATTCCCCCCTCGCGGGTTTATAAAAACATATAAAGCAGTAAAAGCGAGGCTATGAACTCACCTGATATAGCTATTACACGTAGATCAAGGAACAAACGTCCAATAGTCGATACACGACTTCACGAGATATCAATCGCTCATTGATCGAGAACGAGATGCCCAACGGTCGACATATGACCGAACGAGACCTATAATGACGAGATGCGTCTTAGGCTCGAGACTATACGTAAGTCAAACACAAATGTAAATAGTTCACTTTAGTAAGTTTGGACATTGCATAAGTTTTATAAAACTTTTTATAAAACCTTTCATAACAATTTAACATATATCTTCTTATTATGACCATTAAGCCCATTCTAGCCCATTAGTGACCCATTAATCATTTATATAACCTAAGTCCATTTCAAACTCATTATTAATCTCCATATACATTATTAATCTCAGGTCCAATAATGGCCCAATAGCCATTATAAGTGTAAGTTGGGCTTTTGTGGCCCAAATCCACTTTATATGTATTACGGGTTCTAAAACGCCTCATAACGATGTAAACTTAATGTCCATGATGGCCGAGTCTCGGGTATTCTAGTTATCAATAAATAAACGAGTCTATATTTACTAAAAAGAGGCTCATACCATTTCGGTGTTTATAAAAATCATCACGTTTTACCTTAATTTAATATAGTCTAATTCTTACAATCTTCACGACATGTCTCGTTAATTAGACCGTTTCTCCTAAACCGTAAACCGTCTAATTGATTCCTATATATCAAAATAAACACAAGCGAATGTTCTTTACTGATCATATGTCCATATGCCCTCAAATTATATTTATCATAGCCTAAATAGCCATTTTACCACTTAGAGGTCATGGTTGTGATTCACAGCCAACTTCAGTCCCACCGTTTCGCCCGTCATTTATAAACCGTTTATCCATAGAAAACCATCCGATTCGTACGTGTTATACATAAGTTTAGCTATAACTTTCAGGTTTACATATTTCACTGGTTATGAGTTCTTATAGGAGTTTTTAGTCCGTTTACACAACATGTTAAGTTTTTACACTTTTTATCATTTCGGCCATATCTAATTCATCGGGTATCGTCACGAGACGAGCGACCCGGCCAAATCGCCACAAAACAGAGGGCTATCTCCCTATATAATTATTATTTAAGTCTCATGACCGGCTGAGCATGTGCAAATAGCCTATTTATTCACTGGCGTAAATTTTAACAATCATAACTTTTCATTTAAGCTTGTTTATCATAATTTTCAACCATCTATACCATATACAATGTCCAAGACCTCTCGAATAAACCATTACATCAATAATATCATTAGTAAAATGAATATTACATATTACATACATATAAAATTATATACAAATTAAAAATCACAATACTAATTAATCTTACAAAAAGATGAAGAATCACCACATCAACAATACACCCAATTAAGCTCTTGATCAAACTCATCATCAAGCCACCAATATTTATTAAAACCTTCTTTTAAAGGCATGAGCAAGAAACCAAAATATTCAGCCCCTTAATCCTCCATAAACCTCATGGTAGAATATGATTTATAAAGAAACATCACCAAGATAATAACTAGTTACCATAACCTTCTCTAGCATAGTTAATACTTGTAGCTAGAATTTAGAAAAACTTATGGTAAGGATGGTGATGATATACGGCAGAAAATAGGATAAGAAAAGAGATGGAGTGTTGTTATATTATCTATGAGAAATTAGTAAGCTAGTGATAGATATCCATGGTAACAATATACTCTCCCACGTGTCCATCCAAAATCAATAAGCAAAATCAATAAGCAAAAGACGCATATGTCTTTGCTCTCTCTCCGCCCATAATGGTTAAATGGGTGGGTTTTATTATTAAAAATTTCTCCACAATTTGTTAAAGCGGGTATTATCAAAGGTCGATATTTTAAAAGTTACGCGATTTAAAAGATATGCGTGAAATACGAAAAATAAACGCTCAATATAAAACAAAAACATTGACATTCGGAAAACATTTATATTTTGACATATAAATGAGAGTTATGATTTAAAATATTTTAACGCGTTATATAAACGAATGACGGATAAATGTTTAATGTAAATTACAAAAGATGATCGTAAAACAAAAATTAAAACGACGACAATAGAAAATATTTCTATGCCATTACGAAAATGTTCACGGTCGATGGCGAACATAAATTTTGTCGATAAATAATAAATGACACATATATGATACGTTAAAGCCTTAAACTTGTCGGTTAGTCGAGAGTTCAATATTATTCGTCGAAAGAACATGACAAATAAAATTTGATTATTAAATATTGTCCTAATATTAGAAATGGTATTAGAACTCGGTCTAAATTTTGATTTAAAATTTCGAGTTACTATAATATAATCTTCTTTGTCCCTCATGTGCAGAAACGTTTTGAGAATGATGATCATGTATACAAATAACTTTTGGACATCTTGAACGTGTATAGGAAGGAACACAAGGGTATCAACGAAGTTTATCAAGAGATAAATTTCAGCAAGCTTAAAAGAATAACGTGTAGTAATAGTTTACAATTTGCATCATTGATTTGAGCATGCTTCTTGATTAAAAGTGGCAAAATCTTGCTTATTTTGATAAATATAGGCACTTTTTGCCCATTTTCAAAAAAGGATGGGACACTTTTTGCCTATTTTTTTATTATTAATGTGGTAAACGGGCGCATATGTAAGAAACTTATAGGCTTAATGGGCCCACATGTAAAACACTAATTAGGTTACTCGGCGGATATTTTATATTTAGTTTCTATCCCCGGATTTTAAACAAGTATTTTTGTAAAACCCGCAATTTAAAGTCCACGAACATTAATTACATGCAATCAGATTCATCTAAAACAATACGTAAGTTATTATTTATCCAGAAATAAATAATATTATTTATCCAGAAATAAATAATATTATTTATCCAAGTATTACAGTTATTATTATTAATTCAGTAAAATGTATAATACATTTCACAGATAACACGAGAATTCTAATAATACAAACACGTTCGTTAAATATTATAACACGAGACGGAAAACAAAGAAGAAATGGGGAATATGTGTTTGGGCCGTGACTGAAATCAAAGAAAAAGGAAGTGGTCTTGGATCCCAACCCATGACCAAAAGAAAATAAAAGAAAAAAAACGGGGCATACCCCTTTTGTCAAATCAGTAGACGAACAAAAAAAACAACGGGAAGTAGGGTTTCAACCCTTGGGGTGGCCGCCGGTTATGAAAAAACAAGGAAGCAAGGAAAATCATTCGTGGGTTTAGTTTCAGACATCAATTTTTGAAATCGTTTGGGTTCCTCATCCCTTTCACATGAAAATAGGTAATCCCGTTTGTTTCTCTATTTAATCCGAATCCAAATCCTTGGGGGTTCGTATTTCTGTTGATACAACAAAATCGAGACCATAAGGTCTCGGTGTGTCGTCTTGCTGCCAGCCGTGACCACACAGGTCTCGGTGGTGGTTGTGTTGTGACCATCCCGAACCAAAAAAGAAAACAGGGGGTGTTTGGGACTAAACTTCAGTAAAAGGGTGTTTGGGATTACAAACAGTGGAAAATATACACTAACAGTGGGAAAAGAAAGAGAGCAGGGGGTGTTTGGGTGTAGCAGTGGGAACCTAGAGCTTAGAGCTCTCGGTGGGTACTTGTGCCACAGTAGGGGAAACGAACCCACTAGCAGTGCGTATAACAACCAAAGCAGGGGGAAACAAAGGGGAGCAGTGGGTACCACTGCATTAGCAGTGGGAACCACTACATATACAGTGGGAACGGCAGCAAGGTCCACAACCATGGGCTATGATGGGCTCGGTTTTGGGCTAACCCGAGACATGGGCGTCTCGGGGTTTGGTTTTGACTTGGGTCCGGGTGTCACGAAAAATTAACGAGACGGGGACGTTGTAATTGATTATAAAAGTATGTTTTAATTAAATTGTCTTAATAAATAATCAAGTATAAGCATTTATTTTTAATATAATCATGATATATTAATTATTATTTAAATACTTGATTTCAATTAAATGATTTATTTATTTATGAAACCATTTCTTGAAACGTTTATTTTAGGAAACATTCTATTTCAGGAAACATTCTAATTGTAGTAGGTTATTTATAACAGTACGATGTTATAAGAGTACAAGTTATACATTAATCAGAATATAAGAATAGATACTAATCAGTGTACAGGAGATTTCACTAATCAGTAATATTAACGAACAGTCGGAACTATCAGATTATATACCAACAGTAATACACGTATAAAATAAATTGAACTAAGAACAGATAAGAAACAGTAACAATAAACAGTAATCTGACAACTCATTCACATCCCTTATTTATGTAGTAACCGTGAAGTCGGAGATCTTTCAGCTTTCATTCTTATTTCATTACTGGACACGAGGTACGGATTTACCGTCCTTCAGTAAGGACTTTCTTCTATGCATGATTAGGATTCCCCGTCTGCAGCCAAATGTTTTCCCCAGTATATGTTTTAAGCTTATCAGTAATCACTTTAATAACTAAATAGATTACCTGAGCTTTATATACAAGCATGAACAGTTTATGTACTAGTTACGGAGGTACCGTAACCATGACACTAGAGGCACCGGTTTCATGACTCACCTATAGGAGAGTGATATCCTACAACGTTCCACTCAGCTCAGCTTGGCCATTTTATCAGTTTTATTAGTGGGGCGTATGGATGCATCCTAGGCTATCAGTTTACAGTTATCAGGTGAATATAGTGTGTGCTCTACATCCTTCACATTAGAGCTAATCCCTCCACCCAGCACAGTAATTAGAGGTCACCCCTCTACAGCATGACGAGGTCACCCCTCCAGTTATTCATGCAATAGTTTTTACAGCACATGACCTATATAAGCTCTTGGCAATTAAAATACAGTAAATGTATGTTTTCAGATTTAACAGATAACGGTTCAGTTTTATTATTTAGAAATCAGACTTATCAGATTTTCTATAGTTTTCATCACACTCCGCATATCAGTCTTTCAACTTCAGTAATTAGTAATGATTTCAAGTTTAATATATTCTTATCATGCATTATATCCGTTCATTGAGCGTTATGCTCAGCCGTAGTTCTTTCATGTTCTAACGGCATGTACACCAGGACACTCTTAAGATTCTGAGAGCATGTGCATTGGATGGAAGAAATTCAGATTTCTTTACTTTATGCACTTCATTTTTATATTGCCTGTTGGACATTGTTTCAGTCCTTTCTTTCAGTATTTTACTTTTCATGTTTTGAGCTTATGTTGGATTACCGATGTTTGATTCCGGTATTTCCGCTATGGTTAGTTAATGTTTTAGGACATTTACCTTATGCTCTGATGACAGGCCATAAATACACGTAACGGTCCACTTATCCAAGTGGGGTGTTACAATTATGGTATCAGAGCCTGGTTTAACCTGTAGGCTCTAAAACTTGACCTGTGACTAGTGGGTAGTCACAAGGAACTTCCCAGATTTTGGCGTTGTTATCTTTCATGTTTATCATGCATTTATCAGTCAGTTTTTTTTAGTTATCAGTCAGTTTTCTTAAAGTTTTTGACTAAGTACAAGGTTGGTACAGGACTAGCCATATTTAGTCGGATGTGCTTTTTAGCGAATTTTCGTTTTGGTGAATTGACCATAGGCGTTCACCCTTGCCCATTCAGATTTTTGTATAGATGAACTGTCCATAGGCGTTCATCCTTACTCATGTCAGATTCATGTTTTCAGTCGAATATTACTTGGTGAACCAGCCCATATACGTTCACCAATGTTCAGATCAAATTTCATGCTTGTCAGTCAAATGTTGTCTTGTAAACCGATCCATAGTTGTTCACCTTTGTCATATCATGACATTTCATAAAATCTTGACAAATATGAATTGGACTACAGCCAACCATATTTAGTCCCAGATTGTATATTTCTATACATGACAGTTCTCAGAAAATTTTGACAAGTATGGATCGAAACAGAACCCCCCATACTTAGTCACATGCGTCCTACTATGAATACTATGGATTAAACCATAACTATCCACATCAGTTGATGTTAAACCTTAGTTGATTATTCTTCTATGTTCTTTGTATCAGTCAAATTTACACTCTCACGTGAATGACGTTTTCATGCTGACTAAGTTCATGTCTCCTTATGAGGATAATGTTTTTCAACAAGGTGATGATGTTTTCATGCTAAGATATAGAAGGGGTTACAATAAAATCCTGTTTTCATAATAATCATGTTTGATCTTAATCAGTCATGTCTTCGTGCTGGCCATTGTTGAAATTCCGTTTAATCATACTTTGAGCCTCTATACAACCAGCATTAAGTCTACGCAGAAATTATCAGCCTATCATGTTAACCGTTTCAGTTCAGTTTACTACCGTTTAAATCAAGTTATTTCTTTGATCATGTCAGACAATTGACACCAGTATCGATCATCCAATAAAATTTTCACCAATGCCAGGTACAGTATTCTATATGTGCCCCATGTACAGTGTCTCATTTATACTCCATGTATAGTGTTTCAGGTGTACTTCACGTACAGTGTCCCGGATATGCTCCACGTACATTATTCATTTTGTAATTCATGTACGGTAGTCTAGGTGTACTCCATGTACCCTCTCCATGGATAGTGCTAAACGATCCTCAATCATCTCAGGCGTTTCCACTTGTCGATACTCTACCAGATGCTAATGTTGCTCGAGTGTTGAAAATTTTACCAGATACTGATGCTGCCAACACTTTGAAGACCTCACAAATGTTGATGTTGCTGATACTTTGGAGATTTCTCAAGATGTTGATGTTGTTTATACGATGAAGACTCTGCAGAAAAAGGACAAAAACTATAAATTTGAAATTTCTGACAAGAATAAACTTCAACCATCAGACACTACTATTCTATTCCATGCTTCTACTTTCTCAGCTAGATGTCACACTCCCCTCAGCTAATCTTCATTCAGAAGAGTGGAGACCGGTACCTAGTCGTTCCACTCAGCAGAATAGTTACAGGAATCACGGTCATAATAATGACCGTCGTGAAACTGACAGACAAGGCGGTAAAGACAGCCACCGTGCTTATATTAATTAGTCAGTAGCCATCGGAACTCCGGAACGGACGTGACCAAAAATATAGAGATCAGCAGTCTAACCGGTCCGCCAATCCTAGCAGTTACCAACATTTTCAGTCTTGTTCAGATTCACCCATTAAAATACATGTCCAGACAACAGTTAAGACACAGGTCTCAAGTATCATTCAGAAGGCACAGGACACCAGTCATGGTACATGTCATACGAACATCTTCTCAAAGTACGAGTTAGAACTCATAACTCCATATGTTTTCTAAACCAGGCCCTCCGAAATTCAGGGTACCCTCCAAAGGGGTATACCCGTTGTGTCATGCCGCTCATAATTCAGACCATTAACGATTTAGTCACCACCACTAGAGTATTATTCAGGTTAAACACGCAGTGTTCGTTCTGTGAGGTTACAAACAATACATATTCAGTGAAATCTGTCACATTTACTTCACGCATTCATATGCTAGCTTCACCTTAAATCATGTATCACCTACCTCCCAGCCAAAAAAGACTCCATGGAATTACCATATTATTAGGTTTTCCTTCCAGTTAAAGACAAGATCCGTCTTGCTAACTTCTGAAATCATTAAATCTTCTGCCAGAAAAATCAGTATAAGTTGTTTCTACCTTACAAGTGCGTGACTTATCAGTCCATAGCTACGAAGACTTTCTAGCCACTAGTTATAATCCACTTCTGAAGTTCTTTAAATTCATGACCAGCAGATTACACTAGAGTTCCCAGACATAATTTCAGAAAGTTTTTTAGAAATTCCTTTCTAACCACGAGACAGAATTCTACATCGAGCTTGTCTCAAGAACAGAACCTGTTTTCAAAACTCCTTGTTGCAAGGCTGCAGCTAAGTTAAAAGAGTCACATCATTTGCTGCAAGAATTACCGGAATGAGGCTTTATTCGCCCTGGTGCACCACCAGGAAGTGCACCATTTTTGTTTATCAGGAAGAAGGCCGGTATCATGAGATCATGTATCGACCACTGAAAATTTTTACAAGATCACCATTCTTAGTCAATGTTTATTCCATAAACAGCAGGTTTATCTGATCTGCTACGATGTCATAAACATTTTTCAGAATAATTTCTAATCATGGTATCATCAGTGGTGAGAGAAAGAACATGATGTTTCCAAGACTGCTTTTGCACACGTTATGGTCTCTCCAAATTTTGATTTATACTTCTGAGCTCCCAAATGCTCTAGCTATAGTATGAAATTGATGAATAAAAATTTTCCATGTATTCTCGGACAAAATTGTCAGTATATTCATTGATAACTTTTTGAACTGCTAAATTCTAGAGAAGAACACGAGAAACATCTTCTCACAGTTGTATAGATTCTCTGATAGGAGAAAAATTATATACGCATCTTCCCAGATATGAATCCCAGTAGAGCAAGGTGGCATTTCTGGACCACATTATTTCAGCAGCAAGACATTTCAGAAACCCTGCAAAGGTGAAGGCCATCACCAGATGGTCAAGACCGACGCTTGTGACTAAAGTAAAAAAATATAAAAATCTAGAAATTGTTGACAGTTCTCACGATTAGCTTTTCATGACCAAGCTTACGCATAAAGGAGATGACCTACACTAAAATTTGTATTCCATCAGATCCTATGCTAGTAAAGGTCTAGTTACCGGGACTCATACCTTTCCGTGAATATCTACTCAGGTTCCACCTAAATGTACCAAAAATTCCAGGCAGGACTTTGATAGATACAGTATAACACGTTGAGGCAGCTATGTTCATATCTAATATCTGCCATGCCAGAAGGTTTAAGATAGAACGTCGTAATGCTATCGAGTTATTACTACCAGTAGAAATTCTGGACTGAAAGGAGACAAGACTCATGGAGATTGTTATCAGTTTACCACAGACTCAGAAAAAGTATGATACTATATAAGTCATTGTCGACCATGTAATCAGCCTACGCGTTTTCTTTCATCCGAAAGATTACGCAGTAGCGGACCTATAGTAAATCATACGATTTCAAGGTATTCCATCGACCATCATATCAGACAGAATTCATGTTCACGATCACATGTATGTTTATGTTCACGTTTATTTTCACTTACACGTTTACGTCTCATTCGTAGTATGTTGCTGTTTCAGTTCATGTTTTGTGCTACCTCATGATTTAAGCTCACGTTAGCGTTCATAACATTGTTCACGTCCAAGTTTGTGTGCCATTTCGCGATACACATTTCATAGTTTATTTCCGAATACGGTTATAGAAAGCTTGAGAAACCAGAATCAAGTTTAGCACAGCTATTCCATAACCAGGCAGACGTTTCACATCTCAGGCCGTATCATTTGGTATTCCTTCCTTAGTCAGCATACGTTCATAATATGTTCTAGTATTACGTCCACAGTATGTTTCACGTATCACATTCATGATATATTTCAGGCACAACGTTCCTTTTATGATCACGAACCACGTTCATAATTGATCACGTAGCACATTCACAATTGTTCACGTAGTTCATCCCTTTATGTTTTCAACAGCTTGCCCAGAGATATAAATGTTATCTTTTCAGGATACTTGTACGTACCATTTCATGTATACTACATGCTATAGCTTATTCATGCTATCAGATTCAGAAAATCCATCTTAAATATGGAACCAGAAACTATTCAGCATCGTTAGGACAGGGTCATCAAGACCAAGATTTTTCATCATGTTTAGATCTTTGAAGGAATCGTTTCGAGCGGGAGGCCACTTGAAACGGAGGATTCCATCCGGACCTCTCATTCTTTTCCTTCAATAGATTCAGATAAGTTCTTTCAGACATGTTACGTTCCATGTTCTCTTCAGCATGTCACGTTCCAGGTTCACTTCAGTCATGACACGTATATGCCCTTTCACCAGCCGTGACCATACAAGTCTCGGTGGTGGTTGTGTTGTGACCAGCCCGAACCAAAAAAGAAAGCAGGGGGTGTTTGGGACTAAACTTTAGTAAAAGCGTGTTTAGGATTACAAATAGTAGGAAATATACACTAACAGTGGGTAAAGAAAGAAAGCATGGGGTGTTTAGTTGGTTCGTAGGGGGGGTGTTTGGGTGTAGCAGTGGGAACCGAGAGCTTAGAGCTCTCGATGGGTACTTGTGCCACAGAAGGGGAAACGAACTCACTAGCAGTGGGTATAACAACCAAAGCAGGGGGAAACAAAAGGGAGCAGTGAGTACCACTACATTAGCAGTGGGAACCACTGCATATGCAGTGGGAACGGCAGCAAGGGCTACAGCCATGGGCTGTGATGGGCTCGGTTTTGCGCTAACACGAGACATGGGCGTCTCGTGGTTTGGTTTTGACTTGGGTCCGGGTGTCACGAAAAATTAACGAGACGCGGACGTTTTAATTGATTATAAAAGTATGTTTTAATTAAATTGTTTTAATAAATAATCAAGTATAAGAATTTATTTATAATATAACTAAACTTTAATTAAATTAATCATGATATATTAGTTATTATTTAAATACTTGATTTCAATTAAGTGATTTATTTATTTATGAAACCATTTCTTGAAACGTTTATTTTAGGAAACATTCTATTTCAGGAAACTTTCTAATTGTAGTAGGTTATTTATAACAGTGCGATGTTATAAGAGTACAAGTTATACATTAATCAGAATACAAGAACATATACTAATCAGTACAGGAGATTTCACTAATCAGTAATATTAACGAACAGTCAGAACTATCAGATTATATACCAACAGTAATACACGTATAAAATAAATTAAACTAAGAACAGATAAGAAACAGTAACAATAAACAGTAATCTGACAACTCATTCACATCCCTTATTTATGTAGTAACTGTGAAGTCGGAGATCTTTCAGCTTTTATTCTTATTTCATTACTGGACACGAGGTACGGATTTCCCGTCCTTCAGTAAGGACTTTCTTCTATGCATGATTAGGATTCCCCGTCTGCAGCCAAATGTTTTCCCCAGTATATGTTTTAACCATATCAGTAATCACTTTAATAACTAAATAGATTGCATGAGCTTTATATACAAGCATGAACAGTTTATGTACTAGTTACGGAGGTACCGTAACCATGACAGTAGAGGCACCGGTGTCATGACTCACCTGTAGGAGAGTGATATCCTGCAGCGTTCCACTCAACTCAGCTTGGCCATTTTATCAGTATTATTAGTGGGGCGTATGGATGCATCCTAGGCTATCAGTTTATAGTTATCAGGTGAATGTGGTATGTGCTCTACATCCTTCACATTAGAGTTGATCCCTCCACCCAGCACAGTAATTAGAGGCCACCCCTCTACAACATGACGAGGTCACCCCTCCAGTTATTCATGCAACAGTTCTTACAGCACATGACCTATATAAGCTCTTGGCAATTAAAATACAGTAAATGCATGTTTTCAGATTTAACAGATAACGATTCAGTTTTATTATTTATAAATCAGACTTATCAGATTTTCTATAGTTTTCATCACACTCCGCATATCAGTCTTTCAGCTTCAGTAATTAGTAATGATTTCAAGTTTAATATATTCTTATCATGCATTTCACTAAGCGTTATGCTCGGCCGTAGTTCTTTCATGTTCTAACGGCAGGTACACCAGGACACTCTTAAGATTCTGAGAGCATGTGCATTGGATGGAAGCAATCCAGATTTCTTTAATTTATGCACTTCATTTTTATATTTCCTGTTGGACATTGTTTCAGTCCTTTCTTTCAGTATTTTAATTTTCATGTTTTGAGCTTATGTTGGATTACCGATGTTTGATTCTGGTATTTCCGTTATGGTTAGTTAATGTTTTAGGACATTTACCTTATGCTTTGATGACACGCTATAAATACACGTAACGGTCCACTTGTCCAAGTGGGGTGTTACAATTTTTATTTTTTAATTCTACGTTTTATATGTCTTTTTTCTCATTTTAGCTTGCGTCCGTTTAGCCCGCCCATTTCGCCCGCTCGTTTTGCCCGCCCGTTTTGCCCGTGCTCGTTTAGCCCGCGCTCGTTTGGCCCGTCGCCCGTTTAGCCCGCTGCCCGTGCCCGCCTGTTTTGCCACCTCTATTCTTGATGATTTTATCTTGCAAGTTATAGATGTGGAAACAATTGTACGGACCATTCACCCATACATGGATTAGTCATGCATTTAATTGTATAATTTGTTTTGTGTATATCTGTATAAATGATATATTGGGTTCAAAGACACAGAAGGGTTGATCAAGTACATGATAATCAATGCAAAAGGATAGCTTGGGCAAAAGTACAATAACTTAAATAATTATATTTTGACACGCATGTTGGAAACTTCGCACAGACTTGAGACCTAATTAAATTTTTTGTGTTTTTAGGTTGAAGATCTTTAGGTCTATTTAAAAAACTTCATCAATCTCAATGGACGGTTCTTGAAACGAAATTCAGAAAAACTTTGAGGCTTTCAGTTGATTAAGTTTTGTTGCCAGCATACATCAAACGTATCAGGTATAGTTTTGTTATGATTTTGCTTGACTTAATGTATGGTTTATGTTTACAAAAATGCCAACCTAAATCTATTTCTATTAAATGGGTTGATTTGGGATTTTGTTAATGCTAATGGGTGAACGAGTACATAAAAAAATGTAACTTCAAGCCTCAAACTTGGTTAATGCATGATTAAACATATAAAACGTAACTGAAATCCTCAAACTATATGACATGAATGCAACAAAGAACACATTCAGTTTAATAGATGGATGGAAGAGGCCCTTCAGTTAAGTCCTTATGATGCTTTCTATGTTTCTGTAACACAACTACCGTCAAAATAACCCGAATTGGGAGACCCTTTAACAAATTAAAAATTAATAATAAAAAAGTAGGTTGTAGTTGATGGAAAAAAAATTGTGTATATACGTTCGTTCTCTCACATGGATCTTCCTACATTATAATTGATAGTATGTTTTATTTTTATTTGGAAACATGATTATTGTGAAACAATGATAATGTACTTTGTTGATATGACTTTTTAACATCAAATACTACTAAGACTTTATTTTATATTGTTATCATCATATTCAGAACCTCGACTTTTCTATAAGTCTTTTCAACTAACATAATACTATGTTACTTTTATCCATCTAAGTGACTGTTAGCCGGCTTTTGGCTTATTGGTTTTGCACACATCTTTAGGTGATGTTTTGGTGATAATGAATTTGCGAGATGATGGCTCTTTGTTCAACGCTGGTTTTGCTCGTGAGATTTTAATTTTTTTTCTAAAAGGCAATTTTTTACAAGTATCTCACAAATTCTATCTCACATGTATCCATCGAGACTTGAACTCACAATGTTTAGGTTAGATGGCCACTCATATACCGCTGGGCCAAGAGGCCTTTGGTTCATGAGGTATTAATATCCATGTTTTCTATCATAATTATTTTACGATAATGGGCAACACCATCATACAAGACATCTTAAGAGTCTTATTCTTTTACAAGATTCTCTATCGACATGTTCGTGCAATTTCTTGCAAGGATCCGAATGGTGTGTCCGGTTCGGATATGGTGTGATGTATGCTTCGGATTACCTGAAACCAAAGCAACGTGTTAGCCTCGTCCGGGTGTTAGAACCTAGACCAAGCTCTGGCGTAAAAATAAGTAAAGGATAAAGATCCGAAGAGGAATATGAGAATATAATAATATAAGTAAAAGTGATAAGAGTAAAAGAGTTAACCTAAACCTTGAACCCAAAGGGGGTATTTATACTAGTCAAATCCCTAAAAGGCCGAGAATGGTGATGGGCCTTAGTTGGCCCGATTGGGGACACACTCCCTATTTTATAGGAAGTGTGTTTGTTGACTTCTCCGTTGACTAGAGCTGATTCCTTCTAGAAGAGTTCGTGCATTTCGGACCCTTCAGTCATGTTCTGGATCGGGTCATGTGTTCCGGACACATACACGAACAAGTCCCCCCAAGTGTTGATTAGGCTAATTCGTCTAAAACTGTTTAGTCGAATCAATACTTAAACTCCCTTTTTCTCTCAATTAGGGGGGGCTGAATTTATTGTACCAGCCCATATTTCGGTTTAGGCCCATCAAGGCCCAACCACTTTTACCCTATCTTCTTGTGAGGCTTGACACGTGGCCTCAACAAACTCGAATGATGGACACGTGTCTTTTTACTGTACCTCTCACATTTCCCCGTATTTTTACCGTGCCTATAAATACTTCCCATTTCGTTTCTTTTTGGTGTGTGTTTTTTACTTTGCTCTTGAATTTTTATTTTCTCTACCGATCCGGATCTTCTAGGTTTTTCAAGTACCTTTTTTACTTAACTTCCTACCTTTCCGGATCTCCTCAAAAACGAAATGGCAGATGAAGAGCTTCCCGGTCCTTCCGGTTCTACTCGTTCTGCTCCCAAGTTCGACATGCCTAAGTATACTTCCACCCTTGACGATGAGTATGTTAAATACTTGGTCAAGACTTATCATATTCCTAAAAGCTTTAACCCTCAAGCTGCTCCGGAAGGGATAACGATGGACAAGCTTCCGGCGAATTATATAGGTCTGTACGAGCAATTCTTCAAGTTTTTCGGGGTGCGAGTCCCCTTTTCCTCCTTCCTTTTAGCCGTTTTGAAGGACTTTGCCGTTCATATCTCCTAGATGGTTCTGCTTGGACTGAATCGAGTGACCACCTTTGAAGTTTATTGTCGGAGCCTCTCTATTGATCCTACTGCGGTCCTATTTCACCTTTATTACAGACTTAGTAAGCAAGGCCATTGGTTCTCTTTTGAGAAAAGATCCGGAAAGGGTTCGTGGAAGCAAATTTTTCATGACACCCTATCTTGTTTGAAGAAATAGAAGTGGGAATTCTTTGTGATAGATCGCCGAGCCATTCAGGATTTTATGTCTTGAAGACACGTTGATTCAGAATTGAATGACTACATTCCTCAGGATGGGTTTAACGAATCGGACGCTCAACGTCTTGAAGAACATGTCATAGACTTGTCATATATTCCGGAGAGTGTCTTGTATATGGTTGGGGTGTCATTAACTTGGGAGTGTCCGAAGTTTCTGCCTCGTTTTCTAGATCCGGAAGGGAATGGTATTGACCCCTATTATTGCCACCTCTCCTTTTTTATATTTCGTCCTTTTGCTTTCATGGTTATAAATTTGTATCGTTGTTGTACTCTTCTCCTTCTTTGCAGCTATCAGCATGTCGGAGTACCTCAGGTTTCCCATTACTGCTCCTAGCAAGATCACCAGAGGTGACCGTTTGTCTGATGCTAATCGAGTCACTCCTCATGTTTCCAATTCTTTGGCTGCCGGAGAGCAGTTGAGTGCCCCTACTGCGGAGTAGATTGTGGCCATGAATGAAAGCGAAGCCGTTAAGGCTGCTCGCGAGAAGAAAAGGTTGGCTTTTCTTCGTGCTGCTGAGGAGAAAAATAAAAAGGAGGGGGAAGGTGAGGAGGTTGAGAAGACTAGGGGGAAGAAAAAAGTTTCTGAGAGGGGTGGTTCCTCCGGAGCTCCTCCCAAAACAAGCAAAGCCGTTAGTGATCTTCATCGAAGCATGAAATGTACGACAGTTGAAAAGCTTGTGACTTCTGGTGGCCAAACTAAAAGGAGACGCGTACAAGTATCTGAAGGTGCGGATGATGGGGGGATGAGATCTTTGATGATAACACCATCCTGAGTCCCCTACCAATTCGGTTTGTGAAAGTATCCGCTCATGTTGACGATGGTTCTTCCGGACCTATTGATAATCAAGTGGAGGAAACTCTTGAGCCAGAATCCGAAAAGGTAAAGGATACTACTTTGGAACCTCGAAAGGATAAAATTCCTCCTCCTGAATTTTCTCCGCTTGGTCACTCTTATTTGGATGGTGGAAGTTCTAAAGGTGTATTTTTCTGATGATGGTGAGGAACCTGTCAAGCAAAGGGATGGTAAAAAAGAAGCTAGTCAGAATCATCTTCATTCCAATCGTATGTGTTTCCCTCTCGTCTTTTACTTATGTCATCTTACTTACCTTGGCTTTTAATCTTCCTTACTTCTCCGAAGCAGGTGTGTTTACTCTTGATGAGGAGACGTCCGACCCTAGTGCCAAGTTCGTCCCTGTCACACCCCACTATGGCGGAATATGGGGCGCGACGTATGGATATCATCACAAAAATAGTGTGTCTATAGAGAGAACTATATGAACTAGAAATGTCATAAAAGGTGACACAAATGTCATGACAATATCTCAACAATGCAGGAGTCTAAGTAAGTAGATAAAAGTCCCACCTCTTACCAAAGACAAACAAATAAAACAAACATCAACATAAAGGTACTCGTAGTATCACTTATTCAATCAAACAAAATAAATCTATGAAGGAACGGGGATTAATACAAGGTTTTAACCAAGTATAAAATAATTTCGTTGTTCCAAGTCTTTTCGAATTGATTACCAGTTTAAAGTGCAACTCAATTGTCTTTTGGTGAACAAGAGGATGGTTCGGTTTGATTATCTATTTTAAAACTAAAAGCAAATAATTGTCGTTGAGTAAAGTAGAAGCTTTTACAAAATTAAACTAAAAGTTATTTAGAAAAACACTTAGAATATAAAACTTTGTAAAACCTTATAACTTAACAAACTTAATTAATCGGAATGTAACAAGTCCTTTCTATCGGAATGCACCAAAGGTAGAACCAACGGAATGTTATTAAAACAAGTCATCGGAATAATAAAAGTAAAAAGCCATCGGAATGTTCATCTGAATACCCATCGGAATAACAGTCAATTCTGTCGCAATATGATTCTATCGCAAAGTCCAGATCGGAATAATCTAAACACCTCTGTCGCAATGCACTTCTATCGCAATATGATCCAATCGGAATGCTAAGATCGGAATACAAGGATCGGAATGTTGTAACCTAAAATTGGGCAGAGTTTCGATTCAAGGTAACCTTAAATCCTGGAATATGCGATCGCAATCCCAGATCGGAATAAGGGGGTAAAATCCAAGTTATCACAAAGTAGAACCCTCAATGGGTTATTGCGATAGAAACCAACAACCAATCGGAATGCGTAATACCCAATATTGCGATGAACACAAGCAGTAATCCGAAAATGAAGTTAAGCTGAAATTTCAATAAGCACGTTCAATAAGCTACCTAAACTGAACCTTAAACAACTCAATAAGCATAAATTTGGCAACTTTCAAAACTCCAAATAAGCAAACTTAATAAATCGAATCTTTTAAAAACACTAGACTTTTTAAATAATCCGAAAATACAATAAGCTATAAATAAGAAATAAACCAATAAGCACAAAGAGCTTAAAGCTTATATCGTATGAAAGCTTAGTAAGGACTAAAAAGACTAACTTTTTAATCACTAAAACTTCAAAATCAAACACGAATAAAGGACTATTCGGATCAAAGATGAAGTTTTGGATCAAGGACAATAGCAAAATCAAGAAAGGTAGAAAGAGATAAAAGTTTAAAAGTTTAAACTTGAACTTTTGATTAATGAAACTCTAATACAAAGATTAAACAAAACTTAATTTGAAAGAAAAGATGAAGTTTTAGTGAGAGAAAGTTAAACACTTTCTCTCTCCCTAAAATTAAAACTAAAACAAAGAAAATTAAAACTAGCTAATGACTAACACCCTCCTAATGTGTCATTAGGAGGGTATATATAGGGAGTAGGGAATGCATGTATGCTTTCTTCTTTCTTTTTTTTCTCGACTCGATCTAAATTCTTTGTCTTTCTCGATGTCGTCTCGGGATTTGAACTCGTCTTTTAATTTTCTTCTATTATTAGACTTGAGTTCTTCGACTTCATTAAACTTCCGTCTTTAGACTTTTTCTTCGATAAATCTTTAGAATAGGCCTTGGACTTCCATTCTTTTTGCACTCTTGATCTTTTGACTTCGTCTTTTCTCATTTTCTTAGATAAAAGCCCGTGAAAGCCCGTGTTTTCTTCCTTTTCCGTCTTTTGGTCCTAAAACACAATAAAAACACAAACCACGCATAATTCCGACTTTTACGACATAAAATATACGTTTTGGTCTTGTTATTATTGGAAATAAGTGAAAAAAGGATAAGTGTTTTCACACTTATTAAATCCCCTACACTTGACCATTGCAATGCCCTCATGCAATGCATTAATTTTAAAGCACGGTTTACATTTTCCATCATAAATAACCCACCTTGGCCTTTATTAAATACTAAACATTAAGAAAAATAAAAAGATAGTAATATATACAAAACAAGTAAAGAAATAAAAAACTTACTTTGGGGTTTTGGCTGCCATGAACGTTTATCATCCTCAAGTTTCACGTTCCCCATACCAAGCTTAAAAACGAGATCATTGTTACTATAAGTCAGCAAACTAACATGAATTCATGTGGGCCAATTATTCACTTAGACTCCCTAATTCCTAGGTGTATCTCTTATATTTTATTATTGTCTTGAATGATCACGAGGATGCATTTTTGACTTATTTCGATAGTTATTTAGGCTAAAAATAAAGTAGGACGATTTAATCAATAGTTAGCTAAAGGACAAAATCTTTTATAACTGCTTCTCGGGACCTCATAAAGATCATATCTTGGCATAACTCGCTTCACGATTTGAGACCTTTCTCGGACCGATATTTGGCAGCGACTTCATACTTCAAATCTTTGAGAGACGTTCTTAAAATTATGGTCTTCTCTTCATAATAGGAATTTCTTCACTTGAAGTTTTGAGAGATTCTTCATCTTTGGACCACGACTTCCGTTCATTTTCTCCAATCTTTATTTTGGACTTTGATATACAACGATCCGCCTCCTTTTAGGACTTGGATCTATTTATCCTCATACCTTGCTAGGGTCTTTTCGGATAGAATTCTCCATGATCTTTAGGGGAGTATTTGCTTTTCGTCGTGTGTCTTGATCCTTCATATTGATTTTCGATAAATGATTCTTCACATCACTTTTGGATCTTTTAGCAACAAAATGTAGCCCTCATGCCTTGTTAGGGCCTTTTCGGACTCGCCAATATTTGCATCCCGCTTCAATAAGTTATGCCTTGGCTATGAACTCTAATTAATACCGAGCAACTTTTAAACGATCTTGGGCTAGAAGCTAAGTAACTTTTCAAATCGTACAACCTTATTTATTGTAGATAAATTTATTAACAAGCGATGGGAGAATAGGCTTACAATCAACTCACATAAATTCACGAAAGGATACCAAACTTATAATTGACTCTATCATCTCTCGTTCTCCACAATTTAAAATCTCAAGGAATGAGACTCGTGGATGCTTAGCCAATTAAATCAAAGTTTTGGGTTTTCGAGTCATCTATAGGATCTTGCAAACTCTTAGACTTTTTCAAGTTTAGAATTCGCATTTTAAAGTTCCCTTGATAAATGATTCTCTAGGATCAATTGTAGGAACTTGCGAAAAGTTCTTGTTCTTAACCCGTGAGAGTTAAGACTTTCGCATTTTAAAGTCCCCTATATAAAAGCCTAGCAAAACTTGACTTAAACACGTTAAGGATACTAGCTAGAGTAAACTTGGATAAGTAAACTCGGGTTGAGTCAAAATATTCACGACTTTGAAAAATTTAAAACCACTTTATTAAACTTTATTTAAGCAAGGAAAGTAAATAATGATATCAAAGGAAAACTACAAGGCCAAAATAGATTAAAAATTTTGAAAAATGTCGAAAAATCAAATTTTTCTGTTAAAATGAGGGCAAATTCATGGAAAAGACCACTTACTTGGATAGAAGTCCCCCCTACACTTGATATAAACATTGTCCTCAATGTTTAAGTATGTGGGAGTAAACTCCCCTACACTTATGACATTGTGCACTTTGTTTAAATCTTGCTAAGGAAAGGACAACTATAGTGATTTCAATGTGAACATATAATATATGAAATATTGAATCACAAGAGTTTAGGATAGAACCGGGAAGATGGGAACACGGGATCACGGTTCGTCAAAAGTCATCAAAAGTACTCTTTGAAGCTTGAAGCCCTGCACAAAATAAGAAACAAGACAACAAACACATACGGGGCTCCCCCTACACTTATTATGAAAACAATAAAGGATAGATCACGGGTTGCCTCCCGAGAAGCGCTTGTTTTTGTTAACCGAGTCACGAGACTCGACCCAAAACTAGTTCATGGGAAACGTGGTGAGGAATGGAATCATCTCATGAGAGATGTCCTCACCAAAGTACAACTTCACGCGCTGGCCATTCACATTAAAATTGGGCCCATTTGGTTGAGAAAGCTCAATGGTGCCATATGGAAAGACTTTGGCGATGGTAAATGGACCAGACCAGCGCCTCTTCAACTTGCCCGAGAAGATCTTCAACCGAGAGTTAAAAAGTAAGACTTGATCACCAACGTGGAACTCTCGGTTCTTAATCCTTGCATCATGGATGATCTTGGTCTTCTCCTTGTAGATCAATGAATTGTCGTAAGCTTCATTCCTCAATTCATTAAGCTCGTTGAGTTGAATCTTGTGAAGATCACCGGCTTTGTTGATGTCGAAGTTAGCCCACTTCAAGGCCCAGTATGCCTTATGTTCCAGCTCGATAGGGAGGTGGCATGCTTTCCCGTACACAAGACGATAAGGTGTGCAACAAATCGGGGTCTTATATGCGGTACGGAAAGCCCACAAAGCATCGTCTAACTTATCGGCCCACGCGGCACGATGCTCTCCAAAATTCGCTTCAATCTACGGTTGGAAATCTCGGCTTGCCCATTGGTTTGGGGATGATAAGCGGTGGAAAGACGGTGATTGACACCATACTTAGCCATGACTCTTGCGAACTGATCATTGCAAAAATGAGTCCCGCGGTCACTGATGATAGCACGAGGAACGCCGAATCGAGCAAATAACTGCTTCAAAAAGTTCACAACCACCCTCGCATCGTTCGTTGGGAGAGCCTTAGCTTCAACCCATTTAGAAACGTAGTCAACGGCTACGAGGATGTACTTGTTCCCTTTGGATGATGGAAACGGCCCCATAAAGTCGATGCCCCATACGTCAAAGATTTCACATTCTTGTATGAAAGTTTAAGGCATCTCATCTTTATGTGTGATCTTGCCTTGGCGTTGGCAAGCATCACAATGCTTAACCATCTCGTGAGCGTCACGATAAATGGTGGGCCAATAGAATCCAGAGTCAAACACTTTCTTCGCGGTGTAGTTGGGACCAAAGTGACCACCGGTGGGTCCTTTATGGCAAGCATCAAGGATTTGTAAAGCTGTCGGCCCATCAACACATCGACGAATGATTAGATCAATGATAGGTGTGAAAACACCCATCCTTTTTACCACTTAATTACAATAATAACCGAGCCAAAACGTGTATTTTATGTCATTTATGTCAGAATTATGCGTGGTTTGTGTTTTCGTTGTGATTTAGGACGAAAAGGTGAAAAGTGGAGAAAACACGGGATTTCATGGGCTTTTATCAAAGAAAAAGGCAAAAGACGAAGTCGAAAGATCAAGAGTGCAAAAAGAACGGAAGTCCAAGACCAATTCTGAAGATTTATCAAGGAAAAGTCAAAAGACGGAAGTTTACTAAAAGTCGAAGAACTCAAGTCTTATTTATGAAGAAATGTCGAGACGAGTTCAAAGAAATCCCGAGACAAAGTCATTAAGTCCAAGATTAACAAAAGATAAAGAAGAAAAGGACTTAAGTGTGCAATTAAGGAAAAGAGGAAAGAGGGAGGAAGCTTCCTAAGCTCCTCCCTAATCACCCCTATATTTAGTTTAGGCTAGTTTCATTTTCATGTTGTTGGTGGCTTGACAAACCACTCTTCCACCATTTTACATTTCTTGTTAATCATTTTCTTTCATTTAATTTCTTGTTATGCACTTTTAATTTCTTCAATTCAAGTAAGTCTTTTAATTTTGGAATCCTTTCTTTTAATCAAGTTCTTATTTTTAATCATCTTCTTCTACCTTTCTTATTTTGCTTATCTTTGATTCATGTTCATCCTTGATTTTATTTCATCTTAATGCTTATTTGATTTAAAGTTTTCTTAAAAGTTCATCTTTTTATAGTTTGATTTTAAAGTTTGTTTATTTTAAGTTGATAAGTTGTTATTAGTGCTTATTGTGTTATTTTCATTTTAGATTCGTGCGAGTATTGGTTTGAGCTTATCCTAGTAGCTTATTACCCTTTGCTTAAGTTTCGGATCAAGAGAGTGATCGGAAAGGGTGTTAAACCCTTTTCCGATTTGTTCATTCCGACCAGCCATCACCTTATTCCGATCACTCGATCGGAAAAGGGTTTTTAAATGTTCCGATTAGAGTTGATTTATCACATTCCGATTGCCTTGGGCTGTTAAACATTCCGATTAGAGTAAGTTCTCAATTATTCCGACGGATGGAGTTGTTTGCATTCCGATCAACCGATCGGAATACATTCCGATCTGGTTGTTTGTTAGTTATTCCGATTTGGAGGTTTCCAAACATTCCGATTGGGTTCGTTTATGACATTCCGATTGCTTCCATCCCCATTATTCCGATTGGGTATTTTGTTTTGTTTTAATATTTTGTTTTAGTATTTTGTTTTAGTTAAAGTGTCAATTTTTCTCGTTTTATTTTTAGTTCATTTTAATTTCGTTTTGCATTTTTATTTAATTGTCAATTTACTTTTTGTTAAGTTTTAATTTTACGTCATTTAATTTCCAGTGATTTACTTTTAAAGTTTTAAATATTGCACCTTTTACGTTTTTAACTAGTTGTAGTTTTAATTACCCGTCATTTATTTTAAAGTCTTGCACATTTAATTTACCAAAACCAAAAAAATATATTATTTTCACCAAGAACAACTAAGTCGCACAATTAACTGGAGATCAATTCGATTAGACACCGAGAAAACGAACTTTTTCAACTAGTAAAATCTTAATTTCAAATGACGCCGCTGCCGGCTCTTTTCGTGAGGATTTACGGTTTTTTGTGAGAGACGCGTTGGCTTTTGGGATCCGTTCACTCGTGAACGTTATTTTTCGTGTCAAAAATTTTCAAAAATCCAAAAACATTTGAAAAATCATAAAAATCATTTCTTTTTCAAAGTTTTGCACCAAAACTATTCTTCTTGCTCATCTATCTTTCTTTATGGATTTTTATGTCCATTGTGTCGGGTGTGGGAGACGATTATACGGAAACGACTCATGTCAATGGTGTACATGTGAGCGGTGCGGAAATGATATCAACAATACACAATTCATATGCGGATTTTGTCCTTTGTGCAACTCGACTAATTCGTCCTTTTTGAACCCACCTACTTTTTCCCCGTGCATCTATTGTGGAAGCGATTCTCATTGGCATGTTTCGTGCCCGGTTCGATACCCGTATGATCACGGGCAAGAACCGGGGTACAATTATGACAATGATAATAGCTATCCACAAGACGCACCTGATTTTTCTCCCGACCCATGTTGCCAAAATTGTGGGGGTCCTCACGATACTTCTTATTGTCAACCAATGAATTATTATGAGTAAAATCCGTGTCCTCGGTTTTCTTCACCAATGGATTATTATGAACCAAACCCGGTTTCTAATTTTTCTCAACCGATGAACTACTATGAGCCACACCCATGCTATAATTCAGGTTTTCAACATTTTGAGCCCCCACAACACCCCATCGATCATCAACCCTCCTTCGAACATTTGAGCTCCCACGAACAATGGGATACTCTTGTTAAGCAAGGTCAACAACTTCAAGAAGCTTTTACCAAGATCATCGAGAAATGTCAAGAGGATCAACGACAGGAGCAAATATCGAATACCGAGACTTATACTCCTCCTCTGGTGTATCCATACTATTACGATGATGATGACGATGAGCCTACTATTTCTTGGAATGATCTTACTGCTCAATGTCCTAGTGCTATTGTCATCCCTCCTCTCAATATCCCAAACGTGTCTAAGGATTGTGATTCGTTGAATGAGCTTAGTGATGTTGGTCTCGATAAATTATGTGATGATGAGGTTTGTGACATACCGGCTGCTATGGAGCTTGAGGACGACGTTGCTCTTACGGAAGAGGTCGATCCTAATGATGTCGATTTTTCTCCAAGCTATGAGAATTTCACTTTTGAAATGTCTCACTCTCCACCGGGAGATGCGGGTGACGACGATTTATTCTCTCCGGTTTACGAGAAGTTCACCGATGAACATGATCTTGTGGATGAGGTGGAAGACGTGCTTCTTCGCGATAGATTACGGAAAGTGCACCTTCTTATTGCTCAAATCGAAGCGTTGACTTCTCCTCCTCTTTCCGAGTCTTTGCCTCCATCTATTCCTCACGTTGAAGATAATGACCCATTACCGGAAGAAATCGACATTCTCTCCATACCACCAGGTAATGATGACGATGATATGAAGGGGGACATTATTTTTGATAATTTGCTGCAGGAAAGTATTGACCCAAGTCCCCCTCCCGAGCACATTTCATCCTCCCTTTTAGCCACTATCACGGAGGATGAGTGCTTTGACCCGGGAGGTGACATTGATTATGCTATGATTGATAACAATACGGCTTTGCCGCTTGCTCAGCATCAATTGTCTTTGGGGGAAGACAATGTGCTTACTTTACCCACCCCACCTCCCGTGGACTTTGATTTCACATACTTTTCGTATGTTGAAAGGACCTTTCTCCCTTTCAAGACTTATCCCCCCGCCTCTCCTATGTTGATGTCAACCGGGAACGAGGACAAGGTCTTTGATCCCGGTATCACATGCGAGGCTTCCCCATGGACCATTTAATTCGGGGACGAGTCAGGCTCGTGACTCGGTTAACAAAAACAAGCGCTTTTTGGGAGGAAACCCAATTATCTATCTATTTTCACCATAAGTGTAAAACCCGCATGCTTTTACCATGAATAGTACCTGTAAGATCGTACATCCTAGATTAAAACATTCATGTGCTATTATTTAAATATTACATACGTGTATAAACATGATAAGTATCGATTACGTACGAACACATGATAAGTATTTAACAATAATTAATCACGAACGTAATTAAAACACGAACTAATATTAATTACGTATATAGATATATTTATTATGAAGACGAATAAATATATATAGTGACTCACGATCGGAAACTAATTAATTACGTAAACTACGTAACACGTAATCACGAACGTTTAAACGATAAATAGCATTACGTATATTTAATTAACACGACAAGTAATCACGTAAATAAGATTTACGTTTAAACACGTATTACGATAATTACGTAGTTCGCGACATTTTAAATACACGAACACGCGTAGCATTTTCTTTATCCGCGCGTTAATTAAATAAGAGGGTTGGGTTGTTTTAAGACAAGGAAAGGAAGTGGGCCCAAGGCCCACAGGGCATCCAAACCGTGTATAATAAAAATGGACGGAGGGTTGTTTTTTTTTCTTTATGCCGACACAAACACCACAAAAACAAGAAACCCTAAACATAAAATACAAGCCGTCACATTTTTCCTTCTTCTTCTTCTATGCCGTGACCAACACCAAGAATCAGGAGAGGATCGAGTTGAAGTATTAGTTTTCCTCCTAGTTCCTAAACGAAATAAGGTAAACCTAGATCCAGTTTTATTATTTCTTCCTCGTTGGTAATTAATCAAGAATCGGTATATAAAGATTTGTAAAATGTAAAACGAGTTATAATAAGGGGGGATGTCTTGGGTTTGTGGCTGTGTTCGTGGGGCACATAAACCGAGACTCATAGGAGTCTCGGTGGTAAAACAGTCACCAAGCCGCAACCCTAGGTTGGGTGTTGGCTGGGCTTTTGGTCAGACGGGGGAAACGCAAACCCCAACAGGGGTGTGCTTCGTACTAGCAGCGGGAACAACGGCCTAGCAGGGGTGTTTGGGTGTTGGTCTGCCGGTGGGAACCCACGACTAACAGGTTAGCCTGTCGGTGGGAACTTTAACCAAGCAGGGGAAAACCTAGAACTGCCAGGGGTAACTGGCAGTTTAGGGGAGTGTTTGGCAAACTGTTTAAAAACAGACTTAAAGGGGTGTTTGGCAAACTGTTTTAGAAATTAAGGGGCTGTTTGGTTCGGCCTATTTTTGAACATAAAACGAGTTCCACGGGATTTCACGGGTACGGATTTCGACGCGATTTAATAAATAATACAAGAGTACATGTTATTATTATTATTTTTTTTTAAGTTAAGTTATCTTTACATGTTTATTAATTTTACAAGATAACTAAATTAATAAATCATGACTTATTATTATTACAAGATTAATTAAATTGATTTGACATGCTACATAATTAATTTAATTAAAAACATGGACTTAGGATTATTATTACTAATTAATAATACATGATTTAACCTAAGTATTTTATTATTTAATTTACACTATAGTAATTAATTAATTATTAAACATGCCTTATAATTAATTAATTATCATGACTTAGGTTATATTAATATTAATATTAATACATGTTTTCAACCTAAGTATATTATACACCTATTTTAATTAAATCATGTTATATTTAATTAAATACTTTTAACCTATAGTTTATATAATTCACATGAATAATTAATAAACTATACCTTATAATCTCATGACTTAGAATATTAAACAGGAAACACTTAGCTTATATTATTAGCTTAATTAATCAGCTTATATCTATTTATGGAAACTTTCTATTTTAGGAAACCTGCTATATTTGGAAAGTTACTTATTATTACACAATAAGTATAATAATACATGAATTACCAGTAATACTTTATCAGATTAATCAGAGTACAAGGTAAACACAGATAGGGCTTTAAACAGTAAACCATGACCTAAAACATACAAAGTAAGCTAAGATGAGACATAAAACCCAGTACGAAATCAGTGATTCGATACTTATACACGTGTGTATTCATGTAGCGTTAGTGATCCAGAAGTAGGAGTCTTTCTTCCGTTCATTCACTGGACTTGAGGTATGGATTCCCGTCCTTTCAGTATGGACATTCTTTCCTTGTTAGGATTTCCCCGTATGCAGCCAACTGTTTATCCCAGTATTTGTTTTATTGTTTTGAACTGCTTATGTTAATTAGCATAATCTATAGCCATATACAAGCATGACCAGTTTCACCTAGTTATGGAGGTACCATAACCATAACATTGGAGGCACCAATGTTATCACTTCCCCACGGCGGAGTGATTGCTCGTGGCGTCCCTTTCAGTTTTGGCCATATTATTATATCATGTGGGGCGTATGGGTGCATCCTAGTTACATGTTTTATTCAGTATTTCATGGTGAATGTGGTGTGTGCCTTGCATCCTTCACAAGGAGTTGATCCCTCCTACCCAAACCAGTATATTAATTAGAGGCATCCCCTCTAATCAGCATGATGAGGTCACCCCTCCAAGTATTCATGCACGTGACCTTTTCATGACCTATATGGGCTATGGTATATTTATGTTAAAACAGTTTTCATAAGATAAACATAAGGCTTTTCAAACTATAAAACCAGTCTCCTCAATACTTAACCAGTCTACTCAGAACTTAGTCTTCCGCTGTTATATGTTACATGTTTATCCTATTTCATGCTATATTGTATATCCGTGCACTGAGCGTTTTGCTCAGCCGTTACTTTCCTTTCCATGTCCCAAAACGGCAGGTACCCAAGACTCGAGCATTTGGAGGACATGCATAGGATGGAAGCTGCCATAGACTTCTTCTCCTGGTTCCTTCATATATTTATGCTTGTTTAGTCTTTCATTCAGTTCATTTACTTTGTTATGTTTTGGGCTTATGTTTGGGAACTGATGTTTGATTCCGGTTTTCCCTATGGTCATGTATGTTTTACTACATATTACCTTGCATGCTTTGATGACACGCCATAATTACGCGTGACATTCCATTTATCAAAATGGGGTGTTACAATTATGGTATCAGAGCCAAGGCTTCGACCTGTAGGCTCTAAAACTCGACCTGTGACTAGTGGGTAGTCACCAGGAGCTTCCTAAGCCAACGATTGTTATTCCACGTATTGATGTTTCAGCGCGTTGTTGTTTTAACCATTATGTTTTCAGCACCTTTTTGTTTTAGCCATGACGTTTTCAGCACCTTGTTGTTTTAACCATGATGTTTTCACCAGTATCGTTTTACCAATATGGAATGAACAACCGTCATCCATATTTAGTTATGTGTCAGTGTCTATGCATGATGTTCCTAGTAAACTGTGATTATGTGAACTGAACCCCAGTAGTTCATAATTTTCACATAAAATTTTTTCTGTTAAGTTTTGACAATGACTTTTAATTATTTATGTTTCATGCATTCATGAATCTATATCATATGTCATCTATTGCAGGAATTTTGACTAAGTAATGGTTGGTACAGGACTGGCCCTATTTAGTCGCATGTAATTTTATCGAAACTTTTAACTTTGGGACCGACCCATAGGCGTCCCCTCGCCATGTGTCACACCCCACCATGGCGGAATATGGGGCGCGACGTATGGATATCATCACAACAATAGTGTGTCTATAGAGAGAACTATATAAAATAAGAAATGTCATAAAATGGAGACACAAAGTCATGACAATATCTCATCAAACTCAGGAGTCTAGGTAAGTAGGTAACAGTCCTACCGCTTACCCAAGACAAATAAATAACACTAACAATCACATATAGGTGCCAACAATATCACTACGAAACAATCAGAAAGAAAATAAACTAAGAAGGAAACAGGGATTCTCCTTCTATATGCATTCCTAAGCTTCTCCAATCCTAGCCACTTATGTTCTCATGCTTAACCATAGTATCACCTGAAAGAGACACTAAAACACGTCAACATAAAGTTGGTGAGAGTCATAGGTTTAGACTCAAACACAAAACAAGTCATAAGCTGTGAATACCATAAACCAATAAACATATGGACAATGCGCTACAATTATGTACTAACAACTAGCATTCAAGTTCAATCAATCATCACAAATCCAAGGCATCACGCCTTACCAACAATCACAATTCCAAGGCATCACGCCTTACCAACAATCAAATTCCAAACCAAAATCCAAGGCTCCTACCTTGCCAAACAACATGGTACCATAGATGATCACATTATGTACCTATCCCAAGGCCACTACCTTGTCAAACCACAAGGCCACTACCTTGTCAAACCACAAGGCCACTACCTTGTCAAACCACAAGGCCACTACCTTGTCAAACCACAATAACTGAGACGGCACGTGTCCCTCGATCCAAAACATACACAATCAAAAATCACATAGCAGTTAATCACATAATGTACACACAAGTCCATCTCAAATCACAAACACATTCACAGCATCAATTTAGAAAATAACTCAACACAGTGTCTCTTCCATCCCATCTGGAAGTCAAAATCAATATTAAACATGGGACTATGAAACTCACCTGATAGCTTCTTCACAAGTCCTCGCACTAGCAACAAGCTAACAAACCAAAAACACGAAGTCAATACACGAACCAATCACTAAGATGGCTCATCAACCTATGATGGACATCTAGTCTATTACCGTATAATTACCTCATCCGAGACCTCCAAAAGCTAAACCGTAAATCCTAAAAAAAATATACTATTACTATAATACTTATACGTATACGTAAACACCAAAATATCACCATTTCATTTCATAGTCACTAAATGTGAGCTCATGAACATGAAATAACCGTTCCTCGATTTACTTATGAGTACTCTATACTCATAAACGATAACCACACCAACCTCGTTCACACAAAATAAACACGTAAACACACAAATCAAGTAATCACACATAAAATAACCTAAAAATAAGACCAAGTGACGAACCTCAAAACCACGGTTGTCACATCACTCCCTCCTAATAGAAATCTCGTCCCGAGATTTACTCCTTAGGATAAAACACACAAACAACAAATCACACGAGGATACTTGTTCTAAACAAACTCCTCTCATTTCCATGTGAACTTTAGTTCAAGTCTCAAATTACCACATATACTAACCAACAATATTTAAATTTATTACCAAACTCTTGACCTCACATTCAATAAATCTCACAAATGAATCTTTGATAAAACAAAGACTCTTATTAACACAAGTCCCGAATAACCGTACAAGCAAAATGCATTCTCAAACAACCTTTACCAATCCCAATACATGAAATGTATCATGTATACAACTTATTTTCCCCAGGTAATTCTATGCTCATATGCTACTGGTCCGATCTTTCCAAAGATCATAAATGGACCTCCAAAACTCTACGTCAACTCTTCCATTTTACCAAAACATACCACCCGTTACTATGGGTGAAACTTCATACACAACTTTGTCACTAACTCTAGTGGTTTCCTCCATCTCTACATAGCATCCCTTGCTGCTCTCATCCCGTCCACAAACACCATTACCACATTAGTAGCATGCTTTGTGCTTTATTCTACTCATTAGGCTCTACCAAAGTTCTACCTTCGATTCCTATCTCGACCTATTTCATTTATGCTTCGCTTCTATACACACTTCCTTCTTCCTCCTTAACTCATGCCATACATCATGATGTGATGCTTCCCATCGTTTCTTCCCTTTCCATAATCCCTCATAAGGCATTCCATACATATCGGGCTAACTTTTACGTAAAACCCTCTATTCCATCACATCCGTACGCAATCCTTCCAACTTCTCAACTACGTGACTTCTCATTCCTCTTGAAATGTGAGATGAATTAGTCTGTCTATCGACTATCACCCAACTCTCGTCGTACTTATTCCTCCACCGCATTATGTATCCCTTCCACCAACTTCGTCCTTACATCGCCCTTTCTAAGCTACTCCTAACTATGTAGGAAGTATAGTCTACGCCCCTTTTCTTCATATGATTGTCCAAGCCACGCAACATACATGTTGACGCTTTCTCTACTTTAGACAACTTAACTCGTGCAACCTATATCCTTTATCCAAACCGCCCTAATACGTCATCCCTATAGTTCAAGTTCGTCTTAGTTTTGCCTCATCCTTCTTATTCCATGTCTCATCGACCATGCTTGCCTTTCCCAGATGGTACTTGGCCATGCAATTTTCTTTCGTCACTTAACTCCACCCACCACCTTTGCCAAATGTTCAATCAAGGTGATTGAATATGTGTTGGAGACGTTCATGATCCGTATAGATCATTCTCTACGTCTCGTACCCCAAATGCCTCTAGCATTCTAGGCAGATATAACAATCCAACTCCACTAACTAAGTCTATCCAGTTCTTCCAAATCTTCAATTCCTGCAACGTATAAGCAATCGCCTTTCTTTGTCGTCCTCGTACGCATCCAAATCCTTGCTCCACGTATCGTCATGCTCGCGAATTCATCCAGTCCTTCCGATAATGCCAAGATCCGCTCATTATCCAATCCACCTCTTCATCCTCCAAAATGCTTCCTCATCCTTCTTCACTTCGCCCCTTGCTGGTTCCATGATATGCCATCATCTCTAACTACTCATCATGGTAGACTTAATATTAAAACTCACACTTTGAAAATCTCACGTATACTTCCACTCCAAAACCAACACATACTTCGCCTCACTCTCCTTATTAGACTTTGAGTAGATCAAGATGTCGTCGATACTCCCGATGACAACTCATTTATATACGTTCATGCACACTCGCTCCATTGTCTCCATGAAATCCGCTAGTGCTTGGCGAAGCCAAATGCATAACCGTAAACCCAAAGCGTTCATACAACATCCTTAGCAGTTTCAACTATGTCCTCCTTGCACCCTCTCTTAGCGGCAATACGAATAAATTCCTACCTCTTTCTACTTGCAAAATTCTACACGCGATTTTAAAAGACCAATGCTTCCTCTCATCAGACCACTCAACCATTTTCCACATCCAATCTACTACTAAGCAACTCAACTTTTATCCGGCATTCCCTGTAATTTCTAACAGCTCTTGTTTTTAAATCACTCCATCAACGATTTGCCTTGGAAAGGCACTAACTACAACTCCTCTCACCTCCCCTACTTGCTCTATTTATGGTTCTACCTCACCGTAATAGGCAAACCTACTAAATTTCAGGAAATTTTCGGAAAACTTACATACCCTACGAACAATCATAAATACCTTTGAGGTATTGTATCCCCTTCCAACACCCTCTATGGCGCGTTACTTGTGCTAGTATCCCACAAATCTCTATTTATCTCCTTGGTACTCCTAAGAGACCTCATGACCACCTTAGTTCGTCTACGAACTCCTTTCCTCCCCACTAAGGGCATTCCGACCATTCTCTCATGGTCACCTACTTAAGCGTGTAGGCGCGACCAAGTCTTTCATATGACTACCTCAACGCTCCCGAACAATACGAAACCAAAACTACATCCTGAATCCATCAGATACGATCAACAAATCAAACCAACGGATAACTAACGACATTTCACGTGCACCAGTTAAAACAAGTCAAAACCATGAGACTCGAAAGAAAACTCAAACCCAAAACGTGTATCAATTCAAAATGACCCATGACAACGAAAAATAATCCAAGAAACACCCAATGGCAACCAAACAGATTACGCCCCACGACATATTATTTAAACCGTGCAAAACATCGACTTTTCCAAAAGAATATATATCTTTTTTTATTATTATTACCTCCCACATCCATGTGACTCAAACAATATACCAACAACCTTCTAGGCGATCTCAAAACTCAACCCAAAGACTAGGTATCCCGTGCACCCCAAATAAAAATAAACTACTATTCAAAACTCAAACTTGAACCCGACACTTGTACAACAATTCCGACCAGTCCATTGACCTCCCATGACTATACTTTCTGAATATTTGAAAAGTACGTTCCGAGTACATATATTTTGGCTTTTGAATCACTCAAAAAAAACTCTAAAAAAACGAACAAGTTATGACCAAAACAGTTTTATACTAGTTGTTTTTAAAAAAAACTAAAGATTAAACTTAGTTATTAATGTAACCCTTTTAAATAACAGATATAATTGTATGTGTAACCTTCATAAACTCAATTTAACCTTGTATTAATAATTATAAATGACGTGAATCGGTTAAACCCAATTATATAAACTATGCAAGTAGAAAGAAATTTTACTTCGCTTTATTTTAAAGAAAGTCCTTTAGAATTTGAAATATATAAGTGTTGATTACAAAGAAATCTTATGTTACATCTTGTTTCAAACACGACTCCAACACCTTACCCTTATTTACCGAATACAACCAACCATCTAACTCAATATATACCGACCAAAAGAAATGCAAGACCCAACACAAAAGATTTCATTATCTCAAAAGAAATCCCAAGTTATTTCAGTAGACTTGAAACCAAAAACACCATTTTAAAACGTACACGTGAAATACGAGACTCAAAGAATACGCTACAAGAGACACTTCAAAAGATTCAAAACGTCGGTGGAACTCCAACAAACTCCAGCACCATAAAACACGACAAACACGAGGTACGTTCAAGTTATAATAACTAGTGAACGACCATATACCATAACCCAACACGTAGTAGTATATATACATCCGCATATATATACCTATCGAATCTCCCAAACATACTCGTTATCATACATGTCAAGTCAATCAATCGCTTTATACGCTCGTTTTTTCATACGAGTAATCACCATCTAACCGTGCCACAACAAGGCATAAAGCCCACCTCCAAAACCAAACCATATCGTGTGACCCCATAATCACACAACACCACTATAATCCCAAAACATATAACACAAAAAGAACAATAGCCATATCATAGGCAGCCATTACATAAACCCATATATATATGTATACCCAAATTCTACATCTCATCATATACAAGCATGTATTAACCCTCTTTCATGCAATCATACTTGAGAACCCATTGAAGTTGTGGTACTTGTATAACTATGTTGGCCACCATACTTATACAATTACCCTTTCCCCAATGCACTCCCTCCTATGATGACACTTATAAGAATCAATACAACATATAACACAAAAATCCATCTACTCACATAAGCTCATCACCACATAAACAATAAAGTCCAAAACTCCATCTATTAAAATAACATAGTAATACTCTTGAAATACGTAAATCCATAGTCTAGCTAAAACAGCATAGACTAAGTCCAAAACGAAAACATAATCAGTTATAAGTCATGTCGCCCGTAAGATTGGAAACAGCTTAAAATCCTTCCTATCCACCTACTCCTAGTAACTCGAACCACCACACGATTCTTAGGGAACATGACTTAAACATCAAAAGAAAATAACATACCTCAGGTATGTAAAATAACTCGATAAAAGATACAATCTACCTTGTACTAAATTATGGACTATAATGTACAATTTAAGCAAACTACTATAGTGACTAGCGTGGACGATTATGGTTCAACCCGCACTAGTCACAAACCCGAAAAGAAAATAACATGTGACTAAGTATGAACATACTACGGTTCAATTCATACTAGTCAAAACATCGCAATAAATAACATCCAAACACATCAATTAATATAAAATGCACACATACTCCTATGACGCCTATATGCAGGGACCCTTAAGCTATAGACTAGGCTACGCGACTAGGCAACCTAATTCTCTATAACCATTGTCTCTGATACCATTCTGTCACACCCCACCATAGCGGAATATGGGGCGCGACGTATGGATATCATCACAACAATAGTGTGTCTATAGAGAGAACTATATAAAATAAGAAATGTCATAAAATGGAGACACAAAGTCATGACAATATCTCATCAAACTCAGGAGTCTAGGTAAGTAGGTAACAGTCCTACCGCTTACCCAAGACAAATAAATAACACTAACAATCACATATAGGTGCCAACAATATCACTACGAAACAATCAGAAAGAAAATAAACTAAGAAGGCAACAGGGATTCTCCTTCTATATGCATTCCTAAGCTTCTCCAATCCTAGCCACTTATGTTCTCATGCTTAACCATAGTATCACCTGAAAGAGACACTAAAACACGTCAACATAAAGTTGGTGAGAGTCATAGGTTTAGACTCAAACACAAAACAAGTCATAAGCTGTGAATACCATAAACCAATAAACATATGGACAATGCGCTACAATTATGTACTAACAACTAGCATTCAAGTTCAATCAATCATCACAAATCCAAGGCATCACGCCTTACCAACAATCACAATTCCAAGGCATCACGCCTTACCAACAATCAAATTCCAAACCAAAATCCAAGGCTCCTACCTTGCCAAACAACATGATGATCACACTATGTACCTATCCCAAGGCCACTACCTTGTCAAACCACAAGGCCACTACCTTGTCAAACCACAAGGCCACTACCTTGTCAAACCACAATAACTGAGACGGCACGTGTCCCTCGATCCAAAACATACACAATCAAAAATCACATAGTAGTTAATCACATAATGTACACACAAGTCCATCTCAAATCACAAACACATTCACAGCATCAATTTAGAAAATAACTCAACACAGTGTCTCTTCCATCCCATCTGGAAGTCAATATCAATATTAAACATGGGACTATGAAACTCACCTGATAGCTTCTTCACAAGTCCTCGCACTAGCAACAAGCTAACAAACCAAAAACACGAAGTCAATACACGAACCAATCACTAAGATGGCTCATCAACCTATGATGGACATCTAGTCTATTACCGTATAATTACCTCATCCGAGACCTCCAAAAGCTAAACCGTAAATCCTAAAAAAAATATACTATTACTATAATACTTATACGTATACGTAAACACCAAAATATCACCATTTCATTTCATAGTCACTAAATGTGAGCTCATGAACATGAAATAACCGTTCCTCGATTTACTTATGAGTACTCTATACTCATAAACGATAACCACACCAACCTCGTTCACACAAAATAAACACGTAAACACACAAATCAAGTAATCACACATAAAATAACCTAAAAATAAGACCAAGTGACGAACCTCAAAACCACGGTTGTCACACCATGTCTTTTGTTTTGGAACCGACCCATAGGCGTTCCCTCGCACATATAAAGGTTTTATAAACTACATTACGCATTCATGCACTGTTTTTCATGCATAAAATTTTTCTCATGATTTAAATTGGCATAAATTTTTATTTTTTTTTTCATGTCCCCTCATAAGTTATTATGTTTTTATGTCAAGTATGTTTTCATACTGTCATGTTTAACTTCAGTTTCATGCTGATTATGTTATACACTTCTTCGTGATAGATGGTTTCATGTTTCTTCATGATAATTCCGTTTTCATGTTGATTATGTTTTACACCTCTTTTGTCATTTACGTTGTTCTGCAAGACATTGTTAGATTTCATTGAATCGTGCTTTCATGATAGTCATGGTTGGTTTTCATTGATCATGCTGTCAGGCAAATCATCGTTGAATTTTGTGTAACCACACTTTAACGTTTCCGTTATAACTAGAATGATGTCTATGCTAATGATGTCAGGTTATCATGATGGTTTTCCTAACCGTTTAACCGGTTTACTTTCCTTAAATCATGACAAATGATCGAGCCCATACCGATCATTTCATGTGCATTCCATGTGTACTCCACGTACCGTATTTCATGTGTATTACATGTACCTTAATCCATGTGTATTCCACTTGCAATACTTCACGAGTATTCGCTAGTCGATTCTAAATCACCTCAGGCGTATGTTCACTTGCTGATATTCTACAAGATTGTCGATGCCGCTCATAGCTTGGAGATGTTACTGAAGGTTGATGCTGCTGATGTTGGGAGACGCTACGAGATGCTGATGCTGATGCGGTTCACAACCTGGAGATCCTAAAAGACGAAGACAAAGGCGTCGGAGCAAAGCAATTGGATGAGAAGATGCTTCACCATCAGACAATTCCCATCAATCATTGTCCCAAATTCATAGTTACATGTCACACGTCGTTCGGCTGTCATTTCAGCCATATGAGTGCAAACCAGTACCAGCCGGCCACTCAGCTAAATAGTTACATGAGTCACGCTCATGAGAATGACCGTCATGGAACCGACAGACAAGATGATAGTAACCACTACTATGACAGCAACTATCCTAGAAATCGCAACCGAGGCTCCGGCCACGGACGTGATCAGACATACAAATGATCAGTAGTCCAACCGATCCGCCAATTCTGGCATATTAACCTAATATTTGTAGTTCTAATTGTTCACATCTCGAGACACATGTCAAGACATCAGTCAAGACACATGTCTCACGTATACTTCTGAGGACACATGTCAAGATACCAGTCAAGACATATGTCACGCTTACATTTCTCAAGACACGAGTCAAGACACATGACTCACGTCTAATTATGGAACATTTCTAAGAAATTCAGGGTACCCTCCAAGGGTATATCTATGTTGTTGTGCCATGTATTAATCAGGCCACAAGAATTTCAATACCATTATCGGCGCATCAGTGAGAACTGTCACATTGCCGATGTCACTTTCATTTCTTTCACCATAGTTCATATATTCATAACCATGAAGGACGCCTTTCGTATTCCCACGCATACGAAGGTTTTCCTTCAGCTTAATGATAAGATCCAAGCTGCTAACGCATTTCCTCGGACAGACACGAGATGAATTTTATCCTAATTATGTACTATGAACACCACACCATGCTATGATTCATAATTATGTACAGTAATGTTCAGGCTCCTGAATACATTCAGCTTGATTTTCCATCAGGAAAATCTGTACAAATTATCTATGCTTTTCAAGCACGTGCTTTGTTAGCCATATTGCTAAAATTTTCTAGCTGTCAGTAACACACGACTACTAAGGTCCTTTTACGCATAACCAATGGATTATTCCAAAAGTGTTCCTTACACTCCAGAAGAACCTTCAAGGAGAAGGATGGTACCATGAGATTATGTGTCGACTACCGTCGACTAAAACAAATCACCATTCATGACCGTTATTCTCCTCCACATATTGACAACATGTCCAATCAACCGTATGGTGTTAATCACTTTTCCAAGATCGAACTCACGATCATGCTGCCAACAGTGACGAGTGAAAAAGCAGGACATGTCCATGACTGCTATTCGTACACGACTCGGTCATGCTAGATTTATGATTTTGAATTAGTCTCATCAATGCTCCAACCGCATTATGGACTTAATAAATTGAGTTTCCATGAACTCCTAAACAAATTCATCAGCGTTTTCATTGAGGATAACCTGATTTCCTCTAAGCCTAGAGAAGAACAGGAAGACCATATCGGCACTATGTTGCAAATTCTATGACAAGAGAAATTTCACCCTGGAAATTTTTCCAATATCAATTCTGTTTGATTACAGTGACACGCTGGATCACATGGATTTGCATGGTTCATCTTACCATGACTCTGCTTATGACGTAAAGGAGAGAACCCTGCACTACATTAGGTGTTCTAGAAAATCATACCCTAGGAGAAGTCTAGATTCAGAGACTCAGAGTTTCGCAAACTTCTAGGTATCAAGTTCTACGAAGCAAGATACAGTTATGTTCATATCTAGGTACCTGACATACCAACAGGTTAAGATAGAACACCAACAAACTGGGATGTTTTCATCATATGAAATTGTGAAAAAAAAAAGGGACAAGATCTCCATGGATTTTAGTTACCAGATTTCAGCAAACTCAGAAGAAGCATGATGCTATCTGGGTTATTGTCAATAGTTAGATCAAGTCTGTAGAATCCTTACATCCGTACGGATTTCAGAACCAACAGATTGAACGAACATGTTCCAGCCAAGGCTCATCCGATCACTTGGCAATCCCTCAGCTATCGGGTCAGACAAAGATTTGTAATTGTACTCCTAACTTACTTCACGTCTTCATTCTAATTCCACGACTTGCTTTCGCGCTCACGTTCATGACACTATTCACGTTCATGATTGTATTTTGGCTTACGATTTTACGTTCATTTCTTTTCTCATTCTGGGAAGTTTGCAAGAACTTGTGAGACCAGACCCAAGTTTAGTATAACTCTCCATCATCAGATAGACGTTTCACGTCATATTCCACGTCTCACCTTGTAGCGTTTGGCGTTACCACCATTATATTCTATGATCACGATATGTCTCACATGTCATGTCATTCCACGTTCCTCATATCATGATCAAGATATGTTACACGTATCATGGATCATGATATGTTTACTCATGCTACACTCGCCATATCTCCACGTAGCACGTTCAAAAATTTTCACGTATCACGTTCAAAATTTTTCACGTACTACGTTTCTTTATGTCTCGCGCATCGTTTCTAATTATCAGTTAAGTCAGATGGTCTTGCATCGTAACGTTTCAGTTACCCTTGCACGTTAACTCTTATTTTCCTCGATCGAATTTAGGGGATCTACCTTCCGTTGATAACCAAGAATTTCTTCGTATTCCAAGTCAAGGTCAGGAGGACCAAGATTTATCATTAGTGTCAGGATCTTCTGAAGGAACCGTTCCAAGAGGGATGCCACTTGGGAACGGACAAGTTCATCCGAACTTCTTATCCATTTTTCTCTTATCGATTAGATATGTCCTTTCAGTCACGTCACGTTCCATGTCTTTTCAAGACATGTCACGTCCCACGTTCCCTCCTACCATGTCACCTTCATTTCCATTATTTTGCATACCTTTCCAGTTTGATTCGGGTATGTTTCGCTTCCAGTTACGTTATCTATAATTCGGGGACGAATTATTCTTTTTAGGGGGGAAGAATTGTAAAACCCGCATGCTTTTACCATGAATAGTACCTGTAAGATCGTACGTCCTAGATTAAAACATTCATGTGCTATTATTTAAATATTACATACGTGTATAAACATGATAAGTATCGATTACGTACGAACACATGATAAGTATTTAACAATAATTAATCACGAACGTAATTAAAACACGAACTAATATTAATTACGTATATAGATATATTTACTATGAAGACGAATAAATATATATAGTGACTCACGAGCGGAAACTAATTAATTACGTAAACTACGTAACACGTAATCACGAACGTTTAAACGATAAATAGCATTACGTATATTTAATTAACACGACAAGTAATCACGTAAATAAGATTTACGTTTAAACACGTATTACGATAATTATGTAGTTCGCGACATTTTAAATACACGAACACGCGTAGCATTTTCTTTATTCGCGTGTTAATTAAATAAGAGGTTTGGGTTGTTTTAAGACAAGGAAAGGAAGTGGGCCCAAGGCCCACAGGGCATCCAAACCGTGTATAATAAAAATGGACGGAGGGTTGTTTTTTTTTCTTTATGCTGACACAAACACCACAAAAACAAGAAACCCTAAACATAAAATACAAGCCGTCAAATTTATCCTTCTTCTTCTTCTCTGTCGTGACCAACACCAAGAATCAGGAGAGGATCGAGTTGAAGTATTAGTTTTCCTCCTAGTTCCTAAACGAAATAAGGTAAACCTAGATCCAGTTTTATTATTTCTTCCTCGTTGGTAATTAATCAAGAATCGGTATATAAAGATTTGTAAAATGTAAAACGAGTTATAATAAGGGGGGATGTCGTGGGTTTGTGGCTGTGTTCGTGGGGCACACAAACCGAGACTCATAGGAGTCTCGGTGGTAAAACAGTCACCAAGCCGCAACCCTAGGTTGGGTGTTGGCTGGGCTTTTGGTCAGACGGGGGAAACGCAAACCCCAACAGGGGTGTGCTTCGTACTAGCAGCGGGAACAACGGCCTAGCAGGGGTGTTTGGGTGTTGGTCTGCCGGTGGGAACCCACGACTGACAGGTTAGCCTGTCGGTGGGAACTTTAACCAAGCAGGGGAAAACCTAGAACTGCCAGGGGTAACTGGCAGTTTAGGGGAGTGTTTGGCAAACTGTTTAAAAACAGACTTAAAGGGGTGTTTGGCAAACTGTTTTAGAAATTAAGGGGTTGTTTGGTTCGGCCTATTTTTGAACATAAAACGAGTTCCACGGGATTTCACGGGTACGGATTTCGACGCGATTTAATAAATAATACAAGAGTACATGTTATTATTATTATTATTTTTTTTAGTTAAGTTATCTTTACATGTTTATTAATTTTACAAGATAACTAAATTAATAAATCATGACTTATTATTATTACAAGATTAATTAAATTGATTTGACATGCTACATAATTAATTTAATTAAAAACATAGACTTAGGATTATTATTACTAATTAATAATACATGATTTAACCTAAGTATTTTATTATTTAATTTACACTATAGTAATTAATTAATTATTAAACATGCCTTATAATTAATTAATTATCATGACTTAGGTTATATTAATATTAATATTAATACATGTTTTCAACCTAAGTATATTATACACCTATTTTAATTAAATCATGTTATATTTAATTAAATATTTTTAACCTATAGTTTATATAATTCACATGAATAATTAATAAACTATACCTTATAATCTCATGACTTAGAATATTAAACAGGAAACACTTAGCTTATATTATTAGCTTAATTAATCAGCTTATATCTATTTATGGAAACTTTCTATTTTAGGAAACCTGCTATATTTGGAAAGTTACTTATTATTACACAATAAGTATAATAATACATGAATTACCAGTAATACTTTATCAGATTAATCAGAGTACAAGGTAAACACAGATAGGGCTTTAAACAGTAAACCATGACCTAAAACATACAAAGTAAGCTAAGATGAGACATAAAACCCAGTACGAAATCAGTGATTCGATACTTATACACGTGTGTATTCATGTAGCGTTAGTGATCCAGAAGTAGGAGTCTTTCTTCCGTTCATTCACTGGACTTGAGGTACGGATTCCCGTCCTTTCAGTATGGACATTCTTTCCTTATTAGGATTTCCCCGTATGCAGCCAACTGTTTACCCCAGTATTTGTTTTATTGTTTTGAACTGCTTATGTTAATTAGCATAATCTATAGCCATATACAAGCATGACCAGTTTCACCTAGTTATGGAGGTACCATAACCATAACATTGGAGGCACCAATGTTATGACTTCCCCACGGCGGAGTGATTGCTCGTGGCGTCCCTTTCAGTTTTGGCCATATTATTATATCATGTGGGGCGTATGGGTGCATCCTAGTTACATGTTTTATTCAGTATTTCATGGTGAATGTGGTGTGTGCCTTGCATCCTTCACAAGGAGTTGATCCCTCCTACCCAAACCAGTATATTAATTAGAGGCATCCCCTCTAATCAGCATGATGAGGTCACCCCTCCAAGTATTCATGCACGTGACCTTTTCATGACCTATATGGGCTATGGTATATTTATGTTAAAACAGTTTTCATAAGATAAACATAAGGCTTTTCAAACTATAAAACCAGTCTCCTCAATACTTAACCAGTCTACTCAGAACTTAGTCTTCCGCTGTTATATGTTACATGTTTATCCTATTTCATGCTATATTGTATATCCGTGCACTGAGCGTTTTGCTCAGCCGTTACTTTCCTTTCCATGTCCCAAAACGGCAGGTACCCAAGACTCGAGCATTTGGAGGACATGCATAGGATGGAAGCTGCCATAGACTTCTTCTCCTGTTTCCTTCATATATTTATGCTTGTTTAGTCTTTCATTCAGTTCATTTACTTTGTTATGTTTTGGGCTTATGTTTGGGAACCGATGTTTGATTCCGGTTTTCCCTATGGTCATGTATGTTTTACTACATATTACCTTGCATGCTTTGATGACACGCCATAATTACGCGTGACATTCCATTTATCAAAATGGGGTGTTACAATAAGTGTAGGGGGAGCCCCGTGGTGTTTCTTGCTTTCTTTCTTATCATGTGCAGGAATTAGAGCTTCAAAGACACACTCTTGATGACTTTTGACGAACCGTGATTCCGTGTTCCCTTCTTCCCGGTTCTATCCTAAACTCTTTTCGATTCACTATTTTATATTTTCCAATATTAAAATAGGAATCTCTCTAGTTGACTCTTCCTTAGCGAGATTTAAACAAAGTGCACAATGTCCTAAGTGTAGGGGAGCTTACTCCCACATGCTTAAACATTGAGGACAATGTTTATGTTAAGTGTAGGGGGACTTCTATCGAAGTTAAGTGGCCTGTACCTTGTATTTGTCCTCATTTTAACCGGAAAATCAATTTTTCGACATTTTTCAAAATTTTTGATCTATTTTGGCCTATTAGTTTTTGCCTTTGTATAGTTATTTTCTTTCCTTATTAGAATAAATGCTTAATAAAGTGGTTTTAATTTTCAAACGTTGTGAATCTTTTGACTCAACCTGAGTTTACTTATCTAAGTTTACTCTAGCTAGTATCCTTAACGTGTTTAAGTCAAGTTTTGCTAGGCTTTTATATAGGGAGCTATAAAACGCAAAAGTCTTAACTCTCACGGGTTAAGAACAAGAACTTTTCGCAAGTTCCTATAATTGATCCTAGAGAGTTGTTTATCAACGGAACTTTAAAATGCGATTTCTAAACTTGAAAAAGTCTAAGAATTTGCAAGATCCTATAGGCGACTCGAAAACCCAAAACTTTGATTTAATAGGCTAAGCATCCACGAGTCTCATTCCTTGAGATTTTAAACTGTGGAGAACGAGAGATGATAGAGTCAATTATAAGTTTGGTATTCTTTCGTGAATTTATGTGAGTTAATTATAAGCCTATTCTCCCTTCGCTTGTTAATAAATTTATCTGCAATAAATAAGGTTGTACGATTTAAAAGGTTACTTAGCTTCTAGCCCAAGATCGTTTAAAAGTTGCTCGGTACGGATTAGAGTTCATAGCCAAGGCATAACTTATTGAAGCGGGATGCGAAGACTGGCGAGTCCGAAAAGGCCCTAACAAGGCATGAGGGCTACATTTTGTTGCTAAAGATCCAAAAGTGATGCGAAGAATCATTTATCGAAAATCAATATGAAGGATCGAGACACACGACGAAAAGCAAATACTCCCCAAAAGATCATGGAGAAGTCTATCCAAAAAGGCCCTAACAAGGTATGAGGATAAATAGATCCAAGTCCTAAAAGGAGGCGGATCATTGTATATCAAAGTCCAAAATAAAGATTGGAGAAAAATGAAGAAGTCGTGGTCCAAAGATGAAGAATCTCTCAAAACTTCAAGTGAAGAAATTCCTATTATGAAGGGAAGACCATAATTTCAAGAACGTCTCTCAATATTCGAAGTATGAAGCCGCTGCCAAATATCGGTCCGAGAAAGGTCTCAAATCGTGAAGCGAGTTATGCCAAGATATGAACTTTATGAGGTCCCGAGAAGCAGTTTTAAAAGATTTTGTCCTTTAGCTAACTATTGATTAAATCGTTCACTTTATTTTCAGACTAAATAACTATCAAAATAAGTCAAAAATACATCCTCGTGATCATTCAAGACAACAATAAAATATAAGAGATACCCCTAGGAATAAGGGAGTCTAAGTGAATAATTGGCCCACATGAGTTCGTGTTAGTTTACTAACTTATAATAACAATGATCTCGTTTCTAAGCTTGGTTTGGAGAAAGTGAAAAACTTGAGGATGATGATCACTCACGACCTTTCCAAAACCCAAAGGTATGATTTTGATTTCTTTACTTTGTATGTTTATAATTTTCTATCTCTTTAATAAAGGCCAACGTGGATTGATTGTGATGAAAAATGTAAACTTGTTTTTTATCTAATGCATTGCATGAGGACATTGTAATGGTTAAGTGTAGGGGATTTGATAGGTGTGAAAACACCCATCCTTTTTACCACTTAATTACAATAATAACCGAGCCAAAACGTGTATTTTATGTCATTTATGTCAGAATTATGCGTGGTTTGTGTTTTCGTTGTGATTTAGGACGAAAAGGTGAAAAGTGGAGAAAACACGGAATTTCACGGGCTTTTATCGAAGAGAAAGGCAAAAGACGAAGCCGAAAGATCAAGAGTACAAAAAGAACGGAAGTCCAAGACCAATTCTGAAGATTTATCAAGGAAAAAGTCAAAAGACGGAAGTTTACTAAAAGCCGAAGAACTCAAGTCTTATTTATGAAGAAATGTCGAGACGAGTTCAAAGAAATCCCGAGACAAAGTCATTAAGTCAAGATTAACAAAAGATAAAGAAGAAAAGGACTTAAGTGTGCAATTAAGGAAAAGAGGAAAGAGGGAGGAAGCTTCCTAAGCTCCTCCCTAATCACCCCTATATATAGTTTAGGCTAGTTTCATTTTCATGTTGTTGGTGGCTTGACAAACCACTCTTCCACCATTTTCATTTCTTGTTAATCATTTTCTTGCATTTTAATTTCTTGTTATGCACTTTTAATTTCTTCAATTTAAGTAAGTCTTTTAATTTTGGAATCCTTTCTTTTAATCAAGTTCTTATTTTTAATCATCTTCTTCTACCTTTCTTATTTTGCTTATCTTTGATTCATGTTCATCCTTGATTTTATTTCATCTTAATGCTTATTTGATTTAAAGTTTTCTTAAAAGTTCATCTTTTTATAGTTTGATTTTAAAGTTTGTTTATTTTAAGTTGATAAGTTGTTATTAGTGCTTATTGTGTTATTTTCATTTTAGATTCGTGCGAGTTTTGGTTTGAGCTTATCCTAGTAGCTTATTACCCTTTGCTTAAGTTTCGGATCAAGAGAGTGATCGGAAAGGGTGTTAAACCCTTTTCCAATTTGTTCATTCTGACCAGCCATCACCTTATTCCGATCACTCGATCGGAAAAGGGTTTTTAAATGTTCCGATTAGAGTTGATTTATCACATTCCGATTGCCTTGGGCTGTTAAACATTCTGATTAGACTAAGTTCTCAATTATTCCGACGGGTGGAGTTGTTTGCATTCCGATCAACCGATCGGAATACATTCCGATCTGGTTGTTTGTTAGTTATTCCGATTTGGAGGTTTCCAAACATTCCGATTGGGTTCGTTTATGACATTCCGATTGCTTCCATCCCCATTATTTCGATTGGGTATTTTGTTTTGTTTTAATATTTTGTTTTAATATTTTGTTTTAGTTAAAGTGTCAATTTTTCTCGTTTTACTTTTAGTTCATTTTAATTTCGTTTTGCATTTTTATTTAATTGTCAAATTACTTTTTGTTAAGTTTTAATTTTACGTCATTTAATTTCTAGTGATTTACTTTTAAAGTTTTAAATATTGCACCTTTTATGTTTTTAACTAGTTGTAGTTTTAATTACCCGTCATTTATTTTAAAGTCTTGCACATTTAATTTACCAAAACCAAAAAAATATATTATTTTCACCAAGAACAACTAAGTCGCACAATTAACCGGAGATCAATTCGATTAGACACCGAGAAAACGAACTTTTTCAACTAGTAAAATCTTAATTTCAATCAACACATTGTTTGAAGAGATAAGGGTCATCCCAGAAGTAAGTCTTAACATTTTTAAATAACTTCTTCTTTTGTTGGGATGTTAACCCTTTGATGAGAATACCACCCGCTAAGTAGTTTGCAATGTCCGCAAACCACGGGGTGTCATCAAGATTGGAGTGAATAGACAATAAGGTCTCAAGGGGAAAAGAGTCATTGATCTCTTGGTTCGGATGATCCCCTTGATAAGGATTCTCAAGTCTACTTAGATGATCCGCTGCTAGGTTTTCGGCTCCCTTTTTATCACGAATTTCAATGTTGAATTCTTGAAGGAGCAAAACCCAACGAAGAAGTCTTGGCTTAGAATCTTGCTTAGTCAACAAGTACTTCAACGTGGAATGGTCGGTATACACGATGGTGGTGGAAAGGACAAGATAGGGGCAAAAATTTTCAAAAGCATACACTACAGCTAAAATCTCTTTTTTGGTAGTGGTATAATGTAATTGAGCCCCCGTCATAGTCTTGCTAGCGTAATGGATTGGTTGGAAGTGTTTGTTCACTCTTTGGCCCAAAACCGCTCCAATAGCAAAGTCGCTAGCATCACACATCAATTCGAAAGGTAGCTCCCAATTAGGGGTAACCAAGACCGGTGCCTTAGTAAGCTTATCCTTAAGAAGATTGAAGGATTCAAGACACTCTTTGGAAAAGATGAAAGGAGTATTTTTTTTTCCAAGAGGTGGGTCATCGGGCGAGCGATTTTAGAAAAATCTTGAATGAATCAACGATAGAAGCCCGCATGACCAAGGAAACTTCTCACACCCTTCACGGTTGAAGGTGGAGGTAATTTGGCTATGACATCCACTTTAGCACGGTCTACTTCAAGACCGGCTTTTGAGATTTTATGGCCAAGCACAATTCCTTCTTTTACCATGAAATGGCATTTTTCCCAATTCAGAACAAGGCGAGTGTCTTCACACCGCTTAGGCATGCGTTCCAAATTGGCAAGGCAAGAAGAGAAAGAATCACCATAGACCGAGAAATCATCCATGAAGACTTCCATAGTTTCTTCAACCATGTCATGGAAGATAGCCATCATACACCTTTGGAAAGTCCCAGGAGCATTGCATAAGCCGAAAGGCATTCTTTTGTAAGCAAATGTTCCATAAGGACAAGTGAATGTGGTTTTCTCTTGGTCTTGGGGATCGATGGGTATTTGAAAATAACCCGAGAAACCGTCAAAAAAGCAGTAGTAGTCATTACCCGCTAGACGTTCAAGCATTTGGTCCATGAAAGGAAGGGAAAAATGATCCTTTCTCGTAGCATCATTGAGTTTGCGATAGTCTATACAAACTCTCCACCCTGTAACGAGACGAGTAGGAATCAACTCGTTGTTTTCATTGGGAACAACGGTGATTCCGCCTTTCTTAGGCACACAATGGACTGGACTAACCCATGGTGAATACGAGATAGGATAGATCATGCCCGCATCAAGAAGTTTGATAACCTCTTTTTTCATAACGTCATGGATCTTGGGATTCACCCTTCTTTGGCTTTGAATAGTGGGTTTAAAGTCGTCCTCCATGAGAATTTTATGTGTGCAAAAGTGAGGATCAATTCCACGAATATCGGAGATTTACCAAACAATCGCTTTCTTTGATTCTTCAGCACGGCGATAAGTCGAGATTTTTCTTCCTCGTTCAAGTCCTTTGCGATAATTACGGGTGACTTCTTTTTGTCTTCAAGGAAAACGTACTCGAGGTGAGACGGTAGATCCTTAAGCTCTAAATCCGAAGGATTTTCGATGGAAGGCGTAGTCAAATTCGGTTCATCGATAGAGATATCCTTAGGAGATGGTGGAGAAATATGGTCCCCATTGAGAAGTTTCTCAATGGTACGAATGTCTTCATCCCAATTGGAGGGAGAATCGTCATATGTTAAGTCCACATCTCCCAAAGTTTCTTCAAATTCTTTCAAAATGAAGTCACTTTCTCCAAATGGAGTTAGTGATGGAGCAATAGAGGCAACGGTCTCAACAATGGGTAGAGAAGAAGAACCACTTTTACAAGCGTCTTTGAAATGTTCTTCACAAGCCTCATCAAGAACGTCAATGGAATTAACGCTCGCATTTTCAGAAGGCTGTTTAGAAAGTTTACCCATGTTGAAGACAATTTTATCGTCACCAACTCTCATGATTAATTCGCCAGCGGCTACATCAATGAGAGTGTGACCGGTCCTCAGGAATGGACGTCCAACGATTAATGGAACACGGGGATCCATTTCGTAGTCAACGACAACAAAATCCGCCGGAAAGGTGAATTTGTCGACGCCGACGAAGACGTCTTCGGCTATCCCCACTGGATAAGCAACCGTACGGTTAGCTAATTCCAAAGTCATTCGTATGGGGACTAGCTCGGGTAGAGACAATTGTTTCCAAACGCTTAGAGGCATTAAGTTGATACTAGCACCTAGATCGGCTAGGGCCATACAATTCTCTACCCCGGGGAAGTTGCAAGGAATCAAGAAACGACCTGGATCACCAAGTTTGGTTGGTAATTTTCTTAAGAGGACTGCAGAGCAATTCTCGTTAAATTGGGTCTGAGCGATATCAAGGAGTTTGTCCTTATCACTGAGAAGATCTTTAAACATTTTGGTATATTTTGGCATGTGAGCGAGAGCCTCAGCAAAGGAGATATTAAAAGTTGTTTAAACATTTTGAGAAAGTTAGAAACCTGAATATCATCCTTGTTCTTCAATTTCTCTTTCCTCAACCTTGAGGGATAAGATATATTGGGTTGAGATGAAGGCTTCGGAATGGAATTCTCACTCACATCCGTGGGTGGTGGAGGGGTGGAAGTAGAAGGTGGTGTTATTGGAGAAGGGGACTCGTTTTCCTTTGTTACAATCACCGGTGTAGGTGTAAGAATTTCGGGTTCCTGTAAACCTTTGCCACTGCGAGTGGTGATTGCTTTCATCTCCCCTCTTGGATTAGCAACGGTGTTACTCGGAAGAGAACCCGATCCAGAGGCTTGATTACTTGGTAAAAAACTAGCCATCATATCCCTTAAGTTATTCATTTGATTGTTCATGAAGTTTCTCATGTCGGCTTGAAGATCATTCCCTTGTTTCACCATATCATTCCTTAGTTCAGCTCGAATATCGTTCCCTTGTTTTGCCATGTCATCTTTCAAGTTAATGAATTGGCTTTGCAGATTTGTCACCATCTCTCTATTGGTCCTCATGTAAGTTTCGAGGTCTTGGTTCAATGTCGCGGGTTGGTTGAGAGGTGAGGCTTGGTAAGCTAAATTATTTCCTTGAGGTGGATATGGGTTTCTTTGGGATTGATATTGATTGGTAGCTCGAGGTTGGCTTTGATTGTTGCGGTTGAAATTGTTTTGGTTTTGGTTTTGAGGAGAAAAATCGGGTGGAGATAGATAATTGTTGGAACGATAACTTAGCAAGTTACAGTCTCCTTGAGGTCGTGCTTGGTATCCGAAGTTACCGTTAGCGGCGTACACATTTTCCGGATTATCAAGAGTAGAAGGACAATCGGTGTACGAATGAGAACCCCGCAAATCTCATAAGAAGGTGCAATAGCTTTGTCTTGTTGAAATTGGTTTGTAGCCATGGTTAAGAAGTTTTTGTTCATCTCGGCTATTTGACGGGTAAGTTCGGTGAGTTCTAGGTTAGATGATGTAGAAGAAACATTGGCCCTCTGATTATTTCTTGAAGATGCAGATGAATCCCAATTTTTGTGGTGAGTGGTCATGTTCTCTATCAGCTCTCTACACTCCTCAGGTCGTCTCTTCATGAATGTACCACCGGCGGCAGCATTAATCGTATCACGATCACGAAAAGTTAGACCATTATAAAAAGTATCAATCAAAGTAACGGGGAGCATGTTTATGGTTCGGACAACGGTCGATCAAGACATTATAGCGTTCCCAAGCATCGAAAAGTGACTCATCAGGTTCTTGTGTGAATCCACTGATTTGGTTGCGAAGACTAGTGACCACGGATGGTGGAAAGTAGCGCGACAAAAATTTTTGAGTCATGTCATCCCATGTTTGAATTGAGTTTTTTGGGAGACGATCAAACCATTTTTCGGCATGATGGGATAAAGTGTGTGGAAAAAGGTGAAGGCGAAGAAAATCCATGGAAGCACCAGGTAGTTTCATGCTTTGAGTGACGGTAATGAACTTGTCTAGATGTTTGTTGCCATCATCATCCGGTAATCCGCTAAACGAGCAAGCGTTTTGAACTTGCTGGATCATGTGATGCTTCAACGAAAATTCAGGAGTCGTGATTTGCATCGGCGCAATCGGTCCTCCGCGTCCGTTCATGGTGGGTTGACACAGTTCCTCCATTGTTCGTAAATCAGGTAGGGGAACATTGTTGTTGTTGTTATTGTTATTCAAATTGGGTAGATGTGGGTTGTTAATGTTGTTATGCACACCAGCCATATCTAAATCTTCACGAGTCTCGGGCTCAGAATAATTTGAAGATCTAGTACGCATACACCTGCAGAAGAAAAAGATGCCAAATAAACAGAGAATATATATACAGATCTTTTTGGTGCAAAACCTTTGGAAAAGAAATGCTTTTTATAATTTTTTAATGTTTTTGTATTTTTGAAATTTTTTATAATTTTTATGGATTTTTGAAAATTTGTAGCAAGGAAAATAACGTTCCTAAAAGAACGGATCCCCAAAATCCAATGCGTCTCTTACAAAAAACCGTTAATCTTAACGAAAAGAGCCGACAGCGGCGCCATTTCATACAAGGTTTTAACCAAGTATAAAATAATTTTGTTGTTCCAAGTCTTTTCGAATTGATTACCAGTTTAAAGTGCAACTCAATTGTCTTTTGGTAAACAAGAGGATGGTTCGGTTTGATTATCTATTTTAAAACTAAAAGCAAATAATTGTCGTTGAGTAAAGTAGAAGCTTTTACAAAATTAAACTAAAAGTTATTTAGAAAAACACTTAAAGTATAAAACTTTGTAAAACCTTAAAACTTAACAAACTTAATTAATCGGAATGTAACAAGTCCTTTCTATCGGAATGCACCAAAAGTAGAACCATCGTAATGTTATTAAAACAAGTCATCGGAATAATATAAGTGAAAAGCCATCGGAATGTTCATCTGAATACCCATCGGAATAACAAAGTCAATTATGTCGCAATATGATTCTATCGCAAAGTCCAGATCGGAATAATCTAAACACCTCTGTCGCAATGCACTTCTATCGCAATATGATCCAATCGGAATGCTAAGATCGGAATACAAGGATCGGAATGTTGTAAACTAAAATTGGGCAGAGTTTGGGTAACCTTAAATCCCGTCGGAATATGCGATCGCAATGAGCGATCGCAATCCCAGATCGGAATAAGGGGTAAAATCCAAGTTATCGCAAAGTAGAACCCTCAATGGGTTATTGCGATAGAAACCAACAACCAATCGGAATGCGTAATACCCAATATTGCGATGAACACAATCAGTAATCCAAAAATGAAGTTAAGCTAAAATTTCAATAAGCACGTTCAATAAGCTACCTAAACCGAACCTTAAACAACTCAATAAGCATAAATTTGGCAACTTTCAAAACTCCAAATAAGCAAACTTAATAAATCGAATCTTTTAAAAACACTAGACTTTTTAAATAATCCGAAAATACAATAAGCTATAAATAAGAAATAAACCAATAAGCACAAAGAGCTTAAATCTTATATCATATGAAAGCTTAGTAAGGACTAAAAAGACTAACTTTTTAATCACTAAAACATCAAAATCAAACACGAATAAAGGACTATTCGGATCAAAGATGAAGTTTTGGATCAAGGACAATAGCAAAATCAAGAAAGGTAGAAAGAGATAAAAGATTAAAAGTTTAAACTTGAACTTTTGATTAATGAAACTCTAATACAAAGATTAAACAAAGCTTAATTTGAAAGAAAAGATGAAGTTTTAGTGAGAGAAAGTTAAACACTTTCTCTCTCTAAAATTAAAACTAAAACAAAGAAAATTAAAACTAGCTAATGACTAACACCCTCCTAATGTGTCATTAGGAGGGTATATATAGGGAGCAGGGAATGCATGTATGCTTTCTTCTTTCTTTTTCTTCTCGACTCGATCTAAATTCTTTGTCTTTCTCGACGTCGTCTCGGGATTTGAACTCGTCTTTTAATTTTCTTCTATAATTAGACTTGAGTTCTTCGACTTCATTAAACTTCCGTCTTTAGAATTTTTCTTTGATAAATCTTCAGAATAGGCCTTGGACTTCCGTTCTTTTTGCACTCTTGATCTTTTGACTTCGTCTTTTCTCGTTTTCTTCGATAAAAGCCCGTGAAAGCCCTTGTTTTCTTCCTTTTCCGTCTTTTGGTCCTAAAACACAATAAAAACACAAACCACGCATAATTCCGACTTTTACGACATAAAATATACGTTTTGGTCTTGTTATTATTGGAAATAAGTGGAAAAAGGATAAGTGTTTTCACACTTATTAGGGATCTCCTTCTAAATGCATTCCTACGCGACTCTCCGAGCCACTTATGTTCTCACGCTTAACCACATTAACACCTAAAAGAGACAACACGTCAACAATAATATTGGTGAGAGTCATAGGTTTAGACTCCAACGCCAAAATCAAGTTATGAGCTGTGAATAATAACCATCAACCAAAGAACATATGGAAAATATGCTAAAATTATGTATTAACAACTAACATTCAAGATTAATCATTCACCATAATTCCAAGGCTCCCAGCCTTACCAAGCACCATGGTCCCATAGGCGCCCATACACCTATGAACCAATCCCAAGGCCCCGCCTTGTCAACATCCCCTTGGTACCAAGTCAAACCACAATAATTGAGACGGTACGTGCCCCCCGATCTAAATCGTAAACACAATCAAGAATCACATAGCAGTTAATCACATAAGTGTACACATAAGTCCATCACAAACCATAAAAACATTCACAACATTCTTTACAAAACCATACAGTGTCTCTTCCATCCCATCTAGAAGTAAAAAAAACATAAAAAGATATGGGACTATGAAACTCACCTGATGGAGCTTCTCCAACAATCCATGCACTAGCAAAGAGCTAACAAACAAATGCACCCAATCAATACATGAACCAAATACTAAAATGATTCATCAACCTATGATGGATATCTAACAT